>JAHWFO010023221.1:0-12884 GCA_023313115.1 Rhysida immarginata | reverse complement strand
ATTTTACACATGCTTTCATAAAAACAATACAAAAAATTCAAAACTGTGTTTTGCTCCGTTTTGAAGATATTAATTTTTAAAGCTTGAGCTCCAAGCAGCAGGAGTCAGATAGTAGGACTTGAAAGGGAATAGAAAATGTGTAACCTTCGGACCATTCCAGGGTTGCATCTAGCAAAATGGCAGGGTAGGGAAATGAACAATAATTAGGGCACATTTGGTTAGAAAGTAGGGCAATATGACATATAAGCGCACATTTAGTTAGTTTAAATAAATCCAACGAAAAAGGCCAGGGTGCGTACAAAAAGGGCAGGGCGCATTGAAAAAAGGCAGGGTGCCGCGCCCTTCTATTCCAGCCTAGAAACAACACTGCATTCATTTATTTACGTTTTATTACTTATATAAATAGTATACTTATAATCATACGAAAAAATAAAAATCAATAGTAGCATTACAATAATAATTATATCAACAGGAAAAATGTTTCTTAGAACTTCTGATTTTTTTTTCAGAAGTCAGAAAAGTATTGAGCAGCTGTTAAATAAAAAGATAATTTAGTAAAAAAAAATATAAATTTGAATTATGATATCGAATTGTTAGTAATAAAGAAAATATATTTACTTTACACTTCCTCAGTCAGTCACTTCTGAGTTACCCTGAAGGACGAGATGAATTGCAGAGGCAGCTGAAGTTGATACAGGCTTCATTATACAGGATGATTCAAAAGTTAGTGTGCAGTAGTGCATGGAAACGTGTACAGCACACACATCAAAGCACTTTCTGCAGGACGTCTTTGCTGGTCGAATCATCTCGGTGGCATCTGGCCTGCACGCTCGCCGGACTACACACCTCTCGATTTCTTCCTTTGGGGTGTCTTGAAAGGTAAAGTGTATGCAAACAATCCGCACACTTTGTTTGAGCTGAAGGAGGAAAAATGTGAAGTTCAGCAAATCTCACCAGCCATATTGAGCAGAGCGTTTCACAATGTGCAACTGCTCTTTTATCTCGTCATCAGGGATCGAATGTCCCTTAAGGTGATTTTTCTTCTTTGGGAAGTGGTGAAAGTAGCAAGGTGCAAGATCTTTCCTCTTTGAACTGCGGTTTTTCATCTTTGAACTGTAGGTGCTGCCACACCTCTAGTGTGTGGCCATTGTTTGCGGGCGAGCGTTATCGTGCTGCAGAAGATGGTCCAAAGTTGCCATTCAATCCTGGTGTCGACAACAACCCTGGACTTCCTCTCTGACGGGTTCACCCGAGTAGTCACATGTTGGTGCAACGCGTGGAAAGGGATGGAGATAATGTCGAAAAGTGTAGAGTGCGTTACATAGAGGACAAATGTAAGTATCAGATACAAAAAGAATTTTGAAAATCGGTTAACAAATATAAAAGTTATAGCCATGGAGGCATTACTTTTCGATCAACCATAGTATCTTCTCTACATTTATTGAATTTTCTTTTAAAACTTAATGAGTTCACATTGAAAGGAATAAAAAACAGCTGTAGAATGTTTAAGACAATCGGATATTACCACAAAATTTATATTTCTTAGGATACCTTGTCCATCTGAAGAACTTAACCTCGAGAAGCCACCATCGCGTTTTGAATAATTTTTGAATAATCGAGTTCTTAATTTTTAAAGTCCATCTGAAGAACTCGAGCTTTAAAAATTAATATCTTCAAAACGGAGCAAAACACAGTTTTGAATTTTTTGTATGTGTAAGATATTAATAATTTTTTAACGAAAAAAAAAAAAATACTCACCTTTTCAGAAATTTGCATAAATAAATTTTTTTTATTAAATTTAAATATTTGCGCATGCGTAATACAATTTTAAAAATTTCATGTAGAATCTACCGTTAAAGAGCTTTTATATGTCACCAATCACATCTTTTTAAGTAAAATACAACCGAAGTTACAGTACTTCACAGATAAGGCCCCCACTCAAATTTCGAAAATTTTAAATGTCCGTAACTTCCATAAAAATGAAAAAAAATAATATTTGGCATTCATTACCAAGTCCCTAGGCATTCATATACCAAATTTCATTAAAATCCAAGAGGTCAGTGCCAATGCCTGCCTGAACTGACGTGGAACAACCCATATATAAAGGTTTAATATTTCATATTAATTTGAATGCTGCTAAATATAAAGAACACACTTTTTCGATATTTGAAATCGCTGTCTATCTAAAGTTATGCAGGTCGCTAATGCTGAAAATTTTGTTTGGATGGAGATTATTTGTTCTGAAATAATTAAAATTCGAAAGCAGAACAGACTGAAAATAATTTTGAAATATGTATATTATGGAAATAATATCGATAAAACATATCCATAAATGTGTACATTAAGGCCGACGAGTGGTTTTTTGTCTGCCTGGTTAAAAATATTAAAGTTTGATGCCGTTAAAATAAGCCTAATGGCACAGCTGCAGCTGACTGGGCAGAGCTTCTGACGTAAAACCTTTTTTTTTAACTTCACTTGTTTGCGATAATTTCGTTTGTTGGTTGTCGGTTCATGCTAAGGTGCAGGAAACATTTCATAATAAAGAGCTAGAAAATACCTTAACATTTATTGTCTGCACCTAAAAATCCTTACATTATAGAGATAATTACGCTATGAAGATTTCGCTATATGGAGGTTGAAAAAGCACTGAATCAATAGATTTTTGCTGGGACCATAAAAGAATTTGTTATAAAGATAATTTCGCTATATCGATGCTCGTTATATGGAGGTTCTACTGTATAATTTTTTTCTGCTTTAAATGAATACTATCCTACACAAGACTAAACAAAATCTATAGAAACAACAGAGCATCATTTGAATGCCAACCAGAACTACTAGTGGTACTGAGGCTAATTAAAAATCATTCTGAAGTTCTTCAAGTAAGAGGATTTTAGTAATTGGTAACAAATGAAACTTCAGAATTTAACATAAATGATTAGTAGAAACTAGTTTAGATGCTTTCTTTCCTTAATGTAATGAAAGCATTTTATTCCATATTCCAGTTTCATTGAGGCCTCGCACTTGAATAGAATGACCTGCTTTAAAAATTGTATTTCTAAGAGCTTGTTTAATTTATACTTTCCTAAGGAGATAAAACTTATAATAAATCATAATTTTGTGTGGTATGAGCAGAAATCAACAATCGTCTACACACTGTGGGCTCAAGAGAAATTAGATACTGAAAGTAACAAGCACCATTCCTCAATTCACTAATTGGCCCCACTACTTTTTGGGGAATACTTTTTGGCTTAGTGCTGCAGCCTACACATATAGGAAACAATACAGTATTTTGATAACCTAAATATGCTTCACTATTTCAGCAGTTTTAAAGTAATGATAGGGAAACAGTTGCTGAAACTTCAAGAATTGGTTTATTTTTTAATGGCATACTTTTACAGAAGGAATTAACTTACTTTTCTAAAGTTGTTTGCAAACATTGCATAATTTCTTCTCTCACTCTCCAACTTTTATGAGTAAATGATACCGATAATTTATCAAATATATGCTGTAGGGTATTAAAAAAAAAAATCATGAATGATATAAAATTAAGATTAAAATTATATTAAGTGAATCATTTACAATTACAACCTCAAATTTATACATGGAAATGGTATACATTCAAATTACATTAAAAATAATTACTTAAATGAACAAGCAAGATTGATAAAAAATTATGTAAAATTTTTAAGCTTCTAAGGTCAATGCAAATAGATACTAAAAGTTTAAAGATATGATGGAAACTTTTAAGGCATTTACACAAGTCATTTCAGAAATATCTAGTTGACCACCACATCCCATCCACTCTTCCCTCCTATATCAAAGATACAAACCATTTTCTCTCCCATATCCAGTGCCTTAACGATTCTAATTGTGATTTCAATAATATTTTCCTCTGCAATCTTGATGTCTCTTCTCTCTACAGTAACATTCCTCATAATGATGGGATTTAAGCCATCCGTAACAGTCTCATTACTAAAAAACCTTTCCAAGTTCCTTCCACTGACACCATCTGCCTTTTCCTTTGTCCAATCCTCGCCTCCAATTTCTTCACCTTTAACAATGATCATTATATCTACTCCAATGACACTGCCATGGGCTCCTAAATGGCACCTTTAAAGGGGAGGTGGAAATCAGATTACTTTCCACGTCTCCCTTAAAGCCGTTGGTCTGGCTGCAGTATATTGACGATGTTTTCCTTACTTGGACAAAGGAAGACTCACCCCTTTCTTTTACCTCCCATTCTAACTCCATCCAACTTCCATGAAGTTTTCTCACAACTACACTATCACCATGGTTCCTATTTTGGATGTCTCTATTTCTATCAGCAACAAATAATTGCCCACTAA
This sequence comes from Rhysida immarginata, assembly GCA_023313115.1. Lineage (NCBI taxonomy): Eukaryota > Metazoa > Arthropoda > Chilopoda > Scolopendromorpha > Scolopendridae > Rhysida > Rhysida immarginata. Next base: position 8,538 of record JAHWFO010023221.1, on the reverse strand, counting down.
TTTCTATAAGAAACCCACTGACCAGCACCACTATGAAAACTGCCATCCACACCATTGCCAGGAAAACATCCCTTTAGGTCAGTTAACTCGCATCCATAGAATATCCACTAATCAATTTGACAAGGAATTCCATGCTAACACCCTTATCCGCTCCCTTAAAGTAACCCCTATTCTGTCATACGCACTTCTATCTATAAACATCGTAACTCCCATTCTAGTAACAATCCCAAACCTTCTCCACTCATGGCAACACCTACATTAGTTATTCCCTATCCATCCTCAATAGATGATTTCCTAAGTAAACAACGTATGTGCAACTCTCCTCTCCTCCATTCCATTTTATCATAACCACCAAAAGTTTCTTTTAAAAGTACATCTAATTTTAAAGATTTTCTTTTAAAAGTACATCTTATTTTTAAAGATTTTCTGGTCCATGACGCTATCACTAAACCACACACTTCTACTAAAGGCTGTTTATCTTGCAATGAAAAACGGTGTGGCATTTGCCATTTCCTTAACCCTTCCACCTCCATTTCCAGTGGTGCTTCCTCCTTACCCTCATGACTAATCAGAACCTGACCTGCACCTATCACAACATAATATATGAGGGTTGTTCAAGAATTTTTGTCTCCTGGTCTGTAACTTTATTTGTTAACCGAATTTCAAAATTCTTTTTGTATCTGATATTTATATTTGTCCTCTATGTAATGCACTATTCACTTTTCGACATAGTCCCCATACCTTCCAATCATTGCGCTAAAGCGTGACTAGTCGGGTGAACCCGTCGGAGAGGAATTCCAGGGTTATTGTTGACACCAGGATTGAATGGCAGCTTTGGACCCTCTTCTGCAGCACAATAACACCCACCCACAATCGACCTCCACACACCAGAGGCATTGCAGCAACTACAGTTCAAAGAAGAAAATCTGCAGTTCAAAGATGAAAGACTTTGAACATTGCAACTTTCACAACTTCCCAAAGAAGGAGCACCTTAAGGGAGATGAGTTGCATTCTGACGAAGGTGAAAGATGCCATTCAATCCTCGTATCGACAACAACCCTGGAATTCCTCTCCATTTTGGCATAATGCATGGAAAGGGATGGGGACTATGTTGAAAAGTGAATAGTGCATTACATACAGGACAAATGTAAGTATCACATGCAAAAAGAATTTTGAAAATCAGTTAACAAATAAAAAAGTTACAGACCAGGATGCAAAAATTCTTGAACAACCTTCGTATCTCTTACATTGCAAAGTTCATAAACCAACATTGCTTCAGATTCAGAAGCTTTATGTTGGAGAATCTGTACACAATAAAAGCAGAGTCCAAAAAAAGAGATACGGAAACAAAAGTATTTATTGCCTAACGCGTTTCGATGTTACATCATCTTTGGAGGCTACCCTGTTACAAGTGAAGCCGGGAGACGGTGTCCCTTTTATAATAATAATAGGAATCTCGGACCAAGTCAAATGCTCCTTCCTAGCCAAATTTAAAACCCACTTGGTGTTATTACATGTTCAGAATGCCACACCAATTCCATGTCTCCAAAATTGATTGGAAATCCGGAAGACCTTTTGTCCGCTGTATGTGAACATGGCAAAGTCCTTAGGCTTGGACAGCTGATCCGGCTTCTTTTCTCGTTCTTCTCTCAACATCCTTGCATGTAGCATTAGTGACTCTCCTGGGAAACGGGTTTAATCTCACCATCTCGAATACTGTGGCAGCCTCAAACCTCCGAGCCTCCTCGGTGATCTGGTAGGTCAACACCCTCCTGAAACCATGGTGTATTGCAGCATTCTAATGTGTCATCGGGTGCATAGAATTGTAGGGTATGACATTGGCCATGAGCGTGTCCTTCTGATAAATGCTGAAGGCTACCCTATTCATTCCCTGTACTCATGTGATGTGGAAATCTGGGTAATTGATTCCCCCATTCTCCTCTGCCTCCATAGTGTATTATAAGTTGGAGTGTAGGTCATTAAATCCTGTCAGTAAATCTTCGCCGGAGCACTTCTTGCCATCATATGTAATTAATGCATTATCCACATACTTTCAGTACAACGAAATCATTCCCTCCTCCATCTTGTCGACATGATACTCTTCAATGTTTTGTACGAACGTCTCCGAGATAACTGAACTGGCCGGTGATCTCTCAGCAACCCCATCCGGAATATAGAAGGTGAAGAAGTTTTGTGAATGCAACAACCACTGAAGGCTGTTGAGTTCTTTGCATACGTCAGGTGCCATTCTGTTCTTAAGTGTTTCATCAATGAGATCAATGGTCTCCCCGAATGGTATTATTTGTGTATAGGTTGACAACATATAACGAGATCATCCTCTCATGTTTGTCCAATGTCAAGTCCTTTAGGTCATCCAGGGTGGTCATCAAATCTCTCATGATGTCTTGTCGATGGGGTAATTGTCCCTGAGCCAATTAGCCACCTATTTGGCTATGTTACAAAAAGAAATGAGTTAGGCAATAAATACTTTCATTTCCATATCACTTTTTTGAACTCTGCTTTTATTGTGTATTCCACGTGATACTAGACGTGGATATCAATGGAGAATCTGGTAATACCATAAGTATCAGATTCACCAAGCACATATTTGACATCCTTAACAATGCTGACACCCCTACCGCTAAACACCTTAATTGCCCTTGGCAACTACTTACAAGACGTTGGTCTTTATATTCTTCACATAAAGAAAGCAATTTGAGTCTTAATTCAATTTTCTAACCCCCAATGGCACCATTCCTTCATTACCTTTCTTAATGTTCAGCTTTCATTAAATATTTCCTCTTTCTTAATATTTTTTCTGTATTCTTTTTCTTTTGTCTTCACTTTTATTGTTCAGTCGTATTATTTTTTTGTGGGACTTCACTTCAACAATGAGTTTCCCATATGGAGAATGGCATAACTGAGGATTATATCAACAATGGGAACGTGGCACGCGCTCACGATAGCTTGTAACAATGGCTCTATAGGGAGAAATATCAAAACAAACATTGAATATCTGCCATCTTTTGAGGGCATCGAGACCCATGGCTGCCATGGCTCTGAACTTATCCCATTGTTATACAATAACAAGTCGGGCAAAAACTGCGCACGTTGACGAGTAGCAGTATAGGATTGCCTTCCTCTTGCCCTCAAAAAATGGCAGCTGTACCCATCATTCAATGCGAAGATATTTTCCCCTATAGAGCTTCTATGGTGAAGAATGGCAAGCCAATATATATTGACTGTTGTTGTTAAACATTTACGCTTACTTATGCTCTTCAATGTAATATGTGTGTGTATTTATATCATACAACGTTTAATAAATATGTTCTTTTCCATATGCACTTCTTCCCGATTCTCCCGGACTCGCAACATTTTTAATTGCAGTTGGATCTGCTTGTTTTTGGGCACCCGACCGCACAAAACATAAATGAATGAACATACAGGATAAAATAAATTTACATAAACGAAAGATATCCCAAGGGAGAAAAGTAATGGGAAACAGATTAAGACTTACATAGTAGCTTCAGTAGTGTATGTAAGAACCATTTTGCAATTTCAGTAAGCTTCTAATAAGGTTATAAGAAGTGGAAGATCCCCAGAAAATAATGTCGTAACATAAGGAGGAGCGGATTAGTGTGTATCTCATGGACAGGAAGAAATTATAATCTGGAGGTGACCCATTGATTCTTGTTAAGTTTAGCAAGCAAATTGTTTACGTACAGGCCAAGATAAGTCATGAGACAGGTATAAGTCATAAATATACCCTAAATATTTGAATATTTGGTAGTACAGTAGAGCCTCCGTATCGCAAAACTCAATGGACCGGCAAAATCATTTCGCTATATAGATATTTCATCCCAAGGAGGTAGTGTTAAAATTCACATAATTTTGATGTATAAATTATATATGTATTTTAAATTTAGTATTTATATATAAAAAATTTAGTATTTCATATTAATTTGAATGCTTCTTAACTTTAAGAACAAAACTTTTTGATGCTTGACATCTCCGTCTATCTAAATTCCATTGCTGAGATTTTGTTTGGATCGCGATTATTTTTTCTGAAATAATTAAAATCTGAAAGTAGAACGGACCGAAAATAATTTGTAATACGTATTTACGGAAAAATTCTGATAGAACGTATCCATAAGCGTGTACAGGGTGCATCAACACAACGCTGCCAGCGTTTTTTCCATTGTTCATAGGCTCCCTGGAACTCTTCGCACGGAAGGCTGTCAAAGGACCTTGTCGAAGCTGCCTGGACCGCTGGAATCCTGTCGAATCGCTTCCCTTTCAGGCCAAATCACTTCCTTTAATTTGGGGGAATAGAAAGAGGTCGCTGGGACCTAAGTTGGGGCTGTAGGGTGGCTGGGGCAGTGTTGCCACGTTGAACTTGGCCAAAACTTTGCCGGCGGCAAGCAACGTGTGAGAGGGTGCATTGTCGTGGTGAACAACCCAATTATCTTTAATCTCCTGGCAGACGCGGCAGACCCGATCCTTCAAACGCCGGAGCATTTTCAACGGGGATCACAAACGCACTGACACGCACTCACACCACTAGCAATCTGCTCACTCCAGCGTCTCGGAAGGAACTGCCGCTAGTGCTGTCGGTTAGCTGACACCCCCCAACTACTTCACTCTTTCGGTGGAACCGGTCTGCACGCCCTCCCCTACTCAGGAAAAAAATCAGTCTTGAAACTTTGTGAATGCACCCTGTATATTAAGCCCGATTAAGGCAGTGTATGTTTTTTCGTCGCCTTCGGTAAAATTAGAATTTCACAAAAATGTTTATGGGCTTAAACTTTCAATAAAATAAATTCATAACTTTGAACAAATATAAAAAATCTTCCAAGTTTCAACATCTTTTATAGTAGTTCTCATGCCAATTCTCATAGAAAATAAATTTTTAACATGCTTGCACCTTCGTTATTAGTCCAAGCTTGCAAATTAAAACTCCTCAGCAAGCAGCCATTACTGCTGTGCAGTGCATCATAGGTAGTTTGGTCCGATGACGTTCTCGAGAACTCTTTGTAATTTCGCCGATAAAATAAGCCTAATGCAACAGCCGCAGCCGACTGGGCAGAGCTTATGACGTAAAAACTTGTTTTTAACTTTGCCTGTTGGCTGGTTCTGCAATAATTTCGTTTGTTGGCTGGAAAGCCTCATTTGACGGATGACTGCCCATCTTCAATACGGTAAGATTATACCACCATGCGTTTGTTTATTTTTAGTTTCAAGAAAATGTGCATGTAACAGGGTGACTAGCGGCCGGGAAAACCGAGAAAGGTCAGGGAATTTTTTGTAACCAGGAAAAGTCAGGGAATTTTACAAAATATCAGACAATTTTTAAAAAATTAACCAACTGTAATAATACATGTATGCTATATTTGTACTGAATAAAATAAAATGCTACACTTCATGTATTCTTATGTTTTTCTATGCATATATGCATTGTTCACACCCCCCCCCCTCCCCAGTTTCAGAAGAACGTACACCTCCGAATAACATACGAATTTCCAGTTCCCTTGAAGTATGTTGTAACGGATTTTACTGTACCTTAAATTTTATTGTCTGGGCCAAAAAAATCCTTATGTTATAGGAATAATTACACTATAAAATTTTGCTATTTGGAGATTGAAAAAGCATTAAATCAATAGGATTTTTGCCGGGACCACAGAAAAGTTTCATTATAGAGATAATTTCGCTATAACAACGTTCGCTCTACGGAGATTCTACTGTAACACGTAGTTGAGAATTACAGAAAATAGGTGGATTATCGGGAACGTTGCGTTTGTTACGATGATAAAAGAACACGAATTGGTTTTGTTGACATTATGTGATAAAAAGTTTGCAAGATTCCATTCACTTACATTTGACAAGACTTGATTTACCGTGCTAATAAGTTGGGAAATGTTTGAGTTAGAAAATAGGAACGTACCATCATCAGCATACAATATAGAATTATAGGTAAATTGTTTTAAGCACAATGTTAAAAAAATGGTCTTTAAGCCAGGATTGTTGAAAAGAAAAATTAAAAGGATTGTTGAAAAGCAATATTAATTACCATTTACAAATTCATGTATGTGCTCAGATTGAAGAAAACCTTTCCTTTCTTCCAAAATTTAATTGCAATTTGTTTATACAATACTAATGGTCAAATGTCATCAATGTTATCAAATATTTACTCTGAAGTTTTACTTAGTATAGTCAGAATTAAATATCTTGAATTACTGAATTTTCAATGAATTTTCCATACATCTTTTCAACTTTCATGTTGTTAAAATGCATTCAAAATTTCTTTTACATGATAAATATTTTTAGTGTGCAAAGATAGTGAGTGGCCGAATGTCATGGGAAGGCACTGGATGCGATGTTAATAGCGAGGCGCTCGTCCACAAGCCCTCAGAACTGCAGTACCACGTTGAGGCATGGACTCTACGAGGTGTTCCAATTGTTCTGGAGAGATATTGACCCAAGCATCTTGCAGTGCTACCCACAATTGTACTTGTGTAGTTGGTGCTGGGTTCACTGAGCTTACACCGATATCTACAGCATCTCATAAATGCTCGACTGGATTAAGATCGGTTAATGTGGGGGGTTGAAACCATGGTCGTGAATTCACTGGAGTGTTCATCAAACCACCTGCATGCAACTGAAGAGCAGTGACATGTCCCATTTTCCTTTTGAAACATGGCATCTACATCAGGCTACTCTAATGCCAGAAAGGGATGCAGATGGTCTGAAAGAATGTACACATAACGTGAACCTGTCATTGTTCTTTGAAGCCAAACAATGGCCTATTTGCTTCCATGTGAACACAGCCCAAACTATAACTGAGCCACTTCATGCCTGGACACAATCTTGTCGACACGCAGAATCCATAGCTTCATGGGACACATATCACACTCTCATGCATCAACTGAAACGGTACAATCAAAACCAGGATTCATCTGACCATGCTAGACACTGCCATTGTTCCATGGCCCAGTGACGATGTTTGCGGGTCCATGCCAGTCATTGAGCTCTGTGTTGAACTGTCAGCAAAGGGAGAGGAGTTGGTCGTCAGCTGCTGAAGCCTACGCAGTGCATTTGTTCTCCTAATCCTGGTAGAAATGGGCAGGGTGTTTCCCAGGCAATTTTGAAGGGGTGCGCCTTTCGGCTGGTTTTGGTGATCACCCAGCTGAATGTACAAAAATTACACAAACTACATATAGTTATTAATCGAGAAGGAGTGTTTAATGATAAATTTAAATCTGGATATTCTTCTTTTAATGGGGGGAAAATCTTAAATTAAACATATATATTAAAAAATAAATAAATAAATAAATAAAGTCACCAACCTTGAAAATCGATGGAAAGAATACTTGTGAATGGGAAGAATCTTGTTGAAAAACGATGCCGATGAAGTCTTTTAAAGATTATGCCAGATGATGCCTCAAACATTTGGATCACCTTCTTCAAAATTATCAATTGTATTTTGTTGCCAACACTTTCTTCAAGTTTATTGTTTTCTGTTATCAACATCATCTGGCATAATCTTTAAAAGACTTCATCGGCATCCTCAATAGACTGCATCGTTTTTCAACAAGATTCTTCCCATTCACAAGTTTCTTTCCATCAATTTTCAAGATTGGTGACTTTATATTTATTTTTTTATATGTATGTTTAATTTACGATTTTCCCCACATTAAAGGTAGAATATCCAGATTTAAATTTAAATTTACATAATATTTTCTTTTTAATTTTTGTCTGCCCCGGTTAGTTTATTTTTCCACCCAGCTGATAAAATTTTCTGGGGAGAACACTGAAGGGTTCCAGGTTCCTGCATACAGTCCTGGTAGAAATGGGTTCCAGGTTCCTACGTACAGTCCTGGTAGAAATGGGTTCCTGAAGCCCCCACATTCAAATCGGCAGTGAACTGACTCACTATAACCCGTCGATTGCACCATATGGCTCTGCTGAGGTGACGTGACGTCTATTCGTCAAACGCTTGTGGCTGTATGGCGATTTATGCATATGGAAACATTGTCTCTGCGATATTGAAGATCCACCCTAGACACTGTTGACCTCGGAAACCCTAATTCTTGTGTAATCTCCGATATGCTATGACTAATGCGTCTGGCACAGATTATCATCCAACGTTCAAAGTTGGTTATTCACGACGTGCTGTCATGTTCACTATGCACATGTCTGTGACAAACTGCTCAAATATCGTGTCAACATTAGTGCCTTATGCTGCATCTGGCCGCAACATTTGGGAGTCATACAAGGCACATCTTAAAATGGGATAACCCTTCCCATGACTTTTGGCCAATCAGTTTGTGTGCTGCTTGCTTAAGGTTCATTAAATTAATAATTTTTAACACTCAAATACTCACTTGAGGTGTTGACACGGGTGACATTAATTTTTGAATGAAAAGTTGAGCTTGTTCCCTAACCTGGAATCAAGGAAATAGCAAGTTTTATTATTGCATATATTACAGTAAAAGATTAATTCAAGGATAAATTCATAAAATATAAAATTAAAAGCCTCCA
>JAHWFO010023217.1:0-16392 GCA_023313115.1 Rhysida immarginata | reverse complement strand
AGGGGCTTTCTCCAAACTTTTATTTTTGGATCGGACACCAGTATTAATTTCTTCTGCGCTGCTATGAAGTCAATATGAAGTCAATATTTTTCATGTCAGCGTAAGGAGAAGAAGTAGATAATGGGCGAGTCACTCAAGGAAAGAAAATTCCCAACGGTGTGCTTCACTGCAATGCAAATGTGTTAGAAACCTCAGCCAACCCGCCCAGCCCAACCGACCTTGAGTGACTCTTTCTCGCCCATTTTCTCAAAATCTTTCAAGGGGAAGGGTGTGATTAAAAATTGTTTTTAGACTAATGTGGTGTTGCTCTACAGGGTAGCAAATTGGAAATTTTTCTCTATCTTTAATATTTTTCGAGTTAGCAAATGGATGACCTTAAATTTGGGAGGGTCAAAGTGAAATTTAAGTGCGGCAATTAATCCCCCCCCCCCTCCTATTACTTATAAACCACACTCATCAGATCTCGCCTACCTGGCAGCTTTGCGATATCTGTCCTGTTACCAGACTTTTTGGACACCCTGTATACCTGCGATATTCATTTACTTTGCTTTCTCTTTTAGATTGTGAATTACCAGCGATTAATTACGCTTACAATGGCAGGAAATATCGTTACTTCTATGCAGTTACAGAACATGCGGTAAGAGTTAAATTCAATTTAATTGCGTTTTCTTTCTGAAAATAAATTATTAAATGTTAAAAGAAACTCCGTCTTCTGGTTATTTTAAACCTTTTATATATGCTAAAATGAGCTTTCAGCTAGTTCTGATAACTTCAAATGTCATAAAGGATTTCCCCAATGAATACACGAAAAATAGATATCATTGCAGTCTCTCACACAAAACCTGATAGGTTCAAACTTCAAAGCAGAACTGATAAAGCATTTGGATATGATAACTTTGAAATAGATAGCATTTAATAAAGCCCTCATGAGATGTACATACCGATTCCTCGTCTCTGCAATGTGTCACGTGATGGCGCAGTGGAATAAGCTGATAGAAAGCGGAAGACGTGTATACTATAAAGTTTATTTCGGAATTGAAAAGCATAAATAAATAAAATCAGGCAATGTAGAGATCGGTTTCCCCTTAACAATCACTTGCTGTATTATGTCGAATCGAAATTCACAGGAAAGGCTCTTGCAAAGAATACTTTTTGTCTATGTTGATTAAAAGTTTTGTTTATTTTTTTAAATTTTGTGTTGCGTTTTTAAATAAAGTAAAATATAAATCCTCTTGTTTGCAGGACTTTTCACAAATTGAGGTGATTCGATGAACACAGGAAATTCCGTTTGCTTTTATGTTCTTGTTCAATAAACAAAAATCAAATCGCTTCATATTCATTTTGAAACTTTCCATAATTTTTGGGAGCAGTGTGCTTGATTAATGATAGAAATAAGATGTACACGAAGAAATTCTGGAACCCCAAGACGGTTCTGAAGATTCATGCTGTTTGACCCATATTCTCTTCGTCCAATCATGGTGGAGAAAGAATCGGACGATGCTTTTCTTTCTAACTATCAAGCATCAAATCAAGCTTTACTGTTTTTTATGTGATACCAAAGGCAACCTGGGTGGTCTCTTGTGGTTATAACCAATCAGGGACAAGAATCATCACGTCATGCTTTCGGGTATGACTTTTTGTGCACCCGTATTGTAATTTGTCGCGTTGTTTCCCTTCTGTTGCCTTTTACATCTTTCAAGTCTTTTCCGGCCGCAATTGCACTTTTCGCTTAAAGTTTTATTGCAGAACTGCTATTCTCTGAACACTCACTCTCTCTGTATATATGACTCGTGATTTGCATATGGACGCATCCATGTTAGAATGGGATAGCGTCTCTAATAAAGTTGCCACTCAGTGTATGAAAATACGACTATCTTATTTAATCTTTCCAGGCATACTTCTCGCGTACTGCTGTTATAGAATCGAACCTACAACTCGGGAGACTAGATTTTGCATCCTGCTAAAAAATAAAACACGAAATTGCGGGGGTTTTTTGGAGAAGAGCATTATTACTGCAGTTGAACATCCCATAGGATAGTTTGCCTAGAAGAAAGACGCCCTTAATGATCGATACCACCCTATTGGCGCAGGGTTTCTAGTTTTCAAGCCCATATACTCGAAAATTCAAAAATTGTCATATTTTAACATATTGAACTTTGAACATGGTTGTCAAATGCAGACCCATTTGCATATGCAAATATTATGCATCATTTTGAAGCGTAAAGTTTGCTCTATCTGCGCATGTTAGTAGTTCTTTTCATATCACATTTGTTTGGTGTTATTCAAGCATCAAATGAAACACGGACAAACAACAAATTCGCACCATTTTTCTTTACAAGTTTAACTTAGGGCGAAAAGCAACAGAACCAGCTCGCAATATTAACCAAGCATTAGGCGAGGGGAGCCCTGAATGACAGGCTGGTTCAACGTTGGTTCAAAAAATTTCGTACTGGTGATGAATCCCTCGAAGAACAATCATTGAAGCTGATCCGCGCAAAAATTCTCGAGAAGTTGCAGAAGAAATGGACATCGGTCAGCTCAGTGGTTGGATGCAGGAGTAGCCCAAATCGTTTTCATAACCAAATGTGCTCCCGCAGAAGGTTATGGTGATAGTAGTATGGTGGTCGGCAAATGGAACTATCCACTACAGCTTCTTGAAATCGGGTAAAACAAAGTACTGTCAAGAAATTGACAAAGTGCATGAACAATTGCGGCACCAAAGTCCAGCATTGGTCAATCGAAAGGGACCAATTCTTCTGCATGATAACGCGAGACCACACCTTGCAAAAGTGACCGTGAACAAACTCAACGAATTGGGTTGTGAAGTTTTGCCTCAACCCGCCTACTCACCCGACCTATCGCCTACTGATTATCATTTTTTCAAGCATCTCGATAATTTTCTGAAGGGGAACCAGGAAGCTGCAGAAATAACCTTCAAAGCATTCTTCGATTCCAGAACTCCAGAATTTTATTTGACAGGCATACATAATCTTGCGTTGCTTTGGCAGAAGTGTGTAGATTCTGAAGATTTTTATTTTGATTGAACATGTTTATCTATTGTTAAGATATTTACTTTTACTTTTGAAAAATAAAAATTACATTTTCCATGCACCAATCTGATATTTTCCCCGAAAAGATAATCATGTAAACGGGCTCAAATGGCCTAAATGTCGAAGCACTTAAAGTTAGTAACAAACTAATCAGTCATCAGGCATATAAAGTCTTCCATTGACAGAATACCGCTCTGCTCCCGTGATCTCTATCAATAACGCATCGTCACTTGTACTGTCGAAGTGCCAGTAATCTCACTATCTATATTCCCCGGGGCTATCGTCGAATAATTGCAGAAAAGATATCTGTAATGGCTTCCATAATTATCTTAGTATAATTCTTGTAAAAATCACACAAGCTTTCTTTTTGGTTTCTTGATATTTGCGGAGAAAACTTTTGATTAGCATTTCAAATATTCTCTTTATAAGCGGCTGTTGCCCCCAATGAACCAAAATAACATTTTCCACTTACATATATTGGTGCTATAAAAGCTTACTATGTTTTAACACTTACAGGTGATCATAAAATCCCGTTCTTCTTTTTTCAGATTCAAAAATTAGATTGGGAGAGGGAAACAATAGATGAATGGAAAGAAGAAGATTCATTATGTACAGCACCTATATTTGTATCAGCTCCAGATGCAGTGGAAGAGGATCACGGTAAAAACTCCAAAACTTAACTTAATTATTAAGCATCACCACTGCCCTGCCAAAAATATCCGGGTACCCCTCTTCACGTACCCTGTATGCAAATTATGCAGTCAGTGACATTGTGAGGTCCCCGGTCCCGCAAAAGATTGGGAAAAACGAACAGGAGTATAACACTTCATTGGGGTCCAGGGGATCTACTTTCCATCAGTATCAAAGCTAATGGGGCTCTCCGCTCAGAGTCGGCTCGAAAATACGGGGTCAGAAATGGAGTTAATTGATAAGGAATAGGATCTTAAGATAACTCCAGTCTTAAGATAACAATAATAACTTTAATTTATGATAAGGAATAGGATCTTTGCAAATTACACTTAAAAAGTAAGGAAAAATAATTGCATATTTTAATCAATGGATTGATCAACCAAGATGTAATGTATAAGGCCAATCGAGAGATGAATGAGTGATCCTTGCTTCTGCTGCTCCGTCTTCAGATCGTCTCGTGATCAGAGTTGGTGGTGGTGGCTGGTCTTCGGTCTTCTCAATGAGGAAACTGAATAAGTACTGCTAATTGTAACGGGGAGGGGGGCGTTCAAATTTGACCTGAACTTTATTTTTTGTAAATTTCATTGTTGTAAAAATCTAAACTTTCATTGTTGGGATGATAAATATCGCCTCTCACACATAAGCAGCACCACTCATCCGGTTGCCATGATAAACTATTGTTTGTTTAAACAAGATGGCGGTGAGCCCCAACTCGGCGCAGCCATCCTGGCACGGCCAACTTGGCACAACGGACTAGGCGCATTCCCAAGTCGGCGCGGCTATGTTGACGCAGCCTAAGCACAGATTACTTAATACTGTGTATTCCTAGTTCTGTGGCCTAAGGGCGATGCCACACACAGCGGTTTCTGCCGAGTCGACCGCCGCTCGACGATTGGCACAATCACACAGTGGTTTTTTGTCGACTGGCCTGCCGGGCTGCGCAACGACTGTGTCTGCCCAAGTGACTACGACGGTTTATGAAACAACGCATAACAAAACCGATGTGTGTGTCAGAGCTCATACAAAACAATGTAAACAAGTGCCGCTCCAGCAATAAAACCGCCGCGTTTCTTCCAGTGGACGACGTGTCGAGATTGCTCTTGAGCCACCAGGCAGCAATTGCCGCAGTGTGTGTTTTGCATCATTTGAAAACACAAGCATATGTATCGACTCGGCGGCCGATTCGGCAAAAACTTGTGTGTAGCATCGCCCCAACTCGTCACATTCCCAAGCCGGCGCAGCCAAATCGTCCAGGCCCGACTCGGCGCGAATTCCCAACTTGGCTATTCCCAACTCGGCACGTCCAACACAGGGTCCACAAGCAAATACACTTTTATGTCAGTTATTCAGTATTCATTTATTATTTTTTTCATCGCATCCAAACTGCTAAAAACATTTTACACATCAACAAAAAGGCAACAACAAAATGCTTAAACAAATAAACTAAAAGAGTGTTACACAGTGTTAAAACGTTTAGTCCATGCGGTAATTGTGAGAGAATCCCCTTAGCAATTCCAGTAAAGTGGGCCTGTTCATGGCAACGGCGTTATAGAAATCATTCAGCAGGTTCAGAATACGCTGATCGGCATCCTCGTATTTGGATCGTTTTTTCTGTCCTGGCCGCCCGGCAAAGATGCTCTCGTAATCTGTGTCATACGTTTTCACGATCTTTTTCAGCACATCTAGAAACTTCCAAAGTGTAGGGTGCGCAACCCCAAAAGCCAACTGAAGCTTTCTGTGGCAGGCTTCCGCAAAATTGTTGGTTTTGTCTTGGCCGTTTATCGTGTGCTCATAGACGTTCCAAATCATTGGTTGGGCGCGGCCCCCGTTGTTACATAGAGGACCGACATACGTATTAATAAATCTACAAAAAATAAAATAAATCGTGGACATCACCGGAATCAAATAAAGCATAAAATACTAACTATGCGAGAATTAGTTCGAGGTCTTGATGGAGTCCTCCATTTTCGGGTGTTCTCTCCAGTAACACCAATCCTGGTATGATATTCTCCAGTCGAAGAAAAGCTAATGATGTCACCATTTTTGCTTGGATAGCGAATTCTGGATCCTGTTGATAGCGACCCAAAAGATGTGTTGCGCTGAGGTGCTTACGTAGGTTTTGAACCAAGTGAAATAAACACCCGTGAATGTTGGCTTGTTGAAATGGTCCGTTTCCTAATGCAGGTTCGTTTGCAGTTTCATAATCGACTGTTATTGACTGAAGATTCAACTGAGGCCAACAGTCGTGGATTTGTTAGGCAGAAGGCAAAATAAAACGGGAAAAATAATACAAATCTTCTAACTCTTCGGGCAAGAATAACAAATATCTGCCTGAAGAGAGGTGGAGTAAGGAGGAAAGTTCCATGCATAAATGTTTCTCTCATTTGGTCTGTCCAACATTGGTTATACTGGCGTCCAAAAACTAGAATACGCTTTGCATTATTTTCCTCCGAATCTGCCAGCAGAAATTGTTCGACCTGGTCCTGATCAACTTAGTAACGAGCGTAGCGAGCTGGAATTCTGAGGTCGGCACGAGAATTTGGGTTGGGCGGTACCCCTTCGGGTCCGTGGATACTCCTGTGTACTCTATTTACGACCTTTCTCATAGCAGATGCTCCCGGTAACTGACCCAAACTCGAAACAGGTACAGTCTGTGTTACCTCCATACAAATTTAGGCAGGATTCTCCAATGTCTCTTGCGCACGTCTTTTCAGGTTGGTTACCAGGATTTGCGAGCCCACTCGCCCTGCCTCAATTGAATCACGTGACAGTGAACGGTTAACAATGATAACGAGATTTATTAAGATAATGCAAAAATAAATATAGATGAATTAAACAAGTATTGACAAAAGGATCACTTAAAGTTCTAAAAACCAAAGTCTGCTATACACTTGATAACAACTGCCAGTATTTGAACAAGTATGCTGCTGACGGATAGAGTGGAAGCTTCCATCATGAACATTTGTCCAAATACGACCATTACAGCCATGGTGTTTGTTTTCGCATCGCCAGAAATTTTTAATTCCATCCACGATACCTCGATCACGAGTATACACAAAGCCATCTTGGTGAAATTTTGCATGTCCTCGTTGTGATACAATATCCGTCATTGTTCTTGTACAGCACTAGACAAATTCGTTTCGTTTAGCGATAGTGTGCGAGCTGATAGGTTTTAATTATAAAAACGCCGTGTTCCCCAAGTCGTGGGAATGAACAGTTACGACATCCTTTTCAAAAGCATCCTGTATAATAGAAATCGTTCCATTGTATAGTTTTTGACACAAACACCACTGGCTTATTGTCGCACAAACTTTGCCTTGCTTTGTTGGACATGAGATGAGATATACAGGGTGAATACAAAAGTCTGAACCCCCCTTTTATTTTTCTAACTGAAGCAGATATGTCAATTTTGATGAATCCAATGTATAGGAAGTTGTGGGTGGCCTATCCCATGGTGCACTTTTCATCATCCCAAATATGCAAATTAGGACACATTCAAAATTTATCTCAAAAACCGTAAGGGATAGAGAAAAAAACCCAATCGCAAACTTGTACAGCATAAAAAAACAAACAAAACAAAAAAATCATCCAAATCGGACCAACCAATCACCCACAATCACGTGGTGAACTGACGCCACACTCACCATAACACAATTGGGCACGGAACCTAACTGACGCCAAAACCTGCCTTTTATTTGCTTTTCCGCATGAAAGTGAATGTGAGTATGGTAATTTATGTTAATTTTTTGATTTGTATGCTTTACATGGTGGAAATATCAACATTCAGTTTTCCTTGTGCAGTGTGACTGTTTGTAAGCTACAAACAGTTCACCACGTGATTGTGGGTGATTGGTTGGTCCGATTTGGATGATTTTTTTTTGTTTTGTTTGTTTTTTTATGCTGAACAAGTTTGCAATTGGGTTTTTTTCTCTATCCCTTACGGTTTTGGAGATAAATTTTGAATGTGTCCTAATTTGCATATTTGGGATTATGAAAAGTGCACCATGGGATAGGCCACCCACAACTTCCTATTCATTGGATTCATCAAAATTGACATATCTGCTTCGGTTCAAAAAATAAAAGGGGGGTTCAGACTTTTGTATTCACCCTGTATATTGTTGGTCCGATGAAAACTCTTAAAAAACGTTACGGAATCTTTGCATTATATGGTCAAATGGCGTTTATTAAAGATAGACTCCGAAACCAGCCACAATACTTGAAGAAAATGGGGAAGCTCTGCCGCCCAGACCCGTCATGGCCGAAAGTGAGTGAAGATGATGCAAAACACATGGCTAAACATGAGGGTAGCTGATTAATAATTCTTTCACACACCGATCACGGACTGATAAGTTTATCTGTTCGTTAACTTTGTATTTGAAATATTTTACTATATTTTATAAACCATTTTTCGATCATGGTTTCAATTTCAATTTAGTTTCGATTAATTTCAATTTCGTGTCATCATCTTTCAGTTACTTATTTTCATTTCAGTTACGTATTTTGATTTATGCTTGTGGAAAATGATTTCTGATCCTTTTTCATGTCTGTCTGTACAGTTGTACGCAGAACAACTTTGAGTTGAATTATTAATCCTCGGACCCAAAATCATCAAAAACAAAGCAGTCAGACAGCTAACCTTAACTACTCCACGGCTCACTCCTACCTAGACTATCATGGCTTCAATTTGCTTCATTTTGGTGGCGCTGTTAACAATAGCATTCGGAGTCTATAGGTGCCTTTACACGTGGGCGCTTTCCTGCGCGAAAGAGCTGTGTGCACGCTTTCGCACAGAAAAGAGCGTGTGTTTAAAGGCAATGCAAGATCAGGCGAACGCTTGCGGTTAAGCACGCACGCAATCCTCTCAGAAGGCGCCTTTACAAACACACACACACACACACACACACACACACACACACATACACACACGCGCACACACACGCGCACACACACAGATACACTATTCTCAAGCGTAAAGCGTGCAGTTGATTCTCATCTACTGTTTTGCACATTTTTTTCTTTAAACATGGATGTTTGTCGATTTCAGTAAGATCAGAAAATTTCACTTTTTCAGTCGATTGTTTTGGATTCCACTTTTTTGAGTAAGATGTCAAAAGATGAACTATTCATCCGCAAGTAATTTTTGAAGTTTTTCGGATAATGTATCAAGGGGTAGATGACCAAAACGGCGTCTATATTCCTTCACCCAAACATTCATCCTTTAAGTTCTTGTTATATCAATTAGTCCAGCAATAGCAATTGCCAGTGTAATATTTTTTCTTATTTTGAAATGTCATTTTTGCACGAAAAACACACACGAGTTCACGGCGAAACCGCACGCGCCAAATAAAACTCTTCAACTGGCAAGCGCTCCACAATCCACGCTTTCCCGCGAGAATGCGTGTGCGAGTCATCTTTACACAAGCATTCTTTCCCTCGCGCCATCAAGTCGGCGCGCTTTCACTTGGGAAAGAACGTGCTTGCTTTTTACTCAACAATCGCAATCGCGCAGGATTGCGTTCACGCTCTTTCCTTCGCGCAATCCTTTGCGCGTCTGGTGTGCGCGAAAGATCGTGTGTGTAAAGGCTGCATATCTTTAATATACGTCATTGGTATGGTAGGCGAGGCTAACGAGAAATACAGGCTCCTGCACTGAAAAGTCACCTGACCAAGATAGGTCTATTAACAATCCAACCTTTATTGTTTCCAACAAAGGAAAAAATCCTGATTGTTAAAATACAAGATGGAAACAATGAAAATTACATTGTTAATAGACCTATCTTGGTCAGGTGACTTTTCAGGGCGGAGCCTGTCTTTCTCGTTAGCCTCGTATGGTAGGATGTACACTAGAAGCTTCTGTTTTGTAGATAAGCACGTTTGCTTACTGAACTCAATCCAGATTTTGTTGACTCTCTCTGCTGTCTCTGGTCGCTGTTGCCAGATATTTCTACCCCGTAAATCCCAAAGCTCATGCATAAAGAAGCCCAAATACGGCGGGACTTTCATACCTTATATAATATCCGAAATAATTCACAATAAAATATATGAAATGTATAATTTAATTTATAATTTAATATAAAGTAAATTAATTATTAATTTAATTTTATAATTAATATGTATAATAATTAAAAAATATAAATATAATACGAGGGTTGAGACAAGTCATGGCAACAATTTTTTTCTCAGAGCAAAGGGATGGTATCACAAAATGTCATATGTCTCAAGGAAGCCGTGCCACTGCCTATATATAAGAAAGTTTATAGTGTGCATTCGCAGTATGTTTCCACAACGCCAGATGGCTTTGTGATTTCCTGTTGTTGCACAGAGAACAATGTTAAATCAGTTCTTAATGTTAGTCAACCACCGTGTAGGATGGATGTAACCCGATTTCAACAGCTCTCGTATATTAAAATAGCCATTCTCTATTTTGATTTCTATTATTTATTGTGGTACATGAAACCTTGTTAACACGCAGGATCCATAGCTTCTTGAGGCATAAGCCACACTCTCACGCGTCCATCAGCTCTATACAGCTAAAACCGGGATTCATCTGATCATGTTACACGCCGCCGATAATAAACCCTTCAACTGAAACGACATTATGTCTGTCGTTCATGGATCCAATAAACCTTCAAGGCACCCGTGAAATTGAAATCTTCAAAGCCAATCGTGAATCATCTAACAAACTCATCAACGCTCAATGTTCGACGTACACCCTATTCCAAAAGTGAATGAAATTTGGCGTCCTTGCAATACATTAAACAAGTGAAATTAATCGGTTCAGGCAAGAAATTTTAAACCGATGAATTTTAATGCATTGCAAGGACGCTGAACATCATTCACCTAAGTGAAAACGCTTTTAGAACAGAATGTACATTCCACACTAACGCCCATCGCTGACTTGATTTAACCCAGGATTGCATCTAGCAAAATGGCAAGGCAGGGAAATGAACAATAATTAGGGCACATTTGGTCCGAAAGTAGGGCAAGTCGGAGACATAAGCTCACATTATAATGGTTAGTTTAAATAAATCCAACGAAAAAGGGCAGGGCGCATTGAAAAAAGGCAGGGCGCCGCGTCCTTCTATTCCAGCCTAGATGCAACACTGTAACCGTTATGTTTTTAGCACCATTCTTGCTTTGTTTTATTATTTTCTAATTCTTTCCATTGCTCCCTGTATCATTTTATTTTTATTTATGTTCCTGTAATTTTAATTTGTGTTCTTATTTTACTGGCATTTTCATCCTATATGTTATTATTTCTGATTCTCTCATCGCGTTCTACCAATCATGACCGCGTTCCAACCAATCTATTATGTTAGCAAATTACCATTATTCAACCAATCAATAACTATTTATACAATAAAGCGTCTTGCATGCCTCTTCATCTTATCTTATTAATTTTTCATAATGTGGAAGACCTTTTTGGGTTATTCAGGCTTCTTGCCTATTTCAGTATATTTCATGTGGAATTTATTCTGGTAGGGTGAGCTTCGTGGAAGCACTGCTTTCGTCCCACTGTTCGATTGTCGATTGTCTTCATTGTATTCTTGATAAAGCCAGGAATAAAAGGCAAACCCGGTCAGAATTCTGCGTGGTTTCTTTCCGCTATGTACTGCAAAGGAACTAGCACCAGCATCGTTCTGTGCTGCATTCTTTTTAAAGACAATGTTGTTTTCCTTTATTTACAATCCTCCTAAAACTTTTCCCATGACATAGGGTATTTCAAAATTTTAACAGTCAGTATTTTTTCGTTTGTTGAAAACAATGGAGGTTGGATTGTTGGCCAGACTGCTATGGTCAGGTGGCTTTTCCGCGTCAGGGCTTTGTATTTCTCGTTGGCCTCGAGCACCACCAGAACGACGTGATATCGTTTTATCTTTTCCATGTTCAAGCCTGGTAGCTTCTTAGAAGGCCGCGCTACATGTCACGTGTGAAAACAGAGTCGGGGACTAAAAATTGAGAAATAAATTTTAATTCGCAGTAGATTGTAAATGTAACTTTACAGATTTGAGCATAAAACGAATTTTAAAGTGAAGTGGACATATCATCAAGCACTCGAATTTACATTTTTTGTAAATAACTTATAACAATGTAAAAAGACAAGAAATTAACCTGTGTAGAAGAGACGGGTTTTCGTAGTCGTACGACGCCAAATTGAGATGGGGGCCGGTCTGAAATACACCGATGAAATTTTGAAAAGTGAAATGTCCCCAAGTAACAAAAGATGTTATTCCGTAGACTCTCTGAGTTCGCAGTTGTGTACACTACAAGTGAGAAACCAACCGTCGTTACTGCGTCGAACACTAAAATAAAATCCAAGTAGAATGCACAATGAGAAATAAGCATTAAATTTCACAAATAATAATCCGACGAAACCAATAATAAGATTAGATTCAGAAAAATGCAATATGCAAATAATAAATTGATTAATGAAAGTTGATATAAAAGCGTTCGAAAAGAGAGAAAGGTCTCAATAGACAATATCTCCAATATTTTCTCTCAGGTAGGCTTCTAAGGAAAACGGAAATACTTCAAAAATCCTTTATGGGAGGATATAATACAAATGAAGCTACGGAAATCAGGTGCGTAAAGAAAGCTGTAACGTGTAAAAACAGAGTAATAATGGATACGCAGTGGAAATAAGAATGTTGCACGTTAACAGGGTAAGGTTGAAATAAATAAAATTTAATATAAGTAAATCCAATAACAAAGTAAAAATATAAAAATAAATTAGGCAGGTATAAGTACGAGCTAAAATTCTAACTCTAATAAAGTAGATTGATTGACAAAATAAAATTAATAACTTTCGAAATCGAAATTTACAACAAAGCTGAATATTCAAACTGAAAATTTAGCACTAAAGCTACAAGCTTAAAAACTTACGGACTAAAAGATCAGCAAATACAATTGAGCTTTTATACTTCAAAAACTAATGAGTATCCGCACAAAATAACTCTTACAATGATAAAACCGAGTTAATCGGCTTTTTCAAGAACACAAATCATTTAAATATCTTGAAGAATTCCAATAGACAAAACTTGCTTAAGTAATGAATAATACACAAAACGAGAATATCTATTATAATTCTTATTCTCAAAGGCATATAATACGACTAGTTCATAACTTATCCTGGTCATAAGTTGTCTTAAATTACTTAGTCTAAGCATACAATTAATTACATGAAAACATGGCAATATGCTTTTCGGGTATTACAATTTATCAATAGCATACGACATGGTCTCTTAAGTATTACTACGCCCGAATACGGGCGCTAAATTCAACACAATTGATAAGTTTAATTGACAATGAATAATGTATCAGAAGCACAAATTAATTATTAAAGTCCAAGTCCGAGGATTTAATAACTTCAAAGGCCCAGTCAATTTTTTGGGGATATTTCGGTAAAAGTTCATACAAACAATTTCGGTCAGTCTTAATGGAACAAACGTAAAGGTTCACATAACTAAAGTTCACTCCAAGCGCACAGAATTTTACTGAATAAAATACATAAAATCAAAAACACTTGGCTCACTACACAAATGGGAATAATCGTGAATTAACTTCTACGATAAAGAAGGCTTATCTTAATGATTTGCAAACACGTAGCCAAACGTGTGCTCGCCAGGAGGGCTGGTCACTAAAGGTAGGAGAAAGTATAAAACACAGACCAGAATTGAAACACTAATTATACGGCATTGAAAATATTTAACCTTTCCCTCCAACTCTAGGTCACAAACAAATGGACGTTAAATAAACCCCTTTATTTCCTCATTAACAACTTGGGCCTGAACTCCGACGCACTCACACTTGACTTATTCAAGCTAAATATGCAAACCCGTACTGGGTTGAGAGATAGGCGTCCAACCCAGCTGGAAAGAAGCCTCTAATTGTTGAACGCCCGTCGCACTCTCTTCCATGCAAATCAATTAACACAGGCGACCAGGCACAAGGGTTACAGCACGTTAACGAAAATGAACTTACGAATGCAGTTGTTGAAACGGAGAGCGTACGGTACAGCATCAATCTCACGGTTGCTCCACATGAACCCGAGCTTGCTGACTCGTTCTTGCTGCCGAAGTCGCTCGTCGGTGGAAACGCCGCCTGCGGTGCTTCTCCGCCGAACACACCTTGTCTCAGCATAGGAAACGGACGACTCGCCACGTCGTCGCTTCTGGCAGGCAGAGACGATCAATAAGGAGACCTGTCATTAGCTCATTTTACGTGTAATGCGCATTTTTCACGTGCAGATTCTGTTCCATAAGTTTTATCCAGATGGCGCTGCGGGTGATGACGTATTGGTTTCATTAAAAGTGAAAATGAAAGTTGGAAACGACCGTTAAGTTCGTTAACGTGTGTCTGACATGTCAGGCAGTGAGCATTCTACAGTGAAGTGCACGGTGGAGATATAGTGGTTTTTGTTCTTGAAACGTTGAATCTTGGACTAATAAGTAATCCGAGGTTGAATCGTCAATGGAAGCATCGCCAGTTTTATCTGAACATGTCATCTGCAGCGTTATAGTAAGCGTTTAGTAAAAATATCTACAGTTTTTACTAAAATATCAGAGCAATGGTGCGACGAGGAGCAATTGTGCTAACTGACAAGGAATGAAGAATTTATTGCTCATGCATGAATCTGATGATCGTTCATAACAGTTAATGCATTTTAAGAGGATACCAGAATCTATATGTATGAATCATTAGATTGTAGTTTACTCAAATTGCTTTTATTCCTTAATGAATAATGTTTCATGATGACGCAACGAATGCCTTGCTTTTTGCATGTCTACTCTATATTTAATTTTTACTCTACTACGTGTTAACATGTTTATTAATGCTTAATTAAATGTTTGAACTTAATATCAGTGTTTTTGTTTTTTTTATATGGACTAATTTAATTTTTCATTTTGTAACATAAACATTTAACAGGAATTAATGCAATGTAAAATAAATTAAAGTAAATAAAGGATTAAAATAAATAACACCTGTTAAGTAAATAAAATGAAAACAAAAAAATGAAATAAATAAAATACAATTTTAAAGAAACTCAGAAAAGAAATTTTAAGATTCAGAAGAGCGAGCAGACGTAAATTATGACTGAATTATAAGACGTCATTCATGAGCGGTCCACATGTTTCATTGGTTTTATCCAGAGGGCGCATATTACAAAGTTTGTATGGGAAAAACTGCAAATGTCAGGTCTCCTTATTGATGGTCTCTGCTGGCAGGCTGAGGGTCCTGGTGTTTCCGTCTATCGCGGGCGACAGCGTAGAGCCCTTTCTCCTCCGGTGTCGAGCAGGTATTTTTTTTATCTTTGCGTTCTGAAGTTCGGGTCGCTCTCCCCTTTTCCGAAGAAACTTCCCGCCAAGAAAGCTTCGGTTTGACGTCACCAAGCTTCGCCTGCACTCTACTGGTTCTTTCGTGGTGGATGGTATGACGACACTGTCTGCCCCGCTCCTCCCCCGCCTTCGAACGCCTGAATACTCGCGAGCGGTAATAACAGCCAGTGTCGCCGGAAATCACTTGTGGAATCGATTTCCGTGACAAAAGCATAGACACACTTCCCAAAATGCTGGTTATTTAAATAGCACAGTTTAAACAAAAGGAAATTAATAGTGACATATAATAATCAACAAAAAAAAAACGCCAATCATGCAAAGAATAAAAATTTATCTGATAGTTATTAAGAAGTACGCAAAAAACTCTAGTTTGATAATTTGCAAGTGTAAAACATTTATAGACACAGGACATTATATTGTTACAATGGATGTTGTTTTTACATTGTTATTAACCAACAAAGCCTCCATTAGCTTTAATAAGGTTAAATATGCTATTGAGCATAGTTTCTATTAAGTTCTATAAATATTCTAACTTAATTTTTCTCCCAACAATCATAAATAGCTAATTTCAACTCATTACATGAATGATATTGCTTGTTATTAGCATATACAAGTTTGGTTAATGCAGGTCAGACGTTCTCCGTAGGATTCTTATCAGGACTTCTAGAAGGCCAATCCAAAACCCTGATTTTTTCACTTATAAACCATTGTTTTGTTGCTTTTGATACATGACATGGGTCATTATCTTGCTGATAACACCATTCACCACTTCCAATGAGTGGGCCAAATGGGATGAGATGATCATATAGCATCTGATGATATAGCTTTGAATCCATTCGTTGGTTTATCATCACAATGTCGGTTTTTCCTTTATAAGCAAATGCCGCCCACACCATGACTCCACCACCTCCTGCTTGCCTGCTGAAAAATTCAGGTTTCTCCGTTCTTATTTCTCCAGAAATGCCTGTTCCATCGGGGCCGTCCAAATTAAACCTTTTATCATCCGAAAAAACAATTCTTTCCATCGATCTTTCCATGTCATCACTCCTTTTGCCCATTCCTTGTGTCATCATAATTTTTATTTAGTTTTTCTTTCTTTATTCTTTATAGTACGAAATGATTTACCACGTTTTTGGGCGCCATCAGTTTCGCCGCATTATGTCCAACCTAGATATTTTCTTGCGACGTTTCAACGAAGTCCAGTACTGGGTAGCAACGAAGATGTGCCTTACGAAAATCCGAGGTCACGTTCTGTAGCAGAACTGCGAGACAGAATCATGCATGCATTTGCTGGTATCGATAGTGGGCCGAGTGTG
>JAHWFO010023215.1:0-15880 GCA_023313115.1 Rhysida immarginata | reverse complement strand
ACTTTGGATTATACGCATTTTTTCGTGTGAAGCTTATTTTTCGAGTTTTTCTGCTTTGTCAACTTAAAATTTACACCCTGTATCTATAAAAATTTATGAAAAAATTATAATATACGAAATAAATACAATTAAGTTTATGAAAGTAAACTATTGTAACAATGATTAAATTTATATAAATATTTATATATAAACTCATGTGAATTTATAAATATGTCAATTCTATATTAAAGTAAAACGTAACAAAACTCCGAAAAATATATACACAAAAAAAAATATGGTATCAAAAATATATATGATTTTTCGAAAACTTTCAAAAGCCATTAAAATAAAAATTAAAGATTATCAATTTATCAAATATTTGTAAAATTATAGATCATTCATGCATCTTTTTGTTCGTTGGTGTTTGAGATGGTGTGAGTCAATTAAATTTGTTTAAAATTAATTTCTTTGCCCCTATTCATTATATTGTATGGGAATTAAAGTGGCTAAAATGAACGTCGAGTGTCGCCGATAGCGTTTGTTTAATGAAAATATATTTATACCATATATATTTAAAATAAGCTTAAGAAGTAATAATAAAATGGGTAAACTCTATATATATTTTATAGCATTTTAGTATCATATACATTGGCCTTTCCTGGTTTCGATTTCATGGTAAACCTATAAAGGGTAAACCTATAAAGTAACGTCCCCAAGATGGCCACGACTGCAAGTAACAGGAATAGATGAGGAGTTTCTGAAATAATATATTTCACAAACTTGTCTATTTATTCCCGATAGTGATTTATGATGTATATATTTCACGAAAAATTGCTTATAAACAAAAAAACAACAATTATATGCTCTGTATTAGCAGTTTTTATTACAACATTACCGTTTGCCAACATTACCGTTACTTTATAGGTTTACCAAAAAAATGTATTTAGTGAATAATAAATATCGATTAAGTTCTCTTTATTCAGATTCGAAAATCACGATTTTTTCCCACTCTGCCATTTTGATTTCTAAACGACCGCGGGGGACCACGGAATGACCATAGTCTAAGAATGAATGACCATAGTCATTCTTAGACTATGGAATGACCCAGCTTCAGACCAAGGTCTCGTGCGGCCGCCCGTGGGCGTCCTTGGTCGAGAGCGGGGCGTTTTTGAGACGCTTTCATTTCGACCATGCGCGTCTTGCAGAGACTTTTGAGACGGGTTGGGCACGAGTGGTCGCCACGCCGTTACTTTTCAGATACGCCCTTAGTAGAATGACGTCCAATTTGAATGGAATGTTATTGAAAAAGGGGGAAAGCTTATGGCATAAGAAAAAAAAGTAGGTCCAAATTTTAGCAACAGATGGTGCTGTAAGCGTCAGAATTTCGACTACAAATGACAAATGAATCGTAAAACAAAGGCTAAGATTAAATCAACTGTACTGTTCAGTGTGCAAAGCATCCATCAAATCGTTTTTTTTAAATTGCGGGAGACTGGCGCAAAACATGTTCAATATGCTGTCCAGCATTGTGTGCAACAAGTTGAAATCGAGAAACAGCATGTTCCACAACTGGTCATAACAGTTTTGAAAATGCATGAGAAATAAAGAAAATAAATAATTAATGTCAGTGATATCAGGTAACAATGAGTCCCAGTCAGTTAACAACATATGATTCAAACACTGCAATTCAGTGTGTCGTAACGATACGTTGGTGAGAAGGTGGTTGGGGTTGCTGTATTCAAAAATTTATTGGCAGTATTCCTCTTAATAAGGCTCCAAAAGTATTAGGTGACTCATACAAAATAGCTGAAAATTCCCTTCTAAATCTTGAAAGAAAATTTGCCTCCAACACTGTCTTGCATCAGCGTTATGCACAGTTCATGCAAGAATATGAAGACTTGGGCCACATATCCGTTTGCGATTCTGAGGTTTCCTGCTTTTTACCTCATCATGGCGTTCTCAAAGAAGATAGCCTAACCACAAAGCTTCATGTCGTTATCAATGCTTCTGCTCCCACTACATCTGGTGAATCGTTTAACTCCTTACAATTGGTTGGCCCTACCATTCAACAGGATCTATTCAGTGTTCTAATTTCAATTTCGCAAACATGTCTACGCCTTCTCTGCTGATATAGGAAAGATGTATCGCCAAGTTTTGATTGATGAATCTCAAAGACCCTCACAGCGCATCTTTTGGAGACCTGATCCACATGACGCCATCAAAGTCCATAATCTGAACACTGTTACTTATGGTACTGCTTCTGCTAGCTTCTTAGCAATTCGATGTTTGTACGAATTGGGTATTGGATGCACACAATCCCTTCCTGAGGTCTCTCGAGTCATAAAAGACTTCTACGTTGGCGATTTGTTGAGTGGAGCGAACGACATTTCCACAGCAAAGATACTGTGAAAAAGCCTCTCTGCTACTTTGCAAACTGGTTGCTTCAACTTACGAAAATGGATCTCGAACGAACCTCTTAATTCTTTCAGACTTCATAGACTCCGACATTCCTCCTATCCTAGTTGATACTGGCTCGCATGATAGCACAAAGACACTTGGACTACATTGGTCGCCACTTGATAAGTTGACATTCTCTATTTCTCTTAACTCTCCAAAAAGGATAACTAAACGTGCTATCTTGTCTGACATATCTCAGATTTTCGACCCTCTTGGCTTGCTAAGCCCTTGCACTATTAAGGCCAAGATGATGTTGCAAGCGCTTTGGTTAGAGAAACTTTCATGGGACGATAATATTCCTCGCTCCTTATCCACACAATGGTTGAACCTGAAGGATCATTTTCCTGCCCTAAACGAAGTTGCCTTCCCCAGACGTATATGCGATGAGCCGAAAAATATACAGCTTCATGCCTTCTCCAACGCGTCCATCAAGGCCCATGGCGCCTGCATCTATGTACGCTCTGTTGATCAAAACGGTACTATTTTCTCAAATTTATTGTGTTCGAAAGCCATTCCCAAACTAGAACTTTCTGGTGCTCTTACTCTCGTCCGCTTAGTCCAGCAGTTTACTTCTGTGCTCCAAATAACGTTTGATCAGTGCTTCTTCTGGACTGACTCCACTATTGTACTTCATTGGTTGAAAATGCATCCAAATCATCTACACACGTTTGTCGCCAATAGTATATCTGAAATCCAGACACTGTTCAAGAATTGTGTGTGGAACCACGTCTCCAATGGAAATAATCCTGCCGACATCCTCTCAAGAGGGGTCTCTCCTACTGTGCTGAAGGATTCCGCTTTGTGGTTTCATGGACCACCGTGGCTCTCTCTAGATGGCCAACTCTGCAAACGCCTTCCATACCACCTAATCTTCCGGAAGTAAACAGGTTAGATGTAACATCTGCCACTGCTTCATGTTCTTCATTTCCGTTTTCAAGATTCTCAGATTTTGATCATATAAATCGCATCGTTGCCCTTATATTGCGTTTCAAGAACAATTGTCTATGTCCTAAGGATGCCCGAATGTATGGTTTTCTTACACCTTCGGGAATTGAGCATGCCTTCCCGACTCTTTTTAGACTTTCTCAAAACCACTCGTCCCTGATGAGATTAAAATTTGTCAAACTCATGATCCTCGATCACGTTCGAAGCTACTCTCCTTATCCTTGTTTTTAGACTCTGACGGCCTGCTGCGGGTTGGAAGTAGATTGCTTAATTCTGATTATCCGTTTGATAAGAAATTTCCCCTCCTCATCTCTAGGAAACATCCGCTAGCTAGACTGTTAGACACCCAGAACACCTTCGCCTTCTGCATGCTGGTCCTCAATACTTCTTGCATCACTAAGAGAAAGTGAAACGGCATCACTGCAGTTCCAACTTTAAATTGGACTCCCTTGTGCTCATCAAGGACGATCTCCAACCGCCTATCCATTGGAAGCTCGGTCGTATCACCCAACCTCTCCCTGTCAGAGATGGTGTCCATCGTGTAGACACAATCCGCACCTCTACCAGACTTTTGAAAAGATTTGTCCCTTACCCAACGAATGTTAATGTTCTTTACTTACTTGTTTTTGTTGCTTTTTTTTGCCACCTTTTGATAGTCAAGCCTTTCAAGGCGGGGGCTATTATATTAAGTATTTTTACGTATTTGCTATTTTTCAGTTTTGTCAAAGTGTGGCGTTATCTTGTTCTTCCCTCTTCTTATTGTACTACTCAAAGAATAAACAGTTTTGTTTTTTGATCCCATATATATTCGTGTGAAATGCAGTCGTTTTTTTCGCCAAATACAACGCTATGAGCTCACGAATCGCAAGTAGACACTTCTTTAAATTTGTCATCATAATTAAAAAACATGCAAAAATCATCACATCCTTTATTTTTAAACGAATATTTTTAATATTACAGTTCAAAATTGTTTATTAATGTAAGAAATTACTCGAATTAACTTTTTTAAGAATTTCCTCTTAAAAGCCAATGCCAACTATGGCGTCGGGTCAATTACAGCCCTCCATAACCACGTGATAGGACGAAAATGTGAAGAGATTGTGTGAATTTCCACAGTGAAACTCTTTACAAAAGTGACAGATACGGATAATTTGCTTTAAGTCAAGCAATTTAAAGTGATAATTTTTTTTGACTTAATAAACAGTAAAAATTTTGATAGGCGATGTCAGAAAAACTAAGATTGTGCCCTAAGCGCATGCGTGGGGGGGCCAAAAGGTACCCAAACAACAATGCACACCCACGCATGGCAGGAGCGGGTTGTTTTGACTTGCAAGGGGAGGTGTTATTTGGACAAGGAGCAGACGTATGGGTGGTTCCATGTCAATTGGACCAGTGGCTCCCACCTTACCTTCTCCAATTTTCTTGAAAATTTACACACTTATTCCTACAGGGTAGATATGAAAATATACCAAGCAAGAACATTCTATTTAGCTTGATTGGTGTGCTATAGCCCTCCAAAAAAATGGCTCAAAGAACAGCGGCCGACAAAATGTGATTGAGTGACTAGTTTTGAGTTGAGGCTATGTTTTAACTATTAATGATGTAAATAAAATTCTTTGAAGCCATATACAGTTTTTTGATGCAAATCCAAAAATTGAAGTTTTGAGGCTTGTACTAAAATATTGAGTGCCCAACTGTAGCCCAAGTTGACAAAAAAACCCATTGTTATTTGTCGCATCAAATTTATGCCCAACTTTCAATGAGCACAGCTTCCATGGAAATGAACTAAATTCGATGCTATTTGGAGATATAACTGACACTATTGATGCTATAAAGCCTGCAAAGTTTGAAGCTCTATAAGCTCACACGTTTTGAGATCTGGCCGCATAAATTTGGATGAAAAAATAAGCTTCCAGAAAATAGGGTATGTTTGGGATAAAATATTTCAAATGTCATAACCTCAAATTCCAAAATTTTTTATACTGTGTGAAAGAGCAGATTTTTCTCTATCGGAATCATATTTGATCAGTCTGGGAAATTTAAAAGTAAAGGAGTAAAAATTACTTAAAAAGTTGGGGAAATGCATTTATACTACGTAGATGATCATATTGTTACAATGGAATCAAGCCAAAAACTGTGGACACAGGGTGCGTTCACTTATTCGTTCGGAGTCATGCTCCGAGGCAATGTGATCACGTGATCAGAGTACTAGCGTCATGGCTCAGAGTCAACACAACGACGTAACAATCGAAGACTTTGATCGTTATAATCATTTGCGTGCAGTATTGCCAATTTAGCCTTTTTTTTTCATGCGCTTGTCTTTTGTTGGACATTTTTAATAAAAATTAAACAATGCATTTCAACCATCTACCATGCATTTAAAAGTCTTCAATTCTCTTCAAAAACTCTCATCATTATTCATTGGTGAACTTGTTATTATTTATTCTTTTTATTTATTATTTTATCTTCTCCATTTATAAATGAGCATAGAATCATTCAATATAAAATAAACATATTATACTACTTCGTAAATTAATGTATAATGCACAAAATATTGAAATGAGCTTTTAAATTGGACACATCCCTGCTAAATTAGCAACACTACTTGTGAACGATTCAAGATATTTTTTCCCCTCTTCGCAACCTCCGGAGGCATCAGGAAAGCATGAACAGTGCCCATGGCGCTTTAAGTTATGGGGAACCTTTAATATTAAGTTATTTTTTATTAACAGGAATAAACAATAACATATTTTTTATTTTTTAATATTTTTATAAAAACAAAGTTCTGGTCATAATTGTAATTTTAATTTATTATCATAGAGACTAGGGTGGCCTCATGCGTAAATATGAACTGAGATTGAGCATATAAAAATTAATAATTATGCTGAAAAAATTGTCTTGAATCAAATTTTCGATCAATTTAAGCTAAATTTCGTTTGTATCGTGCCAAACCTACAACAATGGAAGGCTAACCAATTATGGTAGGCTATGATCGTGCGCTTTCGAAAGATAGAGGCGGCCATGTTGATAGTTAAACAACGTATGCGCCAGCTTGAAAAAATAAAGTCTTCTCTTGTTTGTGTGGTTGCCACGGCTCCTAACAAGCGCGCTCGCAAACGATATCTCATTGTAACAAAATTAATCATCGTTGAAGTCACAACTTTGTTGGCACTCTTCATTGTTGCGTCGTCTTTCTCATTAAATTTTTTGACTCCGATGTCTCCAGCTTGAAAGCAGGAGTTAAGGGAGTTAACCCGAGTCGTACTCCAAGCGAATAAAGAAACAAACTCCGAAAGACTCCAAGCGTACCCTGATGTTGGAGATCAAGGGAGTTAACTCCGAGCGAAGAAAGAAACGGAGACCAAATGACTCGGAGCAAATAAAGAAACGGAATCCGAATGGCTCAGAGTCACGGGAGTCACTCGTAGTGACTCCAAGTGAATAAGTGAACGCACCCACAGCTATAGAAAGAAAAATAACTCCGAAAACACTATTCCGCATAATAAATTTATTATGTGGAATAGTGTTTTCGGAGATCATATTGTTTTTTTGTTTTTTCTATGATGATTAAGTTTTTAAATGTTTGCTGACTCATAACTAAAGAACTATTTTAGAACCTTTATCTACATAATTGATAATTTTTGGAATTTATTTCTGTATCAAAGGTTACCAATTCTTAATATGTCATATCCAATGTTTTCAATACTTTTTTAGTCATCTTGATAGGGTCTTAAAGTTTAGTTGTGTCTTTTCTTAAAGTTGAACCAACAATTTTATTCTTGAAACAAAAGTTGACAAACAAAGCAAAAATTTTTAAAAAATCATTCAAACAATCTTCATTTCCTTCAAATAGAGGTACCATTTAAATTAGTTGAGAAAGGATTGAAACATTTGTGAAACCTTCTCCAAGACTGCCTCTGGATAGCAGTAAAGTCTGCTGTGCATTGAGGTTGGGCTAAGTGGAAGTAAAATGGAAATAATGTGCTGCTCAGGAATCCAACACTTGTCCTTCCTCATTGGCCAATGAAATGAACGTGAGAACATCATTTTCTTCTGACTTCAACTATTCTACCAACCCACCATTTTTGGTCATACATGCAAGCTAAATATTGGCCATGTTGGAGTGTAGAAACTTGAATAGCAGAACATTTGGGGGCACTTGTAAAAAGTTCAGCAATAACTGTTGTTGTATCATTTGAAATCCGGCTAACTTTTAAGGCAACTACTGTAGCTTCAAACAAAAAGTACAACATATGAGAACTAACTGTTTCCTTAATTTGACCAACAGCATGTTAAAGACAGTAAAAGTATAAGAAAAAAAAACAAACAATAACAAATAGTTTACATTAAAATAAAATGGCAAATAACTAAAATTTGTTTCTTTTCAAATAATTTTTACTCTTTCATATTTAAACATCCCAGGCTGATCAAATATGATTCTGAGAGAAAAATCTGCTCTTTCACACAGTATAAAAAGTTTTG
This sequence comes from Rhysida immarginata, assembly GCA_023313115.1. Taxonomy (NCBI): domain Eukaryota; kingdom Metazoa; phylum Arthropoda; class Chilopoda; order Scolopendromorpha; family Scolopendridae; genus Rhysida; species Rhysida immarginata. The sequence goes on along the minus strand of JAHWFO010023215.1, from coordinate 8,017 downwards.
AAATTTGAGGTTATGACATTTGAAATATTTTCTCCCAAACATACCCTATTTTCTGGAAGCTTATTTTTTCATCCAGCTTTATGCAGCAAGATCTCAAAGAGTGTAAGCTTATAGAGCTTCAAACTTTGCAGGCTTTATAGCATCAATAGTGTCAGTTATATCTCAAAATAGCATCTAATTTAGTTCATTTCCATGGAAGCTGCATGCACTGAAAGTTGGGCATAAATTTGACGCGACAAATAACAATGGGTTTTTTTTGTCAACTTTGGGCTACAGTTGGGCACTCAATATTTTAGTACAAGCCTCAAAACTTCAATTTTTGTATTTGCACCAAAAAACTGTATATGGCTTCAAAGAATTTTATTTACAGCATTAATAGTTAAAACATAGCCTCAACTCAAAATTAGTCACTCAATCACATTTTGTCGGCCGCTGCACTTTGAGCCATTTTTTGAAGGGCTATAGCACATCAACCAAGCTAAATAGAATGTTCTTGCTTGGTATATTTTCATATCTACCCTGTAGGAATAAGTGTGTAAAATTTCAAGAAAATTGGGGAAGGTAAACAGGGAACATTTTCTTATTTTGGTCCACTTGACATGGAATCACCCGTATGTATCAAATAGAATGAACATTTTACTCAATTGAGATCTAAACTATAAATGGATATACATTTAAAACAAAAATTTGGGGCCCCAGGAAAAAAAACACAAAATTAATTCATCAAATTTTAAGAAAGATAATCAACTAACCGAATGATACACAACACTAGCTAGACTATAAGTGCCTCTTACATCAACTCTGATACTACACTCGCTTTCACTGGCACATGAGACAATATGTCAGGCCAGCTACCATAAGCAAACCAGCAATAAACACCTGACTACGGAAGCTGTCAGCCACCACCACTACAACAACACTCCTGAACCTACGACGAATATAGGGGCCACAGGACAGCGTCACGCTCTCCTTTAAAAGAGTCCCAAACCACAGTGTCATCTAATATTATCACACCACAGGCTGGGGAAAAGGAAAGAGAGCTGTAACCCCTAACATAACGACGACTGACACTTTGACGCTACCGCACACACAACAATGCACCCTCTACTCGCCTCACAGAGCACCTCCACCTGACATACGTGAGCTGATAGCACTTCGCATCAAAGCACAGTCTTGACGAACCAACTGTTTTGTATGCTTAATATGCTGCTCCAGATACAGCCTAATGTGCACAGCTCAACTTACAACTTCCAGGCAAACAGCCGGGTAGTATCAGAAAATATTTGTAAGCCCTTAAAAAAAAAAAATAGAAGAACAACACTATGTCTCAAGGATCGCTTGATCAGGCAGAAACATACATTAATTCTGCGAAGAAGGAACTCGAGTATAATAACCCATAGACCTGCAATAATTATTGCTGTTCATATGTGTTCATTTCACGACACACACTTGGCAATAACTTTAATATGTGCAGCACGCACTTGACGAGGACCAGTTAACAATGGGCAGGAAAGAAACGATTCTGTCCCGTATTAAAATTAACTCTATCTCCTCAAACACACGCGGGAAATAAAAAAACAGGGAAATAAATAGGAAAGATCTCACTATTTCTTGCGTCGAAACAAGCCAGATGGCAAAAGAACAATCAGTTTGCAGTGTTCCAAAAGTGCAGCTCAGGCAGAATTTCCCTCTGGCTATAAGTCAACTCATAGAAAAACAGGACAGGAATAATCATTTTGTCATCAACGAAGACAATTAGCAAATTAATTAGACCTGTTTGCCCTGTAAATTAAGCGCAAGACAAATTTCATCGAACATCGCTGGAACGGGGGGGGGGGGAGTTAGAACGAACGCAGTCGAGTAGCTTCACTGAACGAAACTCCGTTGCTAAGAGCCATCGCTCTTTCTCAACAAAAGCCCTCACCCATATCCTTTGTTGAAGGCTAAATTTCAGGAAAAGCTGCAACAACAAAGCTTGAGTAAGATCATTACCAGTGATTGTTGCAGACTCCCAAACTTACAACTGCCGTTAAAACGTATGGTCTAACATATACGAGGTCTGTTCAAAAAATACGTAGACTGACGTCATAAAACAAAATATACTTTATTCAGAAGTTACACATCTGGGTCCCCTTCAAAGTACTCTCCTCCCCGACGCACACACTTATCCCAACGGTGTTTCCACTTTTGGAAACAGTCCTGGAACGCTTCTTTTGTGATGTCCTTCAGCGCCTTCGTCGCATTTGCCTTTATGTCGGGAATCGTCTCAAATCTCCTTCCTTTCAAAGGTCTTTTGAGTTTGGGAAACAAGAAGAAGTCACAAGGAGCGAGGTCAGGTGAGTAGGGTGGGTGAGGAAGAACAGTGATCGAGTGTTTGGCCAAAAACTCTCGAGTTCTGAGGGCTGAATGGGCTGGAGCGTTGTCGTGATGAAACAACCAGTCACCTCTCGTCCACATTTCTGGTCTTTTCCACTCGTCCAGTGGCAGTTTTTCCGAGTTTAACACAAAATTTCACAGCAACTCTTTGCTCGTTCAAGTCACTCATTCTAAAAATCCGCCAACGAAAAAAAACACACTTCACAAACAACCACGTAGCTAATCAACCAATACTGATATTTGCAATCAAAAAACTGCCTTGTAATCAGCGGATCTGTCAGAAGATGGCGACACCAAGCGATTTTGATTGGGACCAACAGGGCCCGCGCAATTCAAAGAGTCTACGTATTTTTTGAACAGACCTCGTATAAAAACAAGATAAGAGGAAAAAGGTTTTATCAAACCAAGCTTTTATAATGTTTTATTTAGTGGCAACAATACAGCTTAATTTTGCAACAATAAACAATAGATACATTTACCTCTCGCCATAACGAAATGTCCAATTGTTACAACAATCAATTCGTAGTAATGAGTTAGTACTATTAGAACACGAACCAATGAACAGATTTGAAAATTTTTTTCTTTATCATAAATTGTCATCGATTCTGCATAAGTGTGTCAAATTGCAGCTCCCTAGCTTGTCGGAAAGTTGGTTTAATATTGATTACAAGATTTGACCTAAACAAACTAACACAGCAAAGTTATAAAAAGCTTATAAAAAAAATTATAACGCTAAAATCAAACAAACACAAACAAACAACACACAACCAGGACCACGTCCACAACATCCATGCCAAAACGATCCACAACATCGAAATTAGCATAAACAACGGACAACGCAGCAAAAAGAAAAACAAACTACAAAATTCACTACACAACCAAAAACACACACTGACACCAGTCACATACGCTACCCCTTAAAAATAAAAGAACTCTGTTCTTTTATCACTCAAGGCCGCATGCATAACACACAATTTACCAACAAAACAAACACTAACACCAATTTGGTCATTCAGGCAACACACAAAAACCAGTACATCGTTTGTTGCCAAATGGAGACTTATTCCACACATGTGTAGCTGCGCCCTCACGCCCTCTTGAATGTGATCAGTATTAGGTTTCATGACGTGCAATTTGCCCTTCTTCAGGTGCTTTATCTTTGCGTCATGCATAATAGGGGTAGTCGGAGTTATGTCCTGCATTTACCCTTTCATTATCGACAACATCCACAGAGCCACTGTCCTTCGTTCCAACACACTCGGTGGCTACGTCTACCATAACCTTACGGACCATCTCTTCATCAGGAATCACGGCTACATCCCTCATTTCCATTTCGGGAACATCTTGTGACAATTCGCCTCTTTGTAGACTGCCTGTCAGCCGCACTCGGCTTTTAAGCACAACGTGGGTGTCACGGAACTTTAATCCCTTAAACCACAACGTTATTTCCAGGCAAGGCCCGTGACACCTTAAACGGACCAAAGGCCCCATCCGACGAATTGTCGGCACAAGAGACCATCACGCGGGCACCAGGGTACACTGCCCCTTGCACCTCAGCAATGATAGCGCTACCCTTACTTTCCACTCCCTCCGCTTACTCATGCGAAATCACCAGGGGTGGCTTATTTTTAGCCTCTCCCCCACTGGCCAAAACCGTCTTGGTTTTATCAACTACGGTCACTGCGGAGCACATGAACGACACCCCATCCAAGGTTCCGTCATATGGCCGGTTTATGAAAGAGTGAAGCAAAAAGCCACAGCAGGGAAGGGATCTCCCCGGAATTTTTTGTCCAAGGTGGCTTTATGTTTAATGTGGATACATCCACCATTCACTCCCCGTACCATCGTATCGACGTCCTGGATGTAGGTCTGAGGCAATTGCCAACACGGTCCCTCGTCAATAAAGGAAACCTGAGACCCTGTGTCAACTAGCATATTAACTAGTTGGCCCTGGATCACTACATCAACTCGATAGAGATTCTTTTCCTCTCTTGAGGACAATTGGATCACACTCTTCCGGGACGGCTTGAGCAGACTTTTCAGCTTCGTCTGGCGGCAGTCACGGGCATAATGCCCCGGGGCGCCTCACTTGAAGCAGGTAATCTCCTTTTTAGGGGAGCGTGCAGAGCCAACTCCATCATTCAGGATTTTCTCAAGCATGCCCCTAATCTCAAAAATCTACTGCTTGCAGGTACACTCCTTGACCACCGATCCACTGACTGGTTCCTTACCGTGTTTCCTAAGTCGTGGGGCCGCACCCAACTCATCATCTTCATAATTTAATGAGCTGTCCTCCACCTCGCTACTTTCGCCATGGTGACCCCCCTCGAGCTCCTCCGACTCCATTGCGCATTTTATCGCCTCCTCAAAGGTTTTTGGAGCAGTCACCTTGAGAAGCTTTTTGTGTGGGAGGAGAGTCCCATGGCGAAACCTCTGTAGCAGCAATTGGTCACGAGTAGCCTCCATGGCCAGAATCGCTTGTATAAAACGATCCATGGCGAGCAGCAACCTACCTGAAAGATCGAGAACAGATTCCCTTCGGAGCTGCACGACGTCCTACAGCTCCTTCCCATAGTCCCGATCTATCTTGACACGGCCAAATATCTGGCCAAGACGACATCGAACAGCTCCAATTATGCAGCTTTGAGGGCTGCATTCCCTTTTAATTTAGATTTGGCCACTGTCAGCTTAATCTCATCTGTCCAGTGGCCAAGTGCCCCAATACTATCAACCGCCTTTAGGAAGCCGGTCACGCTAATTCCGGCACCATCCCCGGAAAATGTGGGTACTGTGCCAGTGTATCCGGCCAACTTTGGTTCTAATGCCCCATCAACATTCTCCCCTGCTGCACCTTCGTTAGGCATATTCGCAGGCTACATAACTCAACGAGTCACCCGTTCAACACAAACACTCACATCTGTTACACAGGTCCAATAGACTATGGCATACACCTGCTCCTTGAGCACCCCTAATCCAGAATTTCGGATTAGCAAGTCCCTGTTCGGGCACCAAGTGTGCCCTGAGCTCGTGGGTGGGGGATGCCAATAGGTACCCACAACAATGCCACCCACACGCGGCAGGAGCAGGTTGTTTTGCTTGCGAGAGGAGATGTTATTTGAACAAGGAGCAGACGTATGTATCAAATAGAATGAACATTTTATTCAATTGGATATACATTTAAAACAAAAACTTAGGGCCCCAGGAAAAAAAAAACACAAAAATAATTCATCAAACTTTAAGACAGATAATCAAATAACCGAATGATACACAACACTAGCTAGACTAAAAGTGCCTCTTATGTCAATTCTGATACAACACTTTGCTTTCACTGGCACATGAGCCAATATGTTTGGCCAGCTAACATAAGCAAACTAGCAATAAACACCCGCCTACAAAGGCTGTCAACCGCCACCACTACAACAACGCTCCTGTACCTTAGGACGAAGAGTGGCCACAGAACGGCGCCATGCTCTCCTTTAAAGAGTCCCAAACGCAGTGTCATCTAATATTGTCACAGTACAGGCTGGGGAAAAGGGGAGAGAGCAGTAACCCCTAACATAACGACGACTGACGTTCTGACCCTACCGCACACACAACAATGCACCCTCTACTCGCCTCATGGAGCAACTCCACCTGACATGCGTGAGCTGACAGCACTCCGCATCAAAGCACAGTTTTGACGAACCAACTGTTTTGTATGCTTAATACGCTGCTCCAGATACAGCCTCATGTGCACAGCTCAGCTTACAACTTCAGGCAAATAGCCGGGTAGCATCAGAAAATATTTGAGAGTACTTAAAAAAAATAAATAAAATAAAAGGACAACACTATGTCTCAAGGGTAGACATATTTGTAGACACATATTGTAGGTCGCTTGATCCGGCAGAAACACATACATTAATTCTGCGAAGATGGAACTCGAACATAATGACCCAAGGACCTAATATAAATATTGCTGTTCATATGTGTTCATTTCACAACAGCACTTGGCAATAACTTTAATATGTGTAGCACACACTTGACAAGGACCAGTTAACAACGGGCAGGAAAGAAACGATTCTGTTCCGTATTAAAATTAACTCGATCTCCTCAAACACATGCGGGTTCCAATAAAAAAAAACAACAGGGAAATAAATAGAAAAGATCTCACCATTCCTTGCGTCGCAACACTGCCGAGTTCTCAACTTGGACAATCTATTCAAACAAAGCCAGATGACAAAAGAACAATCAGTTCGCAGTGTTCCAAAAGTGCAGCTCAGGCAGAATTTCCCTCTGGCTATAAGTCAACTCCATTCCAGGTCAGGACAGGAATAATCATTTTGTCATCAACAAAGACTATTAGCAAATTAATTAGACCTGTTTGTCCTGTAAATTAAGCGCAAGACAAATTTCATCGAACATCGCTGAAACGGGGGGAGTTAGAACGAACGCAGTCGAGCAGCTTCACTGAACGAAACTCCGTTGCTAAGAGCCATCACTCTCTCTCAACAAAAGCCCTCACCCATATCCTTTGTTGACGGCTAAATTTCAGGAAAAGCTGCAACAACAAAGCTTGAGTAAGATCATTACCAGTGATTGTTGCAGCCTCCCGAACTTACAATTGCCGTTAAAACGTATGGTCTAACATATAAATAAAAAAAATAATAATGCTAAAATTTTAATGCAACAAGCCATAATCAAACGAACACAAGTTCCACCAAAAAACACACAAACAACTACACACACCCAGGATCACGCCCACAAATTCCATGCCAAAACGATCCACAACACCGAAATTAGCTTAAGCAAAGGACAACGCAGCAAAAAGAAAAACAAACTACAAAATTCACTACACAACCAAATACACACACCGATACCAGTCACAATATCGATGTTTGAGCGATGTTACAGGTCGAAATGTAACTTAAGGAGTAAAACATCAAATTTTTGTAATTTCTAAGTCCATATATTATTTGGAAATGATAAATGTCCCAGTATATTTACGTGTTCTTTCATTACAATACATTATCATAAACATTGATTAAATATCAATAGATAATGAATTCAAAAGGGTTTATGAAAATCGAAATGAAACATCGAAAATTCGATGACCGATACTTTTTAACATCGATATTATCGCCTAGTACTACTTCATTTGCAACCATGCATTAATAAATCTAATCAAGGCACGCAAATGAAAAATTTTCTAAAGAAATTGAGCGTGCAAGCGTGCGATTTTTTAGTGCATTTCCTTAAACGCAATTTCTTCTTAACTTTCAACTTTCATAACTATCAAATTCTCTTTTAGATTTCAATGATGACTTTTTTAATGGTTTTCTTTATTAATCTTTGATAGTGACAAGAATATTGTCATTTTTTTATTGCGAGTTTGAATTTTAAACAAAAGAATAAATGTGAGATTGGAGAAATTGTAAAAAATATAAAAAAATGGAGGGGGCCAACAAAACTGAGATAAAAATCCCTAAGCTTTCTAGCAGTAGTAGAAGTAAATAGCAGTTTTAGAAATTACAAATTACATCAAGCAACAGCCGTGAGAAATTTTGTTATAGTATTCCTTAGTTATACTGTATAAATAAATTTTATACAGGAATAGATGAGGAGTTATATCCTATTACAAGTGGCTAATACTTTTACACATGTG
>JAHWFO010023210.1:0-11277 GCA_023313115.1 Rhysida immarginata | reverse complement strand
TTTTTAATGAAAAAAAATTTTTTTTCTGTTGAGGACGAGGTGGGGGGCGGGCGTGTTAATAACTCCAAATAACTCCTAAACGGCTGGTCAGAGTCAAACAAGTTGGTTACAAAAAAAAGAAAATCGACTTAATAAGGAGTCTGTGCATGTCGAGTTTATTCAGTTTGGATGAGTCTATTTCAGGAAAAAAAAAACATAACTAAAAAAAAACCTTTTGGAGTTTGGAAAACGAACACCTAAGCCTTCCGTCTTAGTGAGTGGTAGGCCATGTACTCTAGACTCATTTCACATTAATGATAACGCTAGTCAACATTTTATAACTTTTTGTTTATAAGGTGTTGGCATAACTTGGAAACATGACGTGATAGGAAAAATCTATATCTAGATTCGAATTCTAATACCAATTACTCCTAAGAACACTATCTGTGGTCTTGGATGAAAAAAGAATGTGTTGACTAGTGTTGGTTATGCTTTTTTTCCTTATGTAAATAGTTTCCGCATGATTTAGTTCAATTTCGCCTTGAAATAGCATTGAAAAAGTATGTAAATTTTTTTGTACATAGCAAAAAATCCAGCTAGAAAAATGTGCTAAAACATTTTTTGGGATTTATTTAAGCTTAAGCTCGTAGAGAAATGAAGCAAATCTGATAAACAACTTTTTCGTAAGTTTGTATGCATTCAGTCACCAATCTTTATAACGTCGGATCAATATAAGGAATATTATTTGCATATTTTTTTATTCCCCTCTCTCTCTCTCTCTCTCTCTCTCTGTCTGGTTGATGGCCTGATTGATTCAACGAATTATGATTTAACATGTATGTACCACGCACCGTGTAGAAAATGCATAGTTAGTGGAACACGCACAGTTGGATATTACGACAGGTAGCGCTATATTTCCCCTCTTACTCCATTAATGCTTTCTAGCTTCGATTTTAGTTTATAAGCAAGGATTCCAATTACCCACAAAAACATTGATGAAAACAAATGTTGAGATGTTTATAGTTCAGAATTTAGGTCACATTTAAAATTAATTAATGACTCCCCTTTTTCCCACCTCCCCCTCTCATTCGGATATAGCACCCATAGGGTTGATTTCGGTATGTGACGATTACAATAGGATAAAATCTAAAATCGAAAACTATGTTTTATGGATATCATATCCCTGTGTAATCATAGAAAACCAATTCTCTCATATTACGAAGATGGTACGAAAATAAGGTACACATGAAAGTTATGGGACATATGTATTTGGAAAAGTTTGAAAATCAAGCTAGAAAAAGTACTTGGAACTGTTCGTTTTTCAAGGTAGTCACCGTTTGCACTCAGGGAATTTTCCCTGCGTTGCACATGTTGTCACGATAGCTTTCCTTGCACGAATTTGTAAAACGTCGAACTGTGGTTTTAAAAGCAGTTTGATCCTGGAATATTTTACCGGATAAGAAATTCTTAAAATTGCCGAGGAGCCAGATCAGGACTCTGCGGTGGATGTTTGCTCCGTCATACAACAGCTTGATGTCTGCAGTCAGCCGATCCAGCTTCTTTCGTTTCATGGTCTCATTAGTTTCTGTAGCGTTTCACAGTATCTGTCGCTGTTAATGATGGCCTTTGCGGTAGGAACTCGAAGAGGAGAAGACCTTTATAGCCCCAAACCTGAAGAGACTGTAGCAATTGTTTTCTCTACAGACGGCTGAATTTTGAATTTTTTGGTCTATGAATACCAGGATGTTTCCAAGTCCTGAACTTTCATTTGGTTTCAGGAATAAAGTCTTAAAACTTATGTCTCGTGTCTTGTCTGCTTTTAATAAATGATGCCTTTCAAAAATGAGTCCCCTTTCTCGTGGTAACAGCACAATTTTTTTTTGTTCCTCTGTCGTTTCTTTGGAATCCAATGGCACGAAACTTTACGGAAGTTTAACTTTGTAATGAAACTGATCAAAAATATTTTCAGTTTCGATTATCATTTAGCTGTAGTAAATACGAAAACGTTTTTAATTTTTATTATTACATATCAATAACTTATTTTTGATCTTCCATTCCGCGAAACTTGAAATCAACTTTGCTGTCGGTTGAGCAAATTTGCATAAATAAAACAAGGCTAAAATCTGTTGTCCCTATAAATAAAAGTCCATGGAGTCTACATAAATAAATTATAAATGTATAACGTCACCATCTCAGGTGACGAAATGTTAACGAATAACATCATGTGGAATTATTTTAGGACATAAACAATAATCGAGGCAAAAATTTACTTTTTTAGGTTTGTTATAATTTTATTACTATCAGTTTTTATATCATTATTCCTTTTCCTACGAGATGGCAATAGAAATAATGAACGAGGCATCAATCGAAACTGCAACTGAAACTAGCTTTCATCTTTCCTATATTTTAAGATAATGATATTAATTTTAAATTTCGTTTTGTTTCTAAATTTGTTTGTCAGGTGTACAAATTAGTTTTATATATTTGATTTCGGTGTAGGAGAGAAAAGCTATTTTGCTTCTCTAAGAATTAAATTTTCATATAGATTCAACATTGGGACCAAGTAAATTGTCTGTATTTATTTCATTTAAATATTCCAACGGTGCGAATGTGGGATAAACAAACACCTTCGTCGATACTGGCTTGAATAGCACAAGATTTTTTCTCAGTAATAAATAAGTATACTATCGAGTTGGCTTTGATAGTAAGTATTAGACAGGACTAAATAAGTAATGTACTAAGTATTGTCTACAAAAAAAATGTTTTCATCACTGCAGCGATGCAAGTTCAAGATCTGAGTGTCGCCAAAGCGGCGCCGACTGCTCAAACCGCTTTGGTTCGACTGTGTAATTTTTGAGCATACAAGCCAGTATCCTCAGAACGTCGTGGTCTTTACCACGACCCTTATAAAGACAAAAATGGATTGAAATGGCGGAATGGTGCATTCGCACAGGTCTCCCACTTGCCTATGTAACGAGAAAAGGAAAAAAATAGAACTCCTGATTTATCAGATGTACAAATAAATGATGTTCAAAATAAAGAAGGAAATTTAGATGTAAGTAATTACTTCATCAAGAATTTCCATCATTAGCGAAGAGCCTGTTTTTCAAAAGCCTGTTGAATTTGTAAAAAGCAGAAGATTAAAGGAAATTTTAAGTATTGTAAATAATTGTTAATATTTTGTTTTCAAATTCTATTTTGTTTTAGTCTATAATAAATCTTGTTCATTTCTTACTTAGTTTTTGATGCTGTCTACTATTTTTAAGCAACTATGATAATTCATTTGAAATAGTCTACTAAAACTAATAATATAAATAAAATATTCAATGTAACCCAGAATTCATGTAATGTCCATGTTCTGAAAAAAATAAATATATACTCAGGGAAATTTTTTGTATCTATTTCTTCAATTTTCAGATTTCTGTCATTTACAGAATTTAATAAAATTTCTAAAACTAAATTTTATAGTATTATTAACCTATAATCAACTCATAAAATATAAACCTATAGTCAACTCTTACATAAAAAGAATAAACCCTTGACAAACCCATACTACGAAGGGCATTTATAGGTTTACTGTAAACCGGTGGTAAACCCATAGCCAACCTGTAATTCAATGGTCAGGTAAGGGTAAAAAAAACCTGTGATTTTCTTACCCTTAATAAGGGTTTATCAAGGGTTTTTGTATTTAGAGTGTAGATACTGTTTTCTCAGCAGACGGCTGAATTTTGAATTTTTTTGTCGTATAAGAACCCGGAATTTCCCAAGTCATGGATTTTCGTTTTGTTTCAGGGACTTATGCTAAACACTTTTAGGGAGTGATAATGCATGAAGTGCACTAACTTTCAGACAAATTCATCACGTACATTGCAATTTTATCCATCTTCTCTTGTCCCAGATGGGATTTTCTTGTGTATCTATTGGAATATTTGAAATTTTGAAGTCTGATCAATTACAATGTGTATGAAGAATTTGTCTGAAGGCATGCACTATGCCAGCGTTTCATTTCCTGTATTTTTTAGTTTTGATTTTCTGAACTAGCTATCCCTCCTGAATATGAGAGCATGCAGATAACTTTGGTCTTCTCACTTATATTTTTTGCAAGCTCTTCTACGTACTGTAGAAGGTTTCCAGAGATTAACCCTTCATATGATTATGATCTGACCTACAGTGTTAAAAAGCATTGTCAGGTTGCAACAAAATATGGCAACCACTCTGTGCCTAACTCTAACCTTATGTGAACTCCAAAGGAGAGTGATATGTGCATGGTGGCATTTTGCTATGACTTCACGTTTGAATTCGTGTGATAGATCGAAAAGACAGTGAGTTTTCATGAGCCAAGATATGCTGTGCATTTGAAACAGTGGTCAGTTATCAGTTTCTTAACAGCAGAGGGCTTTTCACCAATTGATATTCATCGTCGAGTGATAGAAAGTTAGTAAGTGAAACGGTGTAGTAAAGCACAGTGACGTCAGTAAACCAAGGAAACGTTTGGGAGGAGAGGTCATAGATAATCAGCATCAGCAGTGTGTAAGATAAATTTATTTGTGGTAATTAACAAATCAAATAGCAACAACTGGCCATAAAGGAATGGAATCATACAAAAAACGTGCCTGGGATATCAAAAGGTTGGTCTTGGTGTTGACTGCCAAAAAGAAGCAGAGTAAGGGGAGAATTTTTCAAGAACTGCAAAACTGATAGGTGGTATCAAAAAACAAAAAAAATCAAGCACGTGGAATAACGTTATTTCTGTTTCCACGATTCTACAGATGGAACTGCCGGAAAATAATTAAACGTTCATCTCACCATCTCGAAATCCTTTACTCCACATAGTAGCATATGTTGACGAGCGTAACTGCAATAGACTTTACTTAAAAGTTCTTATCTTGGGCGAGCGCAGATAACAACAAGTACACAGGAGAAACAGTTCTTAAAATGCAAGCCGAGCATAAAACTCAAACGTATTAGAGACAGATATCATATTCTAAGATTATGTCATCAGAATTTCCATCGCAGAGAAGGGCATGCTGCTCTGTTTGCTTCTCCATTATATATATTCCGCCAAGCTCTCCGTCTTCAGATCTATTTTTGTTCCCATTCTTTTTTATGGTCTTTTTACCCATTACAGCTTGGGTAATAACCGAAGAGTGCGATCGCGGGTACAAGCGGCCGAAATGAGATTTCTGAGATGTGTGGCAAGTTTTACTCTACTAGATAGAGTGTACAGCAGCACAATAAGGGAGTCTTTAGGTGTTGAGCCGCTACTTCTCCGCATTGAGAGATCTCAGTTGCGCTGGTATGGCCACGTGATACGGCTGCCGCAAACTGGCCTTCCTAGGCAGTTGTTATTTTCCAAGCTGGTGGGTAGACTACATGGAGAATGTGGGTTCGAGTCGCTTGGGTATTACCAGGGAGGACATGCGCCTGATGGCGGAAGACCGCGATCACTAGAGATCCTCCATAGGACTGCTGCCCCCGCGACCCAAACTGATAAGCGGGTTTGAAAAGTATGTATTTATATTCCGCGATCGTCAAGAGCCACTCAAGTTTTTTTTTCATTAACTCGCGCTTCCCTGCAAGGCCACAACAATCGCCTTGCCAGACGATTTCCATAAAAGATAAACACAGCGAACTACAGCATCCCTTCCTCGAAATCCCGTTACAACAATTGCGACAATCACATTGCATTGCACATTGTTGAAACACAAGAAGATACAAAAGCAAGCAAGACTTAAATAAAACAAAATAAAATCTTGTAAACATTCCAAGGAGGAGCTTTAGCAATGAAGGAAAAAATTTATTAAAAAGAAATTAACCTCCCCCCCCCCCGCCTCCCGAGTAGGATAAGGCAAGTCATCTATTTTTACCCCTTCATCTGCACTTTTACCTCTCCCCAAGTTTTTTTAATCAATAAATTGATTTTCTTGAACCCAATATGTAAAAAATATAAAAAACCCCGTATCTTCTTTCCTTTCACATCATTTCCGAACGTATGATATATCACATGCCATGTGTTGCCATAGTTCTAAGGACCAAGTGACTGCCACCCCCACAAATCCGATCCCACTGGAACAATTGGGCCTAAACTTCATAGTAATGTAGATCTTGCCTAGAGGAATCTGGATACTGGATTTTACGTACCTAAATTTTGCCCTTTCTGAATCCCACCCCCGTAATTCCGACCCCCGTATACCAATCAGAACCAAACTAAATAGTGCAGCTGGACATGCCCATAGTAAGCTACATTCCGAATTTCAACCTTCTACCTCAAAAAAATGCAGAAATTATGAAGGGGACGGACTGACATTATAAAACCAATAAGTAGCTCCATTCTTATTCTACTTACGAGGGTCAGTCGGAAATATTTTTTACAGCACCTTTATTACAGACAGAGTTGGTACACTATTTTTCAATGTACTTCCCATATTTTCGATGCATTTCCGCCACCGAGTCGGGAAGGCATGGATACCTCGGGGAAAAAAATCTTCATATAATGGAGATCTTGATTATAGGAATCTGCATACCGAATTTCACTCCTTTATATGCATAAATACACTTAGACCTTTTGGTCCCTCTAATTTTCACCCCCAAAACTCCGACCTTAGTGGGCTAATCAAAACCAAACTAAATAGTGAAGTTGCACATGCCCATAGTAAGCTACATTCCGAATTTCAACCTTCTACCTCAAAAAATGTAGAAATGATGAAGGGCGGTTTAAATCGTGTATAAAATAAAACCAATAAGTAGCTCCATTTTTCCGCTACTTAATGATAAGCTTATAGATTATGAGCACTTGAGCAATCGTGCGTCGACAAAGCGATTTCAGGTACGTGCGCCAATGTCAATAATGCTTAAAAGATGAACAGAAATTAACAATGTATTCCTTCTTGACAAATCGATTGTTACATGACATGCCTGTATCTTTGAATTCTTTACACTCACTGTTTTAGCACGTGAATTCGACTTGAAGGGGTCCACGAAAAATTCTGAAAAGTTGATACGGCCGAGCTAAGACTTTGATGGTCATATTTCTGAAAACAATTTGAAAAAGTTCATCCGTTTTCAAGTTATCGTGCAAACGGCGGCCGGACGGCCGGACGGATAAACGTACAGACCAAGGGCGCATTCTTATAAGTAGCTAAAGCTCCTAATAAGAGGGAAAGAAAGAGTTTTTTTAAAAATACGCTTTATTTTATGTTTTATTAGAGCGAAGCGTTAGCGAAGCTCTGTTATCAGGCGAAAATCAAAATTCTTTGTGCGCATAAAACTTTTGAACCAGAGAACATAGACAAATGAAATTTTGCACACAGGTGGACATGACCATCCTCATGGTCACTAAATAAAAATTTTAAAAATCGGTTCAGCTATCGAGGAATAATCACCATTTAGCTGTTCCCATTGAAATGCATTGAAAAAAATGTAAACAAACAATTGCACGCGCTAATAGATTTTTCAACATAGAAAATATGGCGAAGCCCTTCGCAAATTTTTTTCTGCACCATCGATTTTTGAGACCATTTTATCGAGTTCTTAGAACTTTTATCATCTGTTTTTTTTGATTCATCGCTTCTTGAACTCATCAAGGATTATCGGTAATTGAGGAGATGATAATTGCACGAGTACAACCAGTTATGCAAGTTTATTAATTGAAAGCTTCAGGACAACCTGGTCAATATGTATATACTGGTAACGTGATCAATATCGAACAAGATATTACATCAATTGCAAAAATTTTACCGCTAACACCACAGAGCCTAAACGTGGTTGTTGTACGACGAGCCGGAGTATCAGGACACTCAGATTTTCGCGTTCGCAGGTCGAAAATTCTTTCGGCATTGCGCTACCTCAAGGTAAACAATCCGTTCTATTCCGATATCATCATTAGCGCGACATCAGCGACAAGCAACAACAATCGAATCGGTTCTTAACTGGCCCGTAGGTAGCTCTGCAATCAATGAGTTTACTACATCTGGCTATATTCCCATGGCATTTTCATGCCTGTTTCCTGATGGCAAACCTGACTATTTAGATCATACACGAGCAACCAAAATAAGCTTCCACGATTGGGTACAACATCTGATGCGATACAACATCTTCTCACTTAATATTGCCAACCGTTCAGACTTCAATTCGAGCGTCCGAATTAAATCTAAGAAAGAAAGCGTTGACCAACATAACGACCACATGCTTCGTACACTTGGTGAACCAGTTGCGAGGATTAAAGCTCTACACAACAACTTGACTGCAGAAAATGCAAGTTCTGATGAAGCACAAGTATTATGTAATTATTTGCTTGTCTAAAAACACACGCATTATGCTGGCGAGAAATCTTTGGACAAGCAGAGGTTTGTGTAATGGAGCTGTTGGTACGGTCAAAGAAATTTTGTATGAGAAAACAGAGTCTAGAAACCATCTTAGTGAGTTACCATTGTGTATACTGGTTGAGTTCGACAACTACACTGGTCCGTGTCTGTATGACAGTGTCGTTCCGATTACACCTGTCTCTGTTGGATTCAAGAAAAATGGCGTGAGTTGTTCACGTAAACAGTTTCCGTTGAAAGTGGCGTACGCAATTACTGTGCATAAAGCTCAAGGAATCACTGTCGACAAAGCAGTGATTGATATTGGTGACACTGAATTTGGGCTTGGTTTAACGTATGTTGCGCTTTCAAGAGTGAAAACCATTGATGGTCTTCTAATTGACCCAGCTTTTCCGATTTCGCGACTGTTGGCAATCAATAAGCATTCTTCGTGGATCGTTCGGCGCGATGAAATTCAAAAATTAAAGTCATTACTCTGATCAAACCATAAATAAACGTTGAAATTTGACAATAAAAGCTTCGCTCCTTTATTGGATAAGATTATCGCGCTCCGCGAGTCGCAGTCCGCCCTAGTTATAATATCTCTTCAGGCCGGCGTCAACAATTAATTTAGCAACAATAAACGACAGATACATTTAGCCTTCGTCATAACGAATTGTTTGTTGTGGCAATTGGACAATTCGTAGTAATGAATTTGTACCATTAAAACATGAACCAGTGAACCGATTTGAAAAAAATGTTTTTTAAAATGCATTGTCATCGGTCCTGCACATGTGTATCAAATTTCAACTCTCTACCTTTTCGGGAAGTAGGTTAAATTCGACTTCCAAGATTTGTTTACAAAGTTAGTTACAAGTGAAGCTAATATAAAGCGTATTATTATTATTAATAATAATAAATCACGTCCAACATCGTTACAATAACCAAAATAAGTAAAGCATATTTAATTCTCTTACGGAATAATAAACCACTAACACAAACAATAGAAACACCGCAACATTTACTGACATTTCATGGCACAATATCTTTATTATACGTAAAAAAGGCAAACTTATCTATTTCCATAGAGGGGTAGGGAATCTGCATAAAAAAAACAACTATGGCGTGAAATGTACATTAGACGTCACGCCGAAACTAGTCAAAATGGATATTTCCGTTGAAATGTTAAAACGAAATTTTTCGCGATTACTTCGCACAAGGAATTAAAAAGTGGTGCCGATCAAACTTACTTTCTTGCCTTCCTACGAGATGGCAGTAGAAGTAATGTAACGACGCAGCAATCGAAACTACAACTGAAAGTAGTTTTCATGTTTCCTATATTTTAAGATATTGAGATTAAATTTTTATTTCGTTTTGTTTCTAAATTTGTTTGCTCAGTGTAAAGATTAGTTTGACGTATTTGTTTTCCGTGTAGGAGAGGAAAGCTATTTTGCTTCTCTAAAATTTAGATTTTTAAGTGGATTTAACATTGGGACTAAGTAAATTGTCTCTATTTATTTTATTTAAATATTTAAGAAAGTGCTGAATGTATAAATGTGGGTGGTTCTTTTTTCAAACTATGGCGAGTGATGTTTTCATCATTGCAAGTTTTGGGCATACAACCTAGTATACCCGTCGTGGTCTTTACCACGACCCTTATAAAGACAAAAATAATATGCTGTCTCATTATTGTTATTATTATTATTATTATTTGCTGTAAGCTTATTTCACATTAATGTTAATAAGTCATTTAGAGTGTATATATTCAGTTATGTGGTTTCTGCATAATCAGTTCAGTTTCGTTTTGAAATAGCAATGCGTAAATCAGTTGAGTTTTCGTTTTGAAATATGTAAAATTCCAGTTTAATCAGAGATGTGATGCGTTTGGCTGATTTTTGCTGTTTATTTATTTCTTAGCAATAAAAGTTTCCTATGTTTATTTCTAATCAGAGAACTTCTGCTGTTTGGGCTCTATTCTATTTTAAGCTTATTTTCCTGTTAACTGTTATTTACAAAGTGATAACATCCAAAATGAATGACATCACAAAAAAAAGTAAAATCTTCATAGTCTATTTAATAAATTTCCTTACCTGTAATTATTAATACAATTTAAAACAGAATTATACACTTAAAAATAAATAACAGTTCAACCATAATCAGAGAAAGGGTTCAAATATTAAGAGAGCAACCTTGCAAATTTTTTGTTTGTTTTACTTTTCACTGCATTACAAACATCTCTATTTAATATTCTGCACTTCTCATAACCTAATTTATCTCTTATATTGCAAAGCAGTATCTTGGAGAATCTATACGTACCAGATTCGCCAAGCACAAATTCGACATCCATAACCATGCTGACACCCCAGTCGCTAAACGCTTTAATCCCGTGGTGGCCATTCTTTATATTCTTCATAACTTCCATTACTAAAAAGAAAGAAAGCAATTCGAGTCCTTTTCTTATTTGGAAATTCACTTCCCTATATGTAATGGCATTAATCTTAGCAAAGGCACCGTTCTTTCATTATCTTTCTTCCATTTCTCTCTCCCTTCAATTATTCCCTAATTTATCACAGTCCATTCTACAGTTTCATTCAGTTTCTTTGGTTTTCCCTCCCTACATTTTTCTCCCTCTTTTACTTTTTCTGTATATAAGACGTCTTCTAAGCCCCTATTATAACTTTAACTTTTTCCTTTGGCAAAGGATAGCCTCTATCTAAAAAGTCAGTTTTTATCAGTGTCTTACCTCGCTGTGTTCATTGCTTAACAAAGAAAAATTAAATAATATTAGTTCTAAAATATCTTTTAAATCAAATTAAATAAATAATTACTGTACCACACTTTTAAACAACCCAAACTGCAGAAGAATTCCTGTGATTAGAGACCAAGGTCAAGATAAGTGGTGTATAAGCTATGCTCGATCACTGCCTAAAGGGCTCTAGCAGATGGTTCTCGATGGTTATCGATGGTTCTGCCATCTGGTAAGCACTGGGAGAAATGC
>JAHWFO010023205.1:0-13676 GCA_023313115.1 Rhysida immarginata | reverse complement strand
CCGGATGAAAGTTGCTGCAAACGAAATTAAATACAGGAATTTCGTCGCACGAAAAGAAGTAAGAAATGGCGAACTTCTCTTTTCGTCTACGCTGTCCGGGAGGCGAATTTCCTTTTTGCAGCAAGATATATATACACGCTGTCCGGGTGTCCCAAAAATGACTGATGGATTTTGAAAATCAATAAAAAAAAGACGGAATGAGATAGAAATGTATCGTTTGCAGCCTTATGCTTAGGAAATCAGGGAATTTTATCCCATCAAATTTCAAATTTAGTTAACATTTTCACCCACAGGTGGCGCTGAAAACTATGAAAAAATAAAAACTGGTATGAAAATGTTTCAAGGACCCATAAACACCGGTATGGAATGAATAGCAGCTAATTCTCGAATTCCTCCGACCAATCGGAAACAAACGTACGTGTTGCGCCCTCTTTTGTCGATCTTTGCAGAGGCTTAATATCTCGAAGGCCATGATGTAAGATGAGCAGCGATTCAAAGCGTATTTTCTGATGACCTGAGTGAAATGTTTAAACTATAAGGGATATAGGGTTGAAACATCGAATCAAAACATCGATGTTTATCTGTAGTAGTTTTTTCAGTAGAAATATTCAATTGCAAAAGCAACGTTCAATGAATATAGTTTCAATTGCTACACAAAACAAAATAATTTCAATTCCAAGAACGATAATTTCAATTGCTACTGGCGGACTCAGCGAAGTTATTTCAGTAACATCTGATTAAAATCTTCGATAACATCGGATGGAAAACATAGATACAGCGTAACAATAACATCGATTTTTAAAAAATGTAATCTCTCGCATCACTAGTGTAATTCACTGCTAATGCTAGAGAAAATGAGTTTTGCTATTTAATATTGCTAGTATTAATCAGTTTCTGCCATATTTAACTATAGCGTAATCTGGCTATAGCTTTTTTTTATACCTTGATTTTTTTGATTGAAACTTTCAAGAACAAGAATAAAGAGGGGAAAAAATCATTCAATGACGAATTGACAAGATTACGTAATTTAATGAAATAATTTTACTAAAATGAATTTCTCTTTCAGTTTGATTTGCCTAATTTTTAGTATTTCATTTTTAACTTTTTTAGTTCAACTTTGCACTTTTGTGTAATAGAAATTTGTTTTCGATTTGCTAACCTTGTTTCCTTGCAGTACGTAAATTAACAAAAGCGTTTTATTATTATTTTTTTTTTCAAGATAAACATCATCAAAGACAATTCCCAATTATAGTTTAGATTTCATTCATTATTGGTTAGGTGACAAAAAAATCGAATCTAATATCTTAAAATTGTAGATAAAATTTTTATCATCTTTTTTGCATATCCCTATACAAGTGATATAAAAATTATTTATTTTGATATTTAAAATTATACAGATGTCTAATAAGTTACAAAGCCACCTTAAACCGTACTGAATCTATCGAAAGTTTCCCGCTACTTATATATTCTTTTAAATACTGTCATCGACGTGTGACTGCTCACTTAAAATAAAAACTAACACAGCGACATTAAGTATATTTTATTATAAATGCTATATAAAATTTCAACATTTATAAAATTTGTGCAATATTTGTAATAATTTTAACTTTATTGGATTTTCTAATGAATTTACACGACTTTATAGCTAATATTCTTCCTCACATATTGGCTTTATACTTCGTTATTATTATGAACATTGATTATTTTTAGTTATTATTAATATTTTGTTCGACGCCATTATTATTACAGCAGTTTTATTAATTGTAATAAATTGTAATTTTTCCAAGTTTGTAGCACTAATTGTAAAATCTGTGATAATATTACATGAAATAAACTAAAAAAGAGCGATGCGAGCTGAGCAGAATGAGTAAAAATGGTTGTGGAGGGGGGGGGGGGGGGAGGCATCGAAACGCATCACGCATGTGATCTAGTATATTTAATAGAAATGTGGAGTTTCTTGAATTGCATATTGTCGGCGTCATTCATAATATTCATCCTATCTCATATTAGCTGCTCGATGCGAAGATAAAGGTGCTTAAAATGTAGCATTTCTCCACGATGCGAAGCGAGTTCATCATGTTGGCTCTTCGAGGTTTCTCTGAACTTGGAGTGGAAATCTGAAACTGAAACCTTTTTTTCCTTTTGTCGCTTCTGATTGGTCGGAGGAATTCGAGAATTAGCTGCTATATACTTCGTTTTAACTATACCTGTTACAGATTGCCTGCAGCGCCATCTCTTGGTAGAAATGCTAACTAAATTTGAAATTTGGTGGGTAAATTTCTCTGATTTCCTAAGCATAAGGCTGCAAACGAAACATATCTATCGCATTCCGTCTTTTTTTTTGTATTGATTTTCAAAATCCATCAGTCCAACAATATTACATCCATACGCATCTAATTGATAACCTCCTTTTTTTTAAAGTCGGTTAAACAACCAATTATATACAGGGTGTTTCATAATTGGTGTCCCGTCTTTAGGTCCAAATAACGACTCAAGGGGAACAGATTGGGGGAAAATGAATACTGATTATTTGGTTTTAATGCCCCCTAATTCAAAATAAAAACATTTCGCGTCCCTGGGAGTGAAGGGGTAAATTTTGAAAATTTTAATTTTGTAGGGGTAGGGGTTAGACCCCATGTGTTATATAGAAAGTTGTAGAGCATCATGTAAAATGTGGGTTTAGCAAAAAACCCGGTGAAAAAAATTTCATCCCCTCCCCTTTATCGAGTGGGTAAAGCGAAAGGTATGGCTAGCTAATGTAGACAAAAACAGAAAAACTCATTAGAAACTTATTAGAACTTTATTACTTATTAGAAAACAGTACATTTGAAAATGAATGAGAATGAATGAATCGTTACCCTGAAAAGCTAATGGTCTTGACCCCACTCGTATGCAAATTTCCTCACACGAGCAGTCGAAGAATGAGTGGCATCTCAGGGAATATCCTTTGTCTTCAGTTGTCAATGCTCCTTCTACAGTAGACAGAACGATCTTCAGTCTTCCATTTTTTTCAATTTTTTTTGTTCTGCTGTGTGTGGAAGTTAGGTTGCTCGCGCTGCTGTTTTTTATTCACAACGTTTACCAGTTTCATCAATTACTGACGTGACCTGTACTTACTGTCTACTGTACAGTATGGCCAATGCGTACACTTCTGAGCACTACACCGAGTTACTAATAATTTACGGCGAATGTGGTCGAAATGCTACTGCAACTGCCCGCGAGTTTAACCGCCGTTTTCCTCAGGCGCCTAGAGTTAATAAAAACACCGTTCGGCGCCTAATAAAACGTGCAAGTACCACTGGAAAGTTAGTAAGAAGTGCAGAATACCAATCTCCGCCTCGCTACGTAACTGCTGATGTCGAGATAGACGTATTAGCCTATGTAGCCGCTAATCCGAATGGAAGTTTGCCGAACTGCAAGCTTGGACTGCTACCTACCAATGGTAACAATTTATCGAATTCTTCGCAAGCACCATTTCCATCCGTACAGATACTTCCTTCTGCAAGGTCAGCACCCAGGTGATGCAGAAAAGCGGGTCGACTTCGCAAATGCCATGCTTCTGAAGATAGAAGAGGATCCCGATTTCTTAAAACATGTATTGTGGACCGACGAAGCAATGTTCACTCGTGACGGAGTTGTCAACCGTCAGAATGTCCACCACTGATTGGATGTAATTCCACATTTAGTGCGACCTCATCACCACCAAGTACGTTGGTCAGTAAATGTATGGTGCGGAATACTAGGCGACCGAATATTGGACCTGTATTTATTGATGGTACCTTGAATAGACCGCTACTGTAACCTGTTACGGGAACACGTGTTTGAAGAGCTTGACAACTTACCACTAGCTGCGGTACCTAATATGTGGTTCCAACAGGATGGTGCTCCTGCTCATAAATCTGCCCGTGCCAGGAATTTAATTCAAGCCACGTTTCCTGACCAGTAGATTGGGACCAATGGTCCAATAGCATGGCCACCACGGTCACCAGATTTGACACCCCTAGATTTTTTCCTGTGGGGCTACTTGAAGGCTGAGGTTTACGCCACTCCATCTCCAGATCTGGTGGATTTCACAAAACCGAATCATTCTCGCAGTCCGCTCTGTTACCCCTGCAATGTTGCGTATAAGCAGAGATAAGCACAAGCAGCGTCTGCAGAGATGCATTGTGGTCGATGGCGGCCACATTGAACATTTTGTTAAAAAAAATGTTTTATTTGATTTCCCATCAAGGTAGATGGGCCAAACTTTCGTTTTTCATTTTACAATTTCCTAATGACGTTTACAAAGACTGTAAACTGAGGAATGCTTCTCGACTATGAACACCTCTACTTCCGTTTTTCATTTCACATTTTACATTTTTTATATTTCCCATTTCCTATGTACAGTTTTCAAATTTCATAATGTTTGTCGGGGGGGGGGGCCCAGCCCGGTCGAGTTTATTAGCTTTTCAGGGTAACGACTCATTCATTCTCATTAATTTTCCAAATGTAGGCCCTACTGTTTTCTAATAAGTATGGTTTTTGTGCACATCGGCTAGCCATACCTTTCACTTTACCCACTCGATAAAGGGTCAGTGTATGAGAGTTTTTCACCGGTTTTTTTGCTAAATCCACATTTTACATGATGCTCTACAACTTTCTAAATAACACATGAGGTCTAACTCATACCCCTAAAAAATTAAAATTTTCAAAATTTACCCCTTAACCTCCAGCGACGCGAAATGTTCTTATTCGGAATTAGTGGACATCAAAACCAAATAATCAATATTCATTTCCCCCCCACCTGTTCCCCTTGAGCCGTTTTTAGACCTAAAGACGGGACACCAATTATGAAACACCCTGTGTATATATATCTTGTTATGGGTTTAGTTTGTCGGGAATGGTTTTCTTATTTTTTACCAATATTTGCCATTCGTTTCGTGCTTTGTTGCTGGTGCTGCCGTCTTCCAGGATAGTTTTCGGGGTACTCGAGTTCCGAAGCCTATTTGTTTCCTTGATGTTCATCTGGCCCTACATTTCCGGACAGTTGTTGGAGCGATGTTGCGACCGGCTTCCTGTTGTCTCATCCGTCGCAGCAGTTTTCCTCACCGCCATTATTTGGAAAATTTTCTTTGCAGTCCGGATGACCTGAAGGTACTGTTCGAATTTGAGCCTTCCGCTATGACGTAGACCTCATTAATCACGTACCATTTAGCAATGTCGTCACGATGATTTTCACTGTTTTCTGCCACCGCCCGCTACCGCGAGGAGCCCTCGGATGCACCTGGATAATATTCGGCTTTGCCTATTTCTTTATTAATATTATTAATACCGTCTTTTCTGTTTCCCCTAAATATTATTATAATTAGTTTCTCTTAGAATTACCTTAGGCTTAACTCTATCACTCTACCGCCTCCCATTGGGTTTTCAACCTTTGACAACCAGCATGGCTGTCCGGGTGTCTGCGATATCCCAACTGGTAGAGTCATCGGCCATGAGAGTCGAGGTTCCTGGTTCAAACCCAGGTCGCAGGATTTTTCCTTCCATTTTTCGAGAGAAAAATTAATCTATCACTTTTGCTACGCTTGGCACTGTTGGAACTTTCACTGCTAAGTTATGGCATGTAATGCAGAGTGTCCCATAAGTCGTGGTCGTAAATTTAATGGCATGCATATTTAATAATAAGGAAGAAAAAACTCCCTATGAACATAGATCGAACAACCCACAGTTTCCGAGAAATGATGATGATAATGATGACGATACGTAAAGAAACTAAACCTCTTCCCCTTACCATGTAAATGGCATGCCCTGTTCATGTAAATGGAAGGAAGTAGACCTGGCTGGTTCGTTGCCTGGACTGTTTCAGTGAGACTACATGGCTGCAGCAGGTTACAGCAATGCCGAGTTGGCGGATATGCATTTCGCGTACGTTCAGGCAAATGGGAATGCAGCAGACGCGGCGCGTTTTTGCAGAGACACGTACCCAAACAGACGACATCCTGATCGTTGCATGTTCTTCCGTCTTCACCACCTTTTAATTAGGCAGTGTTGAAACGTTGAATGCTAAGTTTTAATATATCAAAGAACCTGTAGCAACGTGTCAAGAGTGAATATAATGAGTAATTAATGATAGTGGGAATTGGTTAGTAGCACGTGTCCTAAAGGTACCATATCGTACCGTTGTAACTTTCATTGGTCAGATATTCTTTTAATTTAATGTAATCCACTTCATCCATCCAAGGCCTGTATGGCCAGAGGCCGACGACGTGGATCCCTGGATGGACCTGGATAACGACTGTTGTAATATGGCTTATAATATATCAGACAATCGTAACAACGTGTAATGGGTGAATATAACTAGTATATCATGATAGTGGGAATTGTTTTAGTAGCACGTGTCCTAATAGTACCATATGGTACCATCTGAGACGGTTGGAGCTTTCAATGCTAAGACATGGCATGTAATATATCAAACAATTCGTAACAATGTGTCATGAGTTAATATAACGAGTAATTAATGGTAGTGATAATTGCTTTTGTACATGTTTTAATGGTACTATTCAGTATATCTGAACATTCTGTACAACTTACAGCAAGAGTTCCTTGTAGCCAGAGAAACAATATATGTCCCATGAACATAGGGTCACAAAAGCTTCCTTCTGGAAATACAACCGTGCGACGTTGTCTACAATAGTGGCGCTATTGTCACATCAAATCCGTTCAGCGTTACAAACTAGGTTTATTTCCGGCTTGTACAGTAACAGAACAGTCCAGACTGCTAAAGTACAATACCGATCACGAAATATTCCATACCTCACTTGTACGGAGAGAATGATCGATTAACTCTTCCTGTTATATTTCTCTAATAGCTAAAGCTCTGATGTTTCTAGAAACAGATTAATCTATTTTTGAGGTAGGGAGTAAGGTGCTACTACGAAAAGTCGGAGCCACTTTGTAAAGGGGTGTTTGGTGAATATTCTGGTGATTGAAAACTTTCTTCAATGAGGTTGCATCATAAAATTAATTTCGAAATTAATACACCTTGAAATAGATTGTATAAATAACAGTAAGTTAAAAAAATCATTTGGAAAATGATAGTTTTAATTCCGCATGCCGATTAAAGGAACGACATTGTCACTCATTTTAACCAAAGAGGTGTTTGTGTGTATGCTAGCGCCTTGCTTTGTGGGACGTGGACAATTTGAAACTCTCTACTACCTTATGAATTAAATTTCTCACAATTGTCGGGCTATTGTCAAGAACCAGGGAAATCAGATAGAACATGACAGGAAAAATAAATATGGATTGTTCGACTAAAATTCAAAAATTAAAATCGTTTCCATAAAGTGTGATATGAAACGAAAAAAAGTGAATACGCTATATAAAACTTGACTTTAAAATCGTTATCCTTTTTCTTGGATACAAAAGCCATTGTTTTCCAAATCTTACAACGCGGTCAACTGAATGAGTTCTAGGAGTGAGCAATCAAACAACATTTCCGATAGCGCAATATTGAGGTGGGGAATATTTCGTGATCGGTATATTACATGCGCAGGCCTGCACACGGCGTTGCATTAACTGGCGAACCCGTTGTAAAAAACCGGGTGTGTTACGGATGACATCGCAATTGTCCACGATCCACTGGTGAAGAGTATCAATATCTGGTACTGGGGTGGAATAAACAAGGGTTTTTCAAGTGCCCCCCACAAAAAAGTCTAAGGGATTCATACAGGCGAACGTGCTCAGTTGACGTGTAGGACAACGTCGCACG
The DNA here is from genome assembly GCA_023313115.1 of Rhysida immarginata. Classification (NCBI taxonomy): domain Eukaryota; kingdom Metazoa; phylum Arthropoda; class Chilopoda; order Scolopendromorpha; family Scolopendridae; genus Rhysida; species Rhysida immarginata. Next base: position 5,926 of record JAHWFO010023205.1, on the reverse strand, counting down.
GTTGTATCTCCAGAAAGAAGCGTTAGTGACCCTATGTTCATGTGACATATATTGCTTCTCTGGCTACAAGGAACTCGTGCTGTAAGTTTGTACAGACCGTTCAGATACATCCTGTATGTTACGTTTGGAAACTTTCAATGCTAAGATATTGTCTGTAATATATCAACCAACTCCTTACGAGCTGTTAGATCTACTGTTATCCACAAATTATTGGTATCAAGAGCATATTGCTGTTAGGCTTAACAGTATCTAAAACTAATTACTGTGAGACATATTGCTAATTGGTAGTAGTTAATCGCTTGCTTCAAAAGTAGATGATAACGTACAAAGACTTTACTTATGAAAAAATAATTGATGCTTACACATAACGCTTCAGCAATTGAGGCTCACTTCTTTTAACCAAAGCCCACTGTATTACTACAAGCCCGCCTAATCGCAAGGTTTCCATGGATTGCCGCGCTGCAGAGCGTGGCGCTAGTAGCCTAGGATCGCCTGTAGCGGGAATAGCATGAGGCTATGTGGAATATTTCTGTTTATTACGGCCATTTGTTAGAAATTTTTCAAGAAAAAAAACTCTATTTGAAAACAGTATTTATAACTTGAAAATTTCCATAGACATTTACCCATCCAAGTGTTTTTCTTTCGTTTCTCAGTTTTTGATTTCATATACAGGGTGAATACAAAAGTCTGAACCCCCTTTTTATTTTTTGAATCGAAGCAGATATGTCAATTTTGATGAATCCAATGAATTGGAAGTTGTGAGTGGCATCATCCCAAATATGCAAATTAGGACACATTCAAAATTTATCTCAAAAACCGTAAGGGATAGAGAAAAAAACCCAATTGCAAACTTGTTCAGCATAAAAAAACAAACAAAACAAAATAATCATCCAAATCGGACCAACCAATCACCCACAATCACGTGGTGAACTGTTAGTAAGATACAAACAGTCACTCTGCACAAATAAGTTACTTCAAACAGTTTAAAAAAAAAAGTTTGCAAAAGTTTAATCTACAAAATGCTCGATGTAACGACCGTGGGTACCATAACACAATTAGGCATGGAACCTAACTGACGCGAAAATCTCGGCACGCTTCCTGCATTCGTTGAACCAGATCCTCCAGTGAGGCGGGCTGCGTAGCATAAACCTTGTCCTTGAGGTATCCCCGCAAGATAAAGTCAAGTGGTGTAAAATCAGGGGAGGGGTTGGCCAACGAACTGTCCTCCTCGGCCAATCCATTGTTGTCCAAACATCTCACTTAGACGCTCGCGAACGAACAACCCGTAATGTGGAGGAGCTCCATCATGCTGAAACCACATTACGCTGATATGAGGTCAATAGCAAATTGTCAATGAAGTCTGTAACTACCACGTTGAGAATTTCAGCCCGATAGCGTTCTGCAGTCAGCGTTCCATCGTAAAAATACGGTCCAACCACAGTGTCATTGTACAATCTACACCACACATTGATTCTCCAGTTCACTTGACGGGTTGCTTCTCGCACGACATCGTGGGTTTTCGTCTGCCCAATGATGATGGTTGTGCCTGTTGATAACTCCATCCCTGGTGAACTGGGCTTCATCTGTCCACAGCACCTCATGAATGAAGTTTAGATTGTCATGCAGGCAGGTAAGTAACCAGTTGCAGAAGGGGCCCTAGCAATATAATCCAATGGCAGTAACTCCTGGTATCAATGAATATGGTATGGGTGAAAATGATGTGCGTGTAGAATGTTGAGAACAGTTCCCTGATGGCACCCAACATCTGCAGCAATTGCTCTGCTGCTTGTGTGGGGATTTGCAGCAACTGCAGCCGGAGCTAGTGTTGCTGTATCCTCGTCGCCTTGTGCCTTTGGTCGTCCTCGTTCTGCATTAACATTCCTATAGCCTCGAATCTTTGAATAATGTGACGCATTGTTTGACGAGATGGATAGCGTTCGTTAGGGTATCTGTCTCGATACAACCTAACTGCAGCATGTAGGTTTCTCCTTGCCTCTCCGAAGCAGAAGATCATGTTAACCATTTCCGGAACAGTGTAGCTTGCCATCCTGAATTGTTCTGTCTTCTGTGTGCTGAAACATTCCTTTTATTTGCTTTTCCGCATGAAAGTGAATGTGAGTATGGTAATTAATTTTTGATTTGCATGCTTTACATGGTGGAAATATCAACATTCAGTTTTCCTTGTGCAGTGTGACTGTTTGTAAGCTACAAACAGTTCACCACGTGATTGTGTGATTGGTTGCTCCGATTTGGATGATGTTTTTTTGTTTTGTTTGTATTTTTTATCCTGAACAAGTTTGCAATTGGGTTTTGTCTCTATCCCTTACGGTTTTTGAGATAAATTTTGTATGTGTCTTAATTTGCATAGTTGGGATGATGAAAAGTGCACCATGGGATAGGCCATCCACAACTTCCTATTCATTGGATTCATCAAAATTGACATATCTGCTTCGGTTCAAAAAATGAAAGGGGGGTTCAGACTTTTGTATTCACCCTGTATAATTACAGTATGCCCCCCTTTTACGTCGTCATCATCTGTTCAGTTGGTCGGGCGGTCAATTTGTCGGAGACAAATTCGTCGGGTGTTTCAGTTGGTCGAGATAATAAATAAATAATAACGAAAATTTTTTTGTTATTAATTTAATTACTTGAAAGGTACACAATAAATGCTGTTAAGCGGGTTTCATAAATTCCTTGCGGCGAGCGGATATGGGCGCGGCGCGGCGTCCGCCTGGAGCGCCGCACCGCAAACCGTTTCACAAATAAAGTCGGAGACACACATGCACGGTTTACATCCGACTAGCTGTCGCATGCGACTCTGGAACGACTACTTCCGGTCTCAAACGGCCAGTCGTAGGAGTCGTGCGACTAGTTTTTCAAACTTCAGCTCTGTACGACTTTCACGCGACTTGTCGTTCACGATAATCAGTCAGGTTGCGAGAATATACACGATTAGCATCACGGGAAGCATCCACACGCTTAGCATCACGGGAAGAATATGCACGATTTAGCATCACGATTAAAATTAATCTTTGTTGGATTAATAATAAATTGTATTTTTGACGCGTAATCGAATCCATTTTGGCGGAAATGAATACAGTTTCCTGGCGCTCTCACGGACACAATTCGAGTTAAAATGCTTGTCGGTTGAAAGTCGTGCGCGCGGAAGTTGGAAATGTGTGTTTTGCTAGTCGCATGCACTCTGGTGTCGCTTCAAGTCGGATGAAAACCGTGCGAGTCAAACTCGGATATGTGTGTTTGCACCTGTTAAAATTCGAGCCGAGCGGTTGAGTGCCGCGCGTCGTCCGCAGAGCTTGCGGAAGAAGTTCGTCGTGTTGAACCTGGGCGGTGGCGGTAGCGGCAACAGTGCCAGTCATTCAGAAAAATTAAATTACATGTAAAGTCTGGGAAGGCAATAGCATGTACCATGCACAGATATAGAATTAGAGTTAGGGGCAGTTTGAACCTGCACATTGGCCGACTTCATTTCAGTCGGGAATAGAATAAACACGGCAAGCGGGCGTTTAATGGCGGACAAGCAAGGAGTTGATGTTGTGATTTGTATAACGTCATAACCACCGACCAATCGGATTGCAGCAGCAGATGCAAACTCTTGCTGTGCCGCATTTTTTTTATGAAACGAGAAGCGTTTGCGGTTATCACCAACTATCTGCCGCTTTTGGAAGCGGATCCGCGAGGCTTGCGGCGCCGCGGCCGCTGCCGCTAGCTTTTTATTTGTCAAACCCGCTTTACTGTTAAAAACACTATTCAAATACAGCTTTTGTAAACAACGTGATATAGCGGCTAAAATGAATTGTAACCACTATAAACGAGATCTTGTTGACAAGGGCTCCAGACATTTGCAAACTGATTATACCGCTTCAGTATCCTTCATTTGCAGAATGAAATTAATAACAGTTTAAAATTAATTATCGGACAAATTGAGCACATACAGGAAATTCAATTTTTATTAAGTAAAAATTAAATAATAATATTAATATTAAGCTCCATGAGCTTTTATATCCTACTAGTAATAAAGCCCGTCAAAGGACGGTGCCACAACAGGTGAATCTGTAAATTCGATTTTAATTAGAAAATTTCGTCTATGATGGGACTGTGATAATTGGCAGGACTGCCAATAGTAAATAAGTCGCTGTCAGTAAGAAAGCGAAGCTGAAAATGTTTACTTCCTTTCAGTTTACAAACTTGCTTATCCGTTAAGGTCGCGGGGGACAGAGCTAGAGATTTTCCGAATACCCAAGCGACTCAAACCCAGATGCTGTATGTAATCTAGCCACCTAGTTTTAGGCCGACTTCTTGGTCTCTTATGTGACCACCGACTTCGAAAATAGCAACGATCTAGGAAGACAATTGCGGCATCCGTACATGTGGCCATCCCGGCAGCCCTCTCAATGCGAAGATGTAGCGGTTCAACACCTAAAGACTGATGTTGTGTTGCTGAACGCTCTATCCAGTATGGACGCCTGCCAAACCTCCCAGGATCTCATTTCGGTACTCTATCGAACATTACCATGGCCATAGATCAGAATGGGGACAAAGATGTATTTGAAAAAAGACGGCTTGGCTTTCTTTCCTAGCTCAAGTTTGTTACAACGGATCACCACAGTTCGCGTCAGACACAGCTTACTTTTGATTTTATTCCAAAGCCCGGGTACGACTGTTACTGCAACAGCGTAAACTGTAAGTTCGATCTTATTTTAAAAATAGTTGATCTGTAACAGAACTGTGATAATTGAAAGGACTGCGATAATTGACAGTTTTGCCAATAGTAAGAAAGTCGCTCTAAGTATGAAGGTGATATTAACACAATGTATCCTGTTACAATGTGATAACGTCACTACTGTCAATTTGACAGTTATAACCTAACACAAAAATACATCTCAACTGTTATATGTAAATCTTGCTCTTCAGTGAAAATGGCTCATCGGTTTCTTTTTTACCTCCCTCATTGCTCAATTTCCTCGGCAGACTGTTGTGGAGGCTTATTGCGCGACCACTATATTTTAAAACTAAAAAAATTTATTATACACATTTAATGAATATTATAAAATGAGAAAAAATAATGTTATTTGCTTTTGATTTTATTCGATTGGATTTTTTTTTGTATTTTATGACTTTTCCTTATTCATAAAATTATTACTATGCACATATAACGAATATCATAAAATGTAAAACACTAATGTTACCTAGCTGTGACTTGAATTGTTAATCAGTTTCATAATTTAATTTGAATGTTATTATTTTTTTATTAAAATTAAAAAATAAGAATCGTATACTTGTAATGAATTTCGTAATTTAGAATAGCTAAATTACTTAGGAATTAATTTGATTTATTTATTTTAGTATGCTATTTTTAAATGTCAATAGATATATATCATTAAATCTTTGACAATATATTTTTGAATTGTAGCCTACGATAAAGATAAGATTTCTTTGGGTGAGGTCAAAAATGCTAACACCGAGTTGAGTTAGTGAAGAAAACCATTGTTGCTACGACAGTCAACAATACGTTAACAAACGAGCAATGATCATTGCTTCACCAATCCAACTCGGTATTTGCATTTTTGATCTCGCCCTTTAATAGTCATTTTCGTCGGCTGCGATTTTTGGATTTCAACAATCAGTGCTTTTTCATTTGTTGAAAACAATGGAGGTTGTATTGTTGCTCGTCACTATGGAAACGGGCACGGAGCAGGAGAATTTAGCATTTTATATATAAGATTGCCAATTTCCCAAATTTAACACAAAATTTCAGAGAGAACTGGAGCCGGACACTGTGGGCGAACTTCAATAAAGATAACAGGAAACCACTGATCCACATAAAACTTTTAATAGGACGTATGCGCATTTCGGCAGCCACGCTGCCTTCTTCAGCGTACACAAGGATTTTGATCAGAATAGACAA
>JAHWFO010023203.1:0-15758 GCA_023313115.1 Rhysida immarginata | reverse complement strand
AATATGGATAAGTTTCAATTTGTAACAATGCATAGAATTCCTGTTATTCGGGCTTTTCTTAGAAAAGAGAGTTCTTAGTACTTAACAATTTCTTGAAAATCTTTAAAAATGATCAGTAACTGGAGATAATGGAGAGTTAGCAGACTATTGAGAAAGAGTGGAAAGACGACAGAGGAAGCACTCCTTTAGTTCCGTGATGTATTGAGGAAATGGGAAGCAAGTAAATAGAAGAATCGGCGACCGCTAAACTGCCCAAAGTGATGAATGGCCAAGTTTTGCTTCAACACATCGAGAGAAGAGTGGAAATTGCAACAACACTAAGTATACATCTGAGGTAAGATTACGTGAGTAAGAAATTATTTAGACTAGCAGTGGCATCCTTGGAGAGGTCCAGCCATTGTGAGCCTTCAAAAAGATTTTTTTCGAATTTTCATTAAGAATTTTTACTGTATTAATTCTAAGCATTTTCATGTGTTTATTTTTAAGATATTACAAAATTTAATTTAATTTTTTGAGATTGTTCTGTTTACATCCAAGTGTAATTATCCCGGGCAACGCCGGGTACCTTTGCTAGTCCTACATAAGAACAAAATCAGGGACCATAACACAAAGAGCAGCCACTATGTGATCTTCCAGAATGTCCCTGGTGTAAACTTCAGCTTTGAGACGTCCTGGAACAACGAGGTCAGTACGGCTGTCGATAGAGATTCTCCCCCAAACCATGACTGAACTACATCCCATTCTGTCTTTCTGTTGCATTGTTGCTTCTGCAAAGCACTCTTCAGAGCGTTTCCACACATGCAGAGGTCCATCACAATGAGTTAGGTGAAATCTGGATTCGTCTGTAAAGAGGACAGATTGCCACTGATGCAGCTGCCAGCTGATGTGTTTTGTGGAAACCGACATCGGGCTTCTCGGTATCAGCGCATAAGATGAGGTGCACGATTCGGCCTTCTGGCTCTCAAACCACCTTCCCATAGTCTGTTTCTGACTGTTTGGTTAGAAACAACACCCGAGATGCCGCACGCAGATCGTTTTGCAAGTCTCTAGCAGTTGATGTTTGTCAGAGAAGAGCAGAAGCTTGACGATATCGTTATGCATCTGCATCCTTGTCCAGCCTTTCGCATGGATTACTGTGACCATCTGTTGGAAGCAATTCCATGGACAATGGATTACTGAAGGTGACATTTGAAGCTGTCTGGCGACGGACCTGATTGAGTAGCCTTCTTATGAGCAGTGTAAGAGCTCTTGCAACTTCATCCAGCCTGAGATATCTCATTTTGTCTCAATTTAACGTCCCAATACTGTATCAGAGCTTTAACAATCAAATTAATGCTGTTTGAAGACCATGTGACCTTTGTCATATGGTTATGACTATTCTATTTTTAAGGGGACTGGCATTTTCACTTTAAACTTAAAAAGAGAAACTCGAAAAACACCCATTGATTTCAGTAGACCACATCTAATTTATCAAAAAACTATGAAACAGTTTATCGGAAGTCTTGATCTTGAGATTATACAAGTGTTTTCAAAAGTGTTCCCCTAATTATTTTGAGCAGTGTAGTAATGACTCCAGTAAACTAAATTTATTAGAAAATTATTCCACCTTAAAAAAGAAAAATACTGGTAATTTACAAAAAAAAAACAAAGTTTGAATTCGACTTAATTCTCGATGTAATCAGAGACAATATCTAGCCAATCGGAGAGGCACAACCCATTCAGTATTCACTTGGTCGGTTACATCTCTGAACACCAACTATAACGGGTATGAGTGGTCCTCTGTACGTACACTTAAAAGGTTGCTTTTCTCATCTCTTCCCATACTGGCTCTGTAGATGAAGCACTTGCTCTGAAACATGTCAACTGTCAATAAAACCAGTTACAGTAGAACCCACTTAATACGATTCTGTAGGGACCACACGAAAATGACGTATGAAGCAGAAAAACGTTTTCGGTGGGAAGGACTAAATTATGCAAAACACATAATTACTCTTTCATTATTTATTATTCTATACCATAGAATCATTGCTATACGTAATCAAAAATTATTATACTTTAAAAATTCACTTAGTCATCATAACGTAAACATCCTACTTGAAATAAGCATCTACTGAGAACGCTTTACTTTTAATTTTGAACATTTTTGACGAGCAACGATGGATCTAATGAATTAAAACAAAGAACTGAAGATGGCACATTAAAGAGTGGAACATGGAGAACGCAGGATTGGATTAGCATGTGGTCTGTCTGTGTCACTGACAGTCTCCAGGGCATAAACGAATGCAAACAGGCACACACAGCGGCTCGAAGGAGTGTAATTTGTGGAAAAATATTATATTAAACGGGATATATTGTGTGTAAAAAGTACCTAAAGTTAAGGGACTAACAAAAAAAAGCACGTATGATGTGGAAAACCGTTCTAACCGTGATGGTATTAGGCGGGCACTACTATATTTTTTTTATATGGATGTTGTCTTTATTCTCTTTATCTATAGTTTAGCAACAATACTTGAAACTGATAACATGTTTACATTATTATTGTTGTACTTCTTAATAAACAAACAGTTAAGCAAATATTAAAATGAATTCCTTTTTTCCCCCCCAACAGTCACATCCTGAGGTTATCAAAGCTGGGATCCAGGCTCTTAATGATTATGGTGCTGGCTTGAGTTCAGTACGTTTCATCTGTGGAACACAGGTAAAACAAACAAATGTTTGCATTTCTCTTGGACATAAGTAGTTTTAGTTTTCAAAATCCGTCTTGTTCAACCAAGCCTTAAAATATGGTGACCAGATGTCCTTTTTTTTGCCCTTTGTCCCCACTTTTTTGGAAGGTGAATCAAATTTGTCACCGGTTTCTTATTTGTCCTGATGTTTGGTTTTCTATCAAATTTCTTTTAATAATATATATATATACTATGATATTCTATATTTTGTGTATACATTCACTTGCCATAAGTCATGGCACACCCCTCCAATCAGGTTCCCTGTCTGTAATGAGACAGATCCCGCTGCTTCCATTCTCAGAAAGCAGATGGGCAGTACTCCTTGATATCAAGCAATCATTGTAAGCAAAACTAGCTGCAGAAATGGCAGCACGTCGAGACCTATCAGCATTTGAATGGGGAATGATTTGGTGCCAGATGGATGGGTGCCTCAGTATCAGATATAGCCAACACCTTGCAATTTTCCCGCACAACCGTTGCAAGGGTCTAGGGAGAGTACACTCAACGAGGGGTTACAACCCATGTCAGACAGCGGACGGGCCGCCCACATCTCACTGATGGCAGAGGTGTTCGCTGGGTCACCCGGGTTGCAACTGCTGACCGAAGGGCGACAGTGGACCAAATCACCATGTAGTGCAACCAGGGACTTCCCTCAACTGTGTCCGTGATGACAATTCAGCGAACCTTGGCAGCTGCAGGTTTTGGGAGCAGGAGACCACGACGGGTGCTACTCTTGACAGCTGCACATCGTCAACAACGCCTAGCCTGGGCCAACCAACACCGACATTGGACCGCTGAGGACTGGTGAAGGGTTGCCTGGTCCGACAAGTCACTGTTTCAGCTGTATTGGGCCGATGGTCGTGTCACTGTCTGGCACCAGGGATCTATCTAGGGCCAATTTGGTACCGTTTAAGGGTACCTTCACAAAATTATTTTAAGTGGGAACGGTATCTTCACAAAATTATTTTGATTGGAAATGGTATCTTTACAAAATTTTAACTTTTGTTTATCAACGTATTACCTTCAAAAACTGGTGTTTATCAACGTAAATAATGTCAATTCAAATAATAAAAAGAGTTTATTAAAATAAAACCTGGTGTTTTATATTTTTTGTTAAAAGTTTTCACAAAAATCTTGGTATTTTCACAAAATAGGGTATGGATTCTGAAATTCTAGATAGATCCCTGGGCACAGGCCACATGAAGCCATGGACCTCGCTTGTCAGATGGGGACTGCTCAGGCAGGTGGAGGCTTCATACTGGTCTAGGGTGTTTTCCCGTGGCATGCAGTAGGTTCATTGGTGCATCTGACATCCACTCTGCATGCTACTTCCTACGTCGGTCTGCATGGGGACCACCTGCACCTACCCCTTCATGAACTGTTTTTACCCCGCGGGCGACGGCTTCTTCCAGCAAGATAATGCACTTCCACACATGGCCCTTGTGGCACGGCATTGGCTGGAGGAACATGCTACCATCTTCACGACAATGATTTCGCCCATTGCACATTTGTGGACTTCATCGAACGATATGTCAGGTCGTCACCAACACAACTGGTAAATGCAGCATCGTTATGGAGTGCAGTGCCGGCAGGGGTTAGGAGGGAGAACATCTGATTGGACAATCATTTTTTGACGCAATTTGGGGCAATAAGAACAAAACAGAAGAACAACCAACCGTTCTTTGGTTTATGTTAATAAAGTTCCATTTTCTGAATTTTTTGAGTTTCCTTATAGGTAATCATGTCTTCTGTGCTGTTTTTTTGCATCTCCAAATTGTGACCCCTTAATTCTTTTGAGGAGTGTATATTGAATCATTAAGTATACAGGGTGATTCAAATCGTGTGTAAAACAATTTAAGGGGGTGTTATAGAGGTCAAAGTAAACACAAAAAGTCCTATGAACATGGGTCCAAATTTGAACGATAACTGAGATAAGAACAGAAATAAAAATTCCGCCACCAAGATCAACAAGTTAATAACTCAGGTTCTGTAAAGCCTAGATTAATGAAATTTGGAGGAATAACAGGGTACATAAGGCTGTGTATACTCTTACAATTTGATCGAATTCCAGCGATTTTATTATTAACTTTTGAAAATCTTAAGATGTTTTATAAATTGTTGATACCACACTGTTGGCAACACTGAAGCCAACTAACTTGTATTCAATCGCCAAACGCGAGATAATGATGTAACCTAAACATTATGCCAAGTGCGATATTCCCTGAAAAGTACGAGGGAATTTCCCAAATATTCCAAGGTTAATTGGGATGAGTTCCATGAACATCTCAACTCACTGGAATATGGGGAATTTAATAGGATTGATGACGTTAACCAGCAACTTATGGCTTTTAATAACTCTGTGTTATACGCTGCAGAGCCAATAAAGTGAACCAATAGAGCAAAATCCAAGCAACACAAAACGTGGTGGAACCCCCAGCTACATAATAAATGGAAAATAAAAATAAATGCATATAGGAAATACATTACCACCAAAGACTCTCAGGCCATCCAGTTATTTAAACAAGCGACAATCTTCTATATATATAAAGAAGGATGTTTGTGGGTCTGTCTGTGGGTCTTTTTTATACAAATCTACAGTTTTATTCCGATCTTGATGAAATTTCGCATACATGACCTTCAAAGCATGAGGAAGGTCACTGTCTACTTCAGATTTCGAAAAAATAATAATTATTGATAAAAAATCGATATTCATGGTTATGGTAGGGCATATTAATGAGAAATATCGCATGACCAACAATGCAAGACAAAGTTTTTGCAACAATGGTATCAACACGCAATTCACAAATACTTTGCACGGACCAACAATATATATCTCATGACCAACAATGCAAATAAAAGTTTGTGCAACAATAGGTATCAACAATGGTTTCAACACGCAATTCACCAATAACAATGAGCTCAAAATGATGATGCAATGATAAAGCAATCCTTTCCAAGAATTATAACAATGAACATAAAATTATGATGAAATATGGATAAGTTTCAATTTGTAACAATGCATAGAATTCCTGTTATTCAGGTTTTTCTTAGAAAAGAGAGTTCTTAGTACTTAACAATTTCTTGAAAATCTTTAAAAATGATCAGTAGCTGGAGATAATGAAGAGTTAGCAGACTATTGAGAAAGAGTGGAAAGACGACAGAGAAACAAACCTTTAGCTCCGTGCTGTATTCAGCAAATGGGAAGCAAGTAAATAGAAGAATTGGCGACCGCTAGACTACCCAAAGTGATGAAAGGCCAAATTTTGCTTCAACACAACGAGAGAAGAGTGGAAATTGCAACAACATCAAGTGTACATCTGAAGTAAGATTACCTGAGTAAGAAATTATTGGAGCGGTCCATCCATTGTGAGCCTTTAAAAATATTTTTTTCGAATTTTCATTAAGAATTTTTACTGTATTAATTCTAAGCATTATCATGTGTTTATTTTTAAGATATTGCAAAATTTAATTTAATTTTTTGAGATTGTTCTGTTTACATCCAAGTGTAATTATCCCGGGCAACGCCGGGTACCTTTGCTAGTACAAAAATAAAAAAACATAAATTGATTTTTTTTTCTTTGCTTTTCAAATTTCTGAAGAGTTAACAAATTTAATAGTCAAAATTAAACTTCCGCTCCACTACGGACAGTAAATATGTCAAGATTTGATAAAGAAAGTTTCTTTCTTGACCAAAAAGACTAGTCAGGGTAAGTCTTTTATTCAATTATTATAATTCAAACACTGATCGAGGAATTCAGTCTTTCCTTCTTTTTTTTTTTTTTTTTTTTGCCTTTTATTTCTAGGTTCCCAAGGGTTAGGTTTCCAATCACAATTACGGTAAGTGTAATTACCTCTTTTTTGCCCTGTCTTTAGTCATACGTTAGTTTCTAATTCATTAAGTCAATTTCTGGCACCAGTTCCTAATGCTTTCTTTAATGGTTTCGTTTGCAGGTGATCGAAATATTCTTCAAAACTTAAGGGGCGAGCAATGGAGATCAAGGCAGATCGTGCGCGAGTGGAGGGGGGGGGCACACATGAAAGGCCTTTCCATTCATACCAGGTGCGGGAAGGGGAACGGTTAGTAGGGACCTCACGCGTGCTAACTGCCCAAAAACGCACCCCACCCTCTACCATAACTAGTGAAAAGGCGGTCACTGAGAAAGCCAGCTTCGACACGGAAAAGGCTTGAAAGTCACTTTCGAAGCAGACAAGTTGCTTTCAGGGAACTATTAGCTTTAAATGTTGAGTGAATTTCCTTTTACACTGTCGGTTAAGGTAAGCTTAACGGGGGGCAGACTTAATAAACCAAGTTCTCCTTTTTATAATTCTTTTTCTCTTTATTTCCCACTAGCAGGTTAATTATCGTTCAAACAACCAAATCGGGATAAGTTTTGTCATTAATAAAGATAAGGGAGACACAAGTAAGTTCGTCGAATTACGTGAAATAAGGCGTCAAGGGGCCCGCAAAACAAATAAAGAAACCATATTACTTATTGTTTCTGACGGGGCAGTTCTCTCGGCGATGACCGGTGCGCAGGCGGTCGAACGGTCCACAACATCCTCACGGTTAATCTTCTTGGGTGTTCTAGGACAAGGACGACGAAGGCGAAATGAAAAGAGTGAAGAAGACCCCGGCGTGGCGCTTGGAGTATACCGACGGCGCTAATAGGTCACTGACGAGGCGACTTATTAAGCCTAGTTTTCCATGGGCCACAATCTATTGCGATTATGCGACAATGCGACTAGTCAATTGTGCGTTGATGCGTTTACAATGTGCGACTATGCATCTTGGCGTATTCGGTTTCCATGCTCCTGAAGTGTTCCTGCTCTTTCCCAGTATGCATTGCACGTTGGCTTTCCAAAAAGCATGGCGTCTTGGTTAGTGAAGCATCGGCGACGATGCATTTTCGTGCCATTTTAAAATTGTTTTTAGCCATCTATAAAAAATATGTTATGAGACTGACTATGTGTGTTGTTTTAAAGCCTTTCTTGCTAATTGAAGCGAGCATTTCTAAGGAAATTCTTAAGTACCATACTATTGCTCGGACTTTTGCTCGACTATTGCTTGCATCGTCATTCGCCTAAGAGCTTTGTTTTCCAACATTTCAAAAGTCGATCAGCATTGTTGGCGGTGCAGGACAACAATGCTTTTAAAAGTCATGGTAAAAGTAAGCAAAAGTAAATATTAGTAATTTTTCAACAAACAAAAATATTATTTCTCTTGTGAACAAGGCCAAGGACGCAAATTTAAAAGGGTAGGGGGAGGGGGCGAGGGACCGCTACAATATTTACTCAATCATGTTTTATTTGCTTTTTTCATATTGTCCCAACTTTTATGAAATTGGGTATTGTATTTCCCTGATTGGCTAATTGTAATTTATCTCATTTGTAAGATAAAAGTGATTGGTCATTATTTGTTTTTTCTGTTTATCTCTTTTGTATTTCCTTTATCAGCTCTTTATTATTTGCAAAATAACCTGATTTTAATGGTTATATATAGTCACTCTTTCTATTCCCAATTTACACACTGATGAAGAGGACAGGGTCTTCGAAATGTATATCTGTGGCTCCAGATTAAAATCTCATTTGTGGAATTGTGGTTTCGCTTCTTAATTTGTTTGTTACTCTTAATACAGAAGATTGGTCAAATAATGATGACACTGAAAGATACACTGCTCAAAAGAATTAGGGGAATATAATATAGGATGCCTATGTTATTTAAATGAATGAAAATATCTTTACAACCCCATGAACACATGAAGCGGTCTCAATTTATTCAACAAATAAACAAGTGTATGGCTTAGTTTTCCAAGCATCTTTCGAAAAAACAAACGAATCTCACCTTCAAACTTGTTCGTGCTCTGTCCCATATGAATGGAATGATGAAAACAGTTTGAAAAACTTATCATAATAAATAACACTAGTCAACACACATTTTGTGACTAAGACCACACAAAGTACTCGACCAGTTCTGTTCTCGCGGAGGTACTCAAAGAAAATGCAGGTATGCAATGAAGCCTAGCAGATAAAAAAATGTATTTCAACGTACAAATGAATTCTTGAAAATCTTAGTTTGAAATACTGTTATAAGACCCATAGTTGGTACACTTTTTGCGAAACGTTCATGATTTTCACCGAAATGCATCCACATAGGTGGATTTACACTTTCGTGCACACATTTTGCCAAACTTTCAAGATTTGCTTGACATGCACCCACATAGGTGGATTTACACTTTCGTGCACACTCTAAACTTTTACCATTTGCTTTAACTGGATTAAAGTTCCCATCCCCTTCATTCGTTCATGGTTTGGCGCAATTTTTTAAAATGGGAAGATGTCTCGTTTCAAATAAACCCCGTTTTCAGACCAAAGCACCACGCCCTTCAGAACGCACAACGTCATGGGAAAACCACAACGCAGTGCGCGGACGGGAGCTCAAGAAGCAAAGAGATGACAAGAGGACCGCAGACGGACTAAGAGTCAGGCCAGACATAACCCTTGGTGAAACTTAAGTGAGAAAACTGTTCTCAAGAAGGGGTCTCAATACATTTCTGGATACATGTCTCCCTAGAAGTGTTCTCTAGTAACGTATATTCCCTCCACGAGCTCGAAGGGCCTCTGTGCATCTGCGATGCATGCTCCGCACAAGTCAACGGATGTCTGCTTGAGGAATGTTCTCCCATTCTTCAATGAGGACCTGTGAAAGATCATGCAGTGATTGCGGACTTGTTGGATGTTGCCTTATGCGTCTTTCAAGCATGTCCCACACATGTTCGATCGAATTAATGTCTGAACTCATTGCTGGTCATTCCAATGTTAGAATGTTCAAAACTTGGAGAAATTACTGAGTGGCACATACTATATGCAGACGAGCATTATCTATCTATATATATAAAGAAGGATGTTTGTGGGTGGGTCTGTACGTTTTTTATACAAATCTACAGTTTTATTCCGATCCTTATAAAATTTCGCATACATGACCTTCAAAGCATGAGGAAGGTCACTGTCTACCTCAGATTTCGGAAAAATAATAAATATCTATAAAAAATTGATACTCATGGTTATGGCAAGCCATATTAATGAGAAATATCTCATGACCAACAATGCAAGGCAAAGTTTGTACAACAATAGGTATCAACAATGGTATCAGCACGCAATTCACAAACACACTGCATGAACCAACAATATATATCTCTTGACCAACAATGCAAGGCAAAGTTTGTGCAACAATAGGCCCATTGTGTTCGCATCAACAATGGTATCAACGCGCAATTCACCAATAACAATGAGCACAGAATGATGATGTAATGTTAAAGCAATCTTTCCAAGAATTATAACAATGAACATAAAATGATGATGTAATATGGATAAGTTTCAATTTGTAACAATGCATAGAATTCCTGTTATTCGGGCTTTTCTTAGAAAAGAGAGTTCTTAGTACTTAACAATTTCTTGAAAATCTTTAAAAATGATCAGTAACTGGAGATAATGGAGAGTTAGCAGACTATTGAGAAAGAGTGGAAAGACGACAGAGGAAGCACTCCTTTAGTTCCGTGATGTATTGAGGAAATGGGAAGCAAGTAAATAGAAGAATCGGCGACCGCTAAACTGCCCAAAGTGATGAATGGCCAAGTTTTGCTTCAACACATCGAGAGAAGAGTGGAAATTGCAACAACACTAAGTATACATCTGAGGTAAGATTACGTGAGTAAGAAATTATTTAGACTAGCAGTGGCATCCTTGGAGAGGTCCAGCCATTGTGAGCCTTCAAAAAGATTTTTTTCGAATTTTCATTAAGAATTTTTACTGTATTAATTCTAAGCATTTTCATGTGTTTATTTTTAAGATATTACAAAATTTAATTTAATTTTTTGAGATTGTTCTGTTTACATCCAAGTGTAATTATCCCGGGCAACGCCGGGTACCTTTGCTAGTCCTACATAAGAACAAAATCAGGGACCATAACACAAAGAGCAGCCACTATGTGATCTTCCAGAATGTCCCTGGTGTAAACTTCAGCTTTGAGACGTCCTGGAACAACGAGGTCAGTACGGCTGTCGATAGAGATTCTCCCCCAAACCATGACTGAACTACATCCCATTCTGTCTTTCTGTTGCATTGTTGCTTCTGCAAAGCACTCTTCAGAGCGTTTCCACACATGCAGAGGTCCATCACAATGAGTTAGGTGAAATCTGGATTCGTCTGTAAAGAGGACAGATTGCCACTGATGCAGCTGCCAGCTGATGTGTTTTGTGGAAACCGACATCGGGCTTCTCGGTATCAGCGCATAAGATGAGGTGCACGATTCGGCCTTCTGGCTCTCAAACCACCTTCCCATAGTCTGTTTCTGACTGTTTGGTTAGAAACAACACCCGAGATGCCGCACGCAGATCGTTTTGCAAGTCTCTAGCAGTTGATGTTTGTCAGAGAAGAGCAGAAGCTTGACGATATCGTTATGCATCTGCATCCTTGTCCAGCCTTTCGCATGGATTACTGTGACCATCTGTTGGAAGCAATTCCATGGACAATGGATTACTGAAGGTGACATTTGAAGCTGTCTGGCGACGGACCTGATTGAGTAGCCTTCTTATGAGCAGTGTAAGAGCTCTTGCAACTTCATCCAGCCTGAGATATCTCATTTTGTCTCAATTTAACGTCCCAATACTGTATCAGAGCTTTAACAATCAAATTAATGCTGTTTGAAGACCATGTGACCTTTGTCATATGGTTATGACTATTCTATTTTTAAGGGGACTGGCATTTTCACTTTAAACTTAAAAAGAGAAACTCGAAAAACACCCATTGATTTCAGTAGACCACATCTAATTTATCAAAAAACTATGAAACAGTTTATCGGAAGTCTTGATCTTGAGATTATACAAGTGTTTTCAAAAGTGTTCCCCTAATTATTTTGAGCAGTGTAGTAATGACTCCAGTAAACTAAATTTATTAGAAAATTATTCCACCTTAAAAAAGAAAAATACTGGTAATTTACAAAAAAAAAACAAAGTTTGAATTCGACTTAATTCTCGATGTAATCAGAGACAATATCTAGCCAATCGGAGAGGCACAACCCATTCAGTATTCACTTGGTCGGTTACATCTCTGAACACCAACTATAACGGGTATGAGTGGTCCTCTGTACGTACACTTAAAAGGTTGCTTTTCTCATCTCTTCCCATACTGGCTCTGTAGATGAAGCACTTGCTCTGAAACATGTCAACTGTCAATAAAACCAGTTACAGTAGAACCCACTTAATACGATTCTGTAGGGACCACACGAAAATGACGTATGAAGCAGAAAAACGTTTTCGGTGGGAAGGACTAAATTATGCAAAACACATAATTACTCTTTCATTATTTATTATTCTATACCATAGAATCATTGCTATACGTAATCAAAAATTATTATACTTTAAAAATTCACTTAGTCATCATAACGTAAACATCCTACTTGAAATAAGCATCTACTGAGAACGCTTTACTTTTAATTTTGAACATTTTTGACGAGCAACGATGGATCTAATGAATTAAAACAAAGAACTGAAGATGGCACATTAAAGAGTGGAACATGGAGAACGCAGGATTGGATTAGCATGTGGTCTGTCTGTGTCACTGACAGTCTCCAGGGCATAAACGAATGCAAACAGGCACACACAGCGGCTCGAAGGAGTGTAATTTGTGGAAAAATATTATATTAAACGGGATATATTGTGTGTAAAAAGTACCTAAAGTTAAGGGACTAACAAAAAAAAGCACGTATGATGTGGAAAACCGTTCTAACCGTGATGGTATTAGGCGGGCACTACTATATTTTTTTTATATGGATGTTGTCTTTATTCTCTTTATCTATAGTTTAGCAACAATACTTGAAACTGATAACATGTTTACATTATTATTGTTGTACTTCTTAATAAACAAACAGTTAAGCAAATATTAAAATGAATTCCTTTTTTCCCCCCCAACAGTCACATCCTGAGGTTATCAAAGCTGGGATCCAGGCTCTTAATGATTATGGTGCTGGCTTGAGTTCAGTACGTTTCATCTGTGGAACACAGGTAAAACAAACAAATGTTTGCATTTCTCTTGGACATAAGTAGTTTTAGTTTTCAAAATCCGTCTTGTTCAACCAAGCCTTAAAATATGGTGACCAGATGTCCTTTTTTTTGCCCTTTGTCCCCACTTTTTTGGAAGGTGAATCAAATTTGTCACCGGTTTCTTATTTGTCCTGATGTTTGGTTTTCTATCAAATTTCTTTTAATAATATATATATATACTATGATATTCTATATTTTGTGTATACATTCACTTGCCATAAGTCATGGCACACCCCTCCAATCAGGTTCCCTGTCTGTAATGAGACAGATCCCGCTGCTTCCATTCTCAGAAAGCAGATGGGCAGTACTCCTTGATATCAAGCAATCATTGTAAGCAAAACTAGCTGCAGAAATGGCAGCACGTCGAGACCTATCAGCATTTGAATGGGGAATGATTTGGTGCCAGATGGATGGGTGCCTCAGTATCAGATATAGCCAACACCTTGCAATTTTCCCGCACAACCGTTGCAAGGGTCTAGGGAGAGTACACTCAACGAGGGGTTACAACCCATGTCAGACAGCGGACGGGCCGCCCACATCTCACTGATGGCAGAGGTGTTCGCTGGGTCACCCGGGTTGCAACTGCTGACCGAAGGGCGACAGTGGACCAAATCACCATGTAGTGCAACCAGGGACTTCCCTCAACTGTGTCCGTGATGACAATTCAGCGAACCTTGGCAGCTGCAGGTTTTGGGAGCAGGAGACCACGACGGGTGCTACTCTTGACAGCTGCACATCGTCAACAACGCCTAGCCTGGGCCAACCAACACCGACATTGGACCGCTGAGGACTGGTGAAGGGTTGCCTGGTCCGACAAGTCACTGTTTCAGCTGTATTGGGCCGATGGTCGTGTCACTGTCTGGCACCAGGGATCTATCTAGGGCCAATTTGGTACCGTTTAAGGGTACCTTCACAAAATTATTTTAAGTGGGAACGGTATCTTCACAAAATTATTTTGATTGGAAATGGTATCTTTACAAAATTTTAACTTTTGTTTATCAACGTATTACCTTCAAAAACTGGTGTTTATCAACGTAAATAATGTCAATTCAAATAATAAAAAGAGTTTATTAAAATAAAACCTGGTGTTTTATATTTTTTGTTAAAAGTTTTCACAAAAATCTTGGTATTTTCACAAAATAGGGTATGGATTCTGAAATTCTAGATAGATCCCTGGGCACAGGCCACATGAAGCCATGGACCTCGCTTGTCAGATGGGGACTGCTCAGGCAGGTGGAGGCTTCATACTGGTCTAGGGTGTTTTCCCGTGGCATGCAGTAGGTTCATTGGTGCATCTGACATCCACTCTGCATGCTACTTCCTACGTCGGTCTGCATGGGGACCACCTGCACCTACCCCTTCATGAACTGTTTTTACCCCGCGGGCGACGGCTTCTTCCAGCAAGATAATGCACTTCCACACATGGCCCTTGTGGCACGGCATTGGCTGGAGGAACATGCTACCATCTTCACGACAATGATTTCGCCCATTGCACATTTGTGGACTTCATCGAACGATATGTCAGGTCGTCACCAACACAACTGGTAAATGCAGCATCGTTATGGAGTGCAGTGCCGGCAGGGGTTAGGAGGGAGAACATCTGATTGGACAATCATTTTTTGACGCAATTTGGGGCAATAAGAACAAAACAGAAGAACAACCAACCGTTCTTTGGTTTATGTTAATAAAGTTCCATTTTCTGAATTTTTTGAGTTTCCTTATAGGTAATCATGTCTTCTGTGCTGTTTTTTTGCATCTCCAAATTGTGACCCCTTAATTCTTTTGAGGAGTGTATATTGAATCATTAAGTATACAGGGTGATTCAAATCGTGTGTAAAACAATTTAAGGGGGTGTTATAGAGGTCAAAGTAAACACAAAAAGTCCTATGAACATGGGTCCAAATTTGAACGATAACTGAGATAAGAACAGAAATAAAAATTCCGCCACCAAGATCAACAAGTTAATAACTCAGGTTCTGTAAAGCCTAGATTAATGAAATTTGGAGGAATAACAGGGTACATAAGGCTGTGTATACTCTTACAATTTGATCGAATTCCAGCGATTTTATTATTAACTTTTGAAAATCTTAAGATGTTTTATAAATTGTTGATACCACACTGTTGGCAACACTGAAGCCAACTAACTTGTATTCAATCGCCAAACGCGAGATAATGATGTAACCTAAACATTATGCCAAGTGCGATATTCCCTGAAAAGTACGAGGGAATTTCCCAAATATTCCAAGGTTAATTGGGATGAGTTCCATGAACATCTCAACTCACTGGAATATGGGGAATTTAATAGGATTGATGACGTTAACCAGCAACTTATGGCTTTTAATAACTCTGTGTTATACGCTGCAGAGCCAATAAAGTGAACCAATAGAGCAAAATCCAAGCAACACAAAACGTGGTGGAACCCCCAGCTACATAATAAATGGAAAATAAAAATAAATGCATATAGGAAATACATTACCACCAAAGACTCTCAGGCCATCCAGTTATTTAAACAAGCGACAATCTTCTATATATATAAAGAAGGATGTTTGTGGGTCTGTCTGTGGGTCTTTTTTATACAAATCTACAGTTTTATTCCGATCTTGATGAAATTTCGCATACATGACCTTCAAAGCATGAGGAAGGTCACTGTCTACTTCAGATTTCGAAAAAATAATAATTATTGATAAAAAATCGATATTCATGGTTATGGTAGGGCATATTAATGAGAAATATCGCATGACCAACAATGCAAGACAAAGTTTTTGCAACAATGGTATCAACACGCAATTCACAAATACTTTGCACGGACCAACAATATATATCTCATGACCAACAATGCAAATAAAAGTTTGTGCAACAATAGGTATCAACAATGGTTTCAACACGCAATTCACCAATAACAATGAGCTCAAAATGATGATGCAATGATAAAGCA
>JAHWFO010023200.1:22434-34965 GCA_023313115.1 Rhysida immarginata | reverse complement strand
TCAGTGTATTTCCCTTGGAATATGATTATGAAGGGTGAGATTATGGAAGCTATGCTTCAAGTTCCACACGAATACCGATACACTACACTGTTCGATTGTCGATTGTCGATTCACAATTCATATCGAACCACACACGGACTACTCACCAGAGAGGACTACTCAGCATCACCCTACTCATAGATGGTATCCTACTCTTAGGTGGTATAGATTGGAGATGGAACGTTAATTGAAGGCGCATTCTCTTAAGGTCAGCAGTTTTTTATATCCTATTCTTTAAGGCTGTTTTTTTTTTTCTTTCTAGAGATCTTATTCTGGAAAAGCCCTTTTCAGGGCTAGCAGTCTGACTATTCTCTACTTATTATTTTAAATTTTATCATAATGCCAGACTCAGGCAAAGCGTTAAGTGGCATTGCAAGCCAAAAAACAAGTGATGGTAAATATACGTATGGCGAGATATATAAAGATGCCTGTAAACATTACCGATTCGAAGCTTTTGATGCTATAATTAAGGATAAGCTAGAGGTTATGCGCCAAGAAATGTGCACTAAATATGATAATTTACAAGGAAAAGTCGAGTCACTAAAAGGGAACATAACTGAAATCCACGATAAAATTGCTAATATGAATGCTGAAATATCTGCAGCACGTAATGAAGCCAACAAGAACATTAATAAGTTGGAGCAGTTCCTCAAAGATCAATTCTCTGCTCTGTCAATTAAAGGTAATCAGCCTACTAGTGTAACTTTTGACTATCTAAGAGACTCTTGTGAAACAGAGAGTGTGAATCCTCAGCCAATGGAAATTATCCCCTCAGGCTTAGGGAGTAATGATAACGATGGCAAAGACCCGATTAGTATAAATCGCAAACGGCTATACAATGATACGGATAAATGGATACCTGCAAAATCTAAAAAGGCTAAAAAAGGGTTGAAAATTGACAACATTAAGGATGTTGTTTATATAAATGATACAATCGCTGTTGCTTTTCGAGAAAGCAAGTCCGAACAGCGAAAAAATGTTGAAAAGCCAAATACCAAGAGCAGCTTCTATATTCCGCCAATCATAATACGTACTCACGGTCAGCCAATCAAGCAAATCCTGGGCGAGATTCAAAAGCATGTGGCGATTAACCTAATTACTGTACACACAGGCAGAGCAGAGACGATCAAAATAAGGTGTCATGATGAGGAAACGCATAGTAAATTGGTGTCTGGCATTAAGGCTGATAACGTGCTAAAGATTCAGCATCATCAACTTAAATCGGAAAAAGTCCTCAAATACGTTATACGAAATGTAGACGTGACCTATGACCTTAACGATTTTAAGGAAGACCTGAAAAAGGCTAACTACTTTCCTGAGAAAGTGATTAGGCTTAAAAAAGCCAAAGGATCAATAGATATGCCCATGATTATGGTTCTGTTATCAAACACTGAACACAATAAGACACTTAAAAGTGTGACCCGCATAGGGCCCTTAGCTGTCAGTGTTGAAATGTTTCGAGGTAATAAGAAACCTTTACAATGTTATAATTGTTTGCGATTTGGCCATGTATCTATGGGTTGTACGGAATCCCTCCGTTGTAACAAATGCGCTAAATATCATCAGTCAAAAGACTGCCCAAATGTAAAAGGACAAGATCCCCCAAAATGTATTCGATGTAATGGACAACACACCTCCAGTTACACAAAATGTCCTAAATATCCGCAAGTCAGGAGAGTGCAAAGTGTTAAAGTGTCCCCGGAGATTTCCTATGCCTCAATGGTCTCCAAACAAGATAAGAGCATTAACGTGAATGATTTTCAAGTAATGTATAAACAAATTGGCAGTGTATGCAATTTGTTAAACGAACTGGGCAAGAAAATGCCACAAATGAGTGGAATTCTTACGAGCAAACACTGAGATTATGGCTGATCGACGCTATACTATTATTAACAGAGGAAAGCTTCGTTGCGTCATATGGAACGCCAGGGGAATTCCCCGGAGGCGTATTGAGTTTTATAACTATTTAATTAAATGGGATATAGACGTGGCATTTGTTTGTGAGACACATCTAAAGCCGGGCCAGGACTTCAGAATCCCGGGCTACTGTGTCTATCGCAAAGACAGAATTATTACTCCCAATGTCAAAAGCTCATCTGGAGGTGCAGCAATTATCGTTAAAAAAGGCATTCGGCATCGGGAAGACCTCATACAAATGTATACAGGAATGGAGGTTGCTTCTGTTATTATCACGGATACTATTGTTGGCGATGTTAAATTCCTGGCTCTTTACAACTCTCCCAAGCATAAGATCGATGTTGACGAGCTCGATGAGCTATTCTCTGGGAGTATCCCAGTGGTAATGGCGGGTGACTTGAATGCTAAGCACTCACAGTGGAATTCCAAACGTCATAATCAGAACGGTGTCATATTATCTAGATATATACAGAGCAAAACTGATATCATTGCGATAGGTCCTGTAAATGACACGTATTACTGTGATCACTCACCTACAAGTGATGTCCTTGATATTGTTTTGCTGAAAGGCATCTGTAAGCCAGTCGATATTTTTACTGTTGATGATTTATCTTCAGATCATAAACCGGTCGCACTGAATTTTGAAAATCTCAATATTGACTGCAGAGAACAAATGGGGCTTAAACAAGATTGGAAACTTTTCAGAGATCTTCTCAAAAATGACAAGTAATCTACTCAATGATGTGCATAGCACGGAGGAGATTGACATAAATGTTGAAAGTGTCACATCACGTATTACTGAAGCCATCAATGCTTGTGCTTCTCCAGTAGACGTGAAACGGCCTGATCATCTCGATCTTACTCCAGCAATCAAGTATCTAAAAGATCAAAGAAACAGGGTAAGGAGGCAATGGCACCGAACACGAGAGCCTTGGCTTAAAACCAAATATAACCGACTTACGAGAAGAGTACATGAGGAAGTAAATAAACTTCGTAACGATAGATGGAATGAGAAGGTGAAGAATTTGTCATGATTCGAGCCTTACAAAACAAAAAGGCCATGAATATTCCACCGCTTTTAGACACTAATGGACATTTCATTACTAATGACCAAGACAAAGCACAGCTTATTGCTGATTCACTTAAAAAACAATTTGTGACTCCAAAGGATGATCGTCCAGAAGGACTAGAAATATCCAAAATGGTAGAAAGCAGCATAACAAAGTATTACAACAATAGCCATCATGTGTCCAAACATAAAATACAGGTAGCTGAGATTCAAAATTGCTTTAAGAAACTCAAGAAAAAGAAGGCACCAGGTAAAGACACTATTAATAACAATGCCTTAAAAAACTTACCGCAAAATGTAAGTAGTGATATCACTAAAATTGTAAACGACTGTTGGGATAACTGTTACTTTCCGGATACATGGAAACAGTCTGTTGTTCTAAGTATCCCTAAACCCGGTCAAAATTCTGCAAACCCTGTAAGCTACAGGCCTATCAGTTTGCTGTCTTCTATATCCAAAGTCTTGGAGAGAACAATTCTCACAAGATTCTTAGATTTCTGCACAACCAATAATCTCATCCGTGCAGAACAATTTGGTTTTCGGGCGGAACATTCTTGCCAGCTCCAAGTTTGGAGACTTATAGCGGATGTTAACACTCCCCTTAATCTTTCGATGTATTGCGGTGTCATCTTCTTAGATGTTCATAAAGCATTTGATCAGGTCTGGCATGAAGGCCTTATTTATAAAATGATAACTGATGGTTTCCCACATGATTTAATTAGTCTAGTTCACTTGTTTCTGTCCAACAGGTCATTTCAGGCCAGAGTTGGAGATGAATTATCTGATACCTGTGAGATAAATGGCGGTGTCCCACAAGGATCAGTGCTGGGGCCAGTTCTGTTCAATTACTATATACGTGACTTCCCTGAAATCTCTTACTGCAAGCTATGTTTTTATGCGGATGATGCTGCTATACTGACATGGGCACGCCAGCCTAGTGTTGTTGTTTCACGTTTGCAGAAAGCCCTTAAAGAATGTGAAATCTGGTTTAGCAAGTGGCGATTAAAACTGAATGTAGACAAATGCAAAGCAATGTTTATCACTAAGAAGAAAAAGATTAATCTTGACTCCTTAAAGTTATATGGCAAATACTTGGAATGGGTTGATAATTATAGATACCTTGGCGTGGTTATTGATTCAAAACTATCATGGGATATGCATGTGACTTATGCGATGAACAAGGCCAAAAAAGCAAAGTTTAGCTTAATTGCTCTGTTGGGTCGTAACAATGCCCTCAGTGTTGATAACAAACTACTGTTATACAAAATAATTGTTCGTGTCATCTTGCTATATGGCATGCCCGTCTGGGCTACGATTTGCAAGACAAGATGGAAGGAACTCCAAACTTTCCAGAACATTACCCTAAGGACTATTGCACAATTAGATAGGAGAATTGCTTGCAATTACTCCATTCATAATGATTTCGATATGACCCATGTCGGGAAATATGTTCAAGAGCTCATGAAAACCGTGCTGCCTATTA
Source organism: Rhysida immarginata (assembly GCA_023313115.1). Lineage (NCBI taxonomy): Eukaryota > Metazoa > Arthropoda > Chilopoda > Scolopendromorpha > Scolopendridae > Rhysida > Rhysida immarginata. Next base: position 30,457 of record JAHWFO010023200.1, on the reverse strand, counting down.
TGGCAAATCATGATAATGAACTAGTCTCTGGCATTCTAAAACATTCTCTACATCAAAAAAGGCATCGTAATCCAAGACATATCTTGATGTCAATTTTGATGACATTGATAATGTCATCTTCACAGATTACTGGGTTTCATAAATTCTTTCGTTTTTTTTGTGGCTTACTATGTAATATACTCCTAGTTCAGACAATCGTCAATCAAATTTTCCTCCACCAAGAGGAGGCAATTTTCTTTCATACTTTGGATGACCCTTGTGGGTACATCAGGCTTCTTTTCTAGTTCAGTGTATTTCCCTTGGAATATGATTATGAAGGGTGAGATTATGGAAGCTATGCTTCAAGTTCCACACAAATACCGATACACTACACTGTTCGATTGTCGATTGTCGAACACTTTCACTTTATTATGGAAGACCTCTTTGGGTTAGTCAGGCTTCTTGCCTATTTCAGTGTATTTCATGTGGAATTTATTCTGGTAGGGTGAGCTTTGTGAAAGCACTGCTTTCGTCCCACCCGAAGAAATGTACACTTCACTGTTCGATTGTCGACACTTTCAGTGACGATCCAGGGTAACACAAACGCGCAATCGACGTTCCAACATGTCCCGCAGGTGTTCGATGGGGTTCAGTTCGGGGCTCTGGGCAGGCCAGTCAAGTTCTCGAACCCGCTTTTCATCAAACCATGTGCCTACAGCCCTTGCTTTATGGCAAGGTGCGTTATCGTGCTGAAACAGAAAAGGACCATTGCGAAAGTGCTGCCAGAGAGATGGGAGTGCTGCGTTGTCCAGAATGTCTTGGTAACGCTCTGCATTTAGATGTCCGTCCACAGAAACGATTGCACCCAACCCATACCAAGAAAAGCACCTTCACACCATCAACGACCCTCCGCCGAACTTTACCGTGGGCACAACACATCTTGGCAGATAACGTCCGCCATACCCAAGTCCGTCCATCCGATTGCCAGATAGTGTAGCAGGACTCATCACTAGTAAATAATAATGATTATAAACGATAATGATTTTTCGATTGAAAAATGAAAGGAAAAATTCTGCGACCTGGATTCGAAGCAGGAACCTCACTATCATGGCCGACGCCTCTACAAATTGGGCTATCGCAGACACCTGGACAGCCAAGATGTCTCAAGGTGTCTTAAAGACAACCAAGTTGTCACGGTTGAAAACCCAATGGGAGACGGGAACCTGGCCCGCAGATCGAGAATTTCTCCACTCCAAACCATCAGAAAGTTGATGAACTCACAGGTAAATAATAATGATTATAAATTGGAGATGCTCTCCAAGCACAGGTAATGATTTTTCACCATTATTATTACAGTCGCTCTAACAGTTTTGTCTGCGAGATGGCACCGAACAATTGTACCTCTTTGGAAGCCTGAAAGCTCTTTTCTTTGAGACAGTCTTACAGCTTTCACGCAAGCATCATCTCATAATAGCATACTCTCTGTTCTGTAGTGCTGGGAAGAATGCCAACAGTGAATTGTCCTTTCCCAGCGCAATGTGATTGGTTGCAAGATGACGTCAAAAAAACGTCACGTTTTACAAATGGAGGCGCTAGATAGGATCAGGTGGCGAAGTGGCTAACACGCTGACTTCTGAGTCGCTGGGTCGTGGGTTCGAGTCCCATCGCGGGCATGGTTCTTTGTGTTCGTCCTCTTTCAATGATAATATTCTGTATAAATCTTACCATTCTGTATCTCGTGTACATACCCAAATAATAAATAAAAAAACATGCAATTTATATGTCATCTACATATATATAAATGAATTGCTGTTCGTTAGTCTCGCTAAAACTCAAAAACGGCTTGACCGATTTGAATAATTTTTTTTGTTTTGTTTCCTCTAATACAGGGGTGGTTTAAAACAAATAAGAATAAGGAAAACCAACCCCTAAGGGGAGGGGGAAGGGGGACTGAAAATTTGTTAACACATTAACTGGTGTGGCACTATATAATTAACCATATTAACCTCTTTTAGGGAGGGGGGGTAACAAATTGCAGAGTGTGCTATCCATGTAGCGTGATATCTCCACCATGACCTACCTAAAACCTTCCCATGGTCCATCGGAATTACCATGAAAACTTTCATCAAGATTGGTCTAGCCATTTTGAGATGCCTAGTGATCAGATAGGTCCATGTGTGTTTCTTTCTTACATAAATCTATAGTTTAATTCCAATCTTGATGAAATTTGCAAATTTGATCTTCAAAGCAAGAAGAAGGTCACTGCCTACATGAGATTTCGAAAAAATAATATTTATCGATAATAATTCATGGATTTAAATTCAAATTATGGACCAAAAATATATATCTTCTGACGAACAATTCAAGGTAAAGTTTGTGCAACAATAGACTGCTGTGTTTGTTTCAATAGTAGTGATAGCAACACAGAATTCTAAAAATGATATGGCATTAAATACAAAAATTGGAGAAAATATACCAGATTCAGCCAATCAAATAGTTATGTATGTAAGACATGTTCATTAAGACATGTAAATGAATCTCAAGACTAATCATTTTGTAAATTTCATTAACAAAAATATTTTCAGAACACACGACTTACATGCATAAATCGAGGAACACCCTCTTATAAAATATAATATTCTTCGGGCTTTCTAATTTCCTGACCATAATTTAAAGTTTCGCGTAATGGTCGTCAGCATAGAGCTGGAAGGGTTTTCCTCCTCTGAGAATCAGTGAGAAGGCGTCGGAAATTTTAACAATACATATAATTCCTGTCCTTTGTGCTTTTCTTTGAATTGATGGTAGTAAACAAAATACAATTTAGTAAACAAAGTAGTAAACAAAATACCAGATCAGTATCAAAACAAAAAAGCTAGCCATTTTTTTATTAAAAACAATTTTCTTGGACATTGTGGACATTAGTTTGAAGGCACAAGTATCCTACGCTCACCATGTTGTTAGAATGTAACATTTTCTTGAAAAGCTTTAAAAATGAGCAGTAAATGGAAATAATGGAGAGTTAGCACACTATTGAGAAACAGTGGAAAGGCAGCAGAGAAAGCAGCCCCTTCACTCGGTGCTGTATCGATTTTTCCAGCACACTGCTTCAACTAAACAAGTGGTGACTGACCCTGTGCCCGTCGATGCAAATGTGTCAACAGAAGAAACTGCGACTGCCAGATCACACCAAGTGATGAATGCACCAGTTTTGCTTCAAGACGTCGAGAGCAGAGTGTGAATTGCAGCAGTTTACCAATTTGAAGAATTGATGGAAAAATTCCGCGATCTAGATTCAAACCAGGAACCCCGACTGTCATGGTCGAGGCCTCTATCAATTGGGCTATCACAGACACTTGTAGAGCCATGTTGTCACTAAGTGTCTTAAAGACAACCAAGTTGTCAAGAAGGAAAGGCCAATGGGAGGTGGGCACCCGGTTCACAGATCGTGAATTTTTCCTATCCAAACCACCAGAAAGTTTGATGAACACACAATAAGAAATAAAGAAATTAAATTGGAGCAAAGATCAAACATTAGATAAAGACTACTTGGTTGTCTTTAAGACACTTAGTGATAGCATGGCTGTTCAGGTGACTGCGATAGCCCAATTAGTAGAGGCGTTGACCATGACAGTCGAGATTCCAGGTTCGAATACAAGTCGCAGAATTTTTCTATCCATTTTTCTAATTAATATCATTTATCTGATGCTTAGAGTTTGCTCCAGTTTAATTTCTATATTTCCTAACAGTTTATCAATTGTTGAAATTGCAGAATACACAGACACAAACGATCACGTACATCCATCGCGACCCAAGAAGAGAATTTTGGAATTGTGGAATTTTTAGATAAACGAATGAATTTTTAATGGTCAGGTCACACAAAATAGAAGAACTACTGCCATAGCCAGGGATGAAAAAACGTGGGATCAAACTATTGTTTCATTTTCATTCTATTTCCTCCGAATTTCGTAGCCATACACATTATTCCACACATTGTTTCTCCTGCACTATGCGTAAACACGCTCAGCTATACACAACATTCCAACACGAACCGGGGAGAACTGTTACAGGGCCATCCATTAGGAACATTTTAAAAGTTTTTTTTGGGTTTTTCTATATGAATTTTTACTGTTTTAATGTGTTAATTTTTACTATATATTCCCATTCAGATATTGCAAACTTTCATCAAAAAAGAGCCCGAGCAACGCCGGGTATATCAGCTAGTATATTTATAAACGTGATATCTATTGCGATATATCTTTGAGATATATATTTTTTAATTGCCGTAGGAAATTGTCTGTCCCCCAAAATTTTCAATGGGAAAGCTTTATCGAAATTAATGAGATGGAAAACCTAACCTAACCTAATCACAAAATCAAAACACGTGGTGAAGTTGACGTAAACAGCAGCATGTCATAAATCTAAGCTTAGATATTATTAGCGATTAATTATTAATTTTAAGAAATAAAATTATTAGAGGTTTTGTTCACAAATTTTTCTTAGAGAATTTTGTTTACAAATTCGTGCCCAGTTCAATCAGTTCGCTTAATGTATAAAGGTTTTTACCTAAGTCAAAATTGTTCGGCTTCCTTACAATACTTCAATTTTATGAGATTACTTTTTCCACGTATCTAGTCGAGGGTAGGCAAGTTTTACGTCACGGGGGTAGGCAAGTTTTACGTCACGTGCTCAACTATGTTGACAAAAAGATTATTTTGGCCGTTCTGATGAGAATTTTTGTTTTATTAATAATAAACTAATCTATTTGGTTAATAAAATAACATGAATAGTGCACAGTATCGATATAATTATATGCGCGATCAAGAGATAAGCTGATGCAGTGCTCCTTATGGTGTGATGCGGAAGTGATTTACAGGTGTAAGCAGGGAATAGGGAGTGACGTTCTCCCTATTCCCTGGGTGTAAGTGGAAGCTATTTTCTTTTGATTGTTCGAAAGGTTACAAGTTTCATTTTTTGTGTGTATATAAAATAATCAACGACAATTATGCCAAAACCAACCGAAATTTTTTAAAATTTATTATTTAACTAGATGGATCCCGTCAAAATTTGACGGAGAACAAGCCATCTTATAATTAATCCCCATCACTTTAATTAAAAAATAATAAAATAAAATGTGTCAGTGGATAAAATGATCAGTTTTTAAAGCTCTTTCTAACGATATAACAATTAACATTTTCAGAGTTTTTCAGTAGTCACAAGGAAACATCATAAAATGATCAAGGCAGGGTTTTCTTTCTGCAAATCTTCAGTTTTTTTAATTCAAAACAATGATTGAATATTGTCTCATTACAACAATCCCTGGCTTCTCATGGATTGTCGTAACTTTCTTTGTTGGCTTCAGATGCGCATGCGCAGAAGTGCCAATTTTGCTCTTACAAAAAATGCTTTGCGTTTTAATATATAGGATTATATATTTTAATAGTAGAGAATATTAAATGATTTGAACAAAAGAGGATTTTTGTAAAAGTAACTGTGATATGAATTAGTGTATATTTTATTAAAAACTAAAATATAGAATAAATCATGACATGACAATTAACGTGAAAAGTTTTTTAAACCCTTAATTAAACAGATCAAACTGCACACTTGATGAAAAAACTTTAACCTGTTTATGGTGTTCTTTACATTGTTTAAAACTTAAACGAAATCAAAAACGCGATAATGAACAAAAAAAAAAGTTTTATGTGGATGTAAGCTTATTATCTGTATTCAATGCCTATTTAAGGCGATTTTAATAAATAAATAAATAAATAAATAAATAAATAAATAAATAAATAAATGTCTATCCATATCGGATTCGAACTCTGCCATTCGAGGCAGTAGGCAGAGACTTTAACGATACTACTGTCAGTCGCTATCAGTTATTGTCAGGAGAGAGCAGGCGACGAGCACATCCCAAGCGTATACCTGCTACCCTATTTTCATTCAGAAGGGACAGATCTATTCTAATCTACCTTGACTCTCAGTACAAGTACCTGATTTTGCAACCGTTCAACATCCAGGAAGCTCAGCCCCTACGGAGCAGGTAAAAACCTTTTTGCACCCGACTGTACGTACAAATAGCTTACCCTATCGACAATCGAACAGCGCAGGGAAAACGAAACGAATGGCCCGAAAGCAACGCTTTCACTGCCAGTATGGAAGTAACCAGGAGAAGTACACTGAATTAGGCAAGAAGCCAGATAAAACCTAGTTAAGTCATCCATAGGATAAGATGGGGTCCTTTCCTATAAGAACGATAGAGTTGATTGTTGATTGACGAGGAGTACGAGGAGCTATGAGATCCAGCATTCGGGAAAGATGGCCTTTTGGATGTCGTCAAAATTGATGTCCAGGACGTGTTGAGGCCTGCGATGCCTGAGGAAACTTCTAAACGTGAGTAGATGCTCCAGAATATCTGCAACCAGAGGATTGGGATGGTCCTTAATCTTCGGAAGCAACTTCTTCAGCGACTCCTGGACATAGCTACCAATTGGAGGTATATGGAAATCCTTAGCAATAGAAATATTTGTTGCGACTCTCCTGTGAAGTTGGGCGATAGTCCTCAGAGATGTTGCCAGGTTTTGAAAACGGAAGTGCTACAGTGCCATCTGAATTATGCAACGCTTTATGCTACATTTTGGAAGGCAACGCTTTGGAAGGTTTGGAGATCCTTCCACCTGTCTTTGCATATTGTAGCCCAGGCAGGCATACCATAATAGCTTACCCTACAGAGGCCGGGCTATTTCTACGAACATGGAACTTCCGGTCAGTACAAAGCCGGCTATTGGTCGGCTATCTATTTCCAAGTACCAGTGCCTACTATTATTATTTCTACGTACATACGTGGAAATAGACACTCCGTAAAAAAATATTCATACAGGTTGCATAACCTAAAAGTTCCATTTACTGATTTTTTACGGACATGGGGCCTAACGCAATGAATTCCTGGTACCCAACACACCCTGAATATCGTTAGAGCAATTTCCGAAAAAAGCAAATCATACCTACATATATTGATAGCTCGTTTAATATTATAGGATATATTTAAATTATAACATCAAAAAACTTTATGCCCAACGCGATCGTCAAGTAATTCGGTAAATTAATATTAGAAAAGAAAATGAAAAAAGATCTCCCCTCCAAATAAGAAAGAAAAAAAAACTTCAGAATACTCAGATAAAAAAAGCTTATAAAATGATGACCTTCTTTTTCAGATAATTCGATAAAAAAGATATGCAAATTATAAAAAATGAGATAAAAATCAAAGCTTCATTTGTCCTAGTCCTCGTTTGTGCTTTTACCCTGGGGGTTTTGTACCTCGTTTGTTTTTGTTTTTTTATTCTTTTGCACTTTAAGAGTAGAGGTTTTATACCTCGGTATTTTGGCCTAGCGGTACTTGCGATAAACATCTATATCGTTTCATTTTGATTGCATTATTTTTTGCAATGATTGATGAATTTGCAATGAATTTGACCAAGAGGTAAACAACTGAAAGCTGTGATTAATCGGAATACTAATAGAAGTTTATCGCATGAATCACCAGATGTTTTATTCCTAATCTGTGTTTCTAGAGTGCTTGTGAACGCAGCTTAAAAGGAAATAATAATCCTTGTTAATAGAACTTCCTCCATGAATGAGCGGTGTTTTTTCCTTTAATGTATGGTTATTTTATTTTTTTCCTTCGAAAATTATCGGAATATACAAACACTTCATTCGGAATTCGATGTGCTTTAATCTCTCATACATGTCCAGGATTATTATGAATTCTAATGATAAAAGTTTCATCGATCTAGTATATTAAATAACCGATTAAATATCTGAGGGAAACCTGATAAATAAAAGGTAAAGTATTTTTTGCATATAAAGATTTAAATGTTTTGTTTTCATTAAACGTCACAATAGATTTAATATCCATATTGCGAATTAAAAACACAAAATCAGGTTATGAAAAGGAAATAGCTTTGATGCAGTCGAATGGTGATCAGACCAATAAAGTACTCTAAAGCAATAATAAGGGAAAGTAAGCAATAAGGGGACGTTCAAG
>JAHWFO010023200.1:0-22334 GCA_023313115.1 Rhysida immarginata | reverse complement strand
ATGAAAAGTGATACAGCGTGACATGCTAACCTGTTTTTTGTCGGTATGCCTTCAATTTGTTCTCTGTTTGGATGTGTAAATAGACAGTCGGATAGAAATTTCACGTTTCAAAGATTTCCACAATCAGAATCGATTAAAAAACAGTGGATTAGCTTTTGACAGCGAGGGAAATGGTATCCAACTCCAAACAGCATCGTCTATTATTCCATGGCATCGTGTGCTCATTTTGAAGCGTCTTGCTTTATATACGCATCCGCCGTTTTAAATTCAGTATCAATTCAAACAAGAAATTCGCTGAAACTAGATCACGTATAAGGTGGAACTAGGTGCTCTTCCAACTCTAAACGGGCCTGGCGTTCTTCAAGAACAACGATCGCAACAGCATGTGCTGAACGCCGAATGAATGAGTTAGGCCTATCTGCACACGCCGCCCTAATGTGCACACGCCGATGTGGCAAGCAGAAGATTCCGTTTCACGGTTTTATTACTCTGTGGTTTAATGCATAGGGCTATATATCGCAGAAGTTGCAGTAGCATTTAATTCTGCTAACGGCTCTTGTAAATCGCTGTCACTGTTATCAAAATAGCAGCCGTCACTCGGTCTTGTTTCATGTTCATAGTCCATTGCGATGTCGAACTGACAACTAACCGATAGCGTCCAATATGTGAAATCACGAATTCGAAAGTCCTTCGCAATTCTCGGCAACTGGTGACGCAACAGTTGTCGAAACATGGCGCTAGTGTCGATCGCAGGGGGAGGGGAAAAATGAAAGTTTTTTATATATTTTATCAATTTTGAATTCGAAAATTTCTATACATGCTACGTTGTTATTGAGACCTTCATCTTTCATTTTAAACAAAGTTGTTTTGGATGTGGAGTTTACCTTTAAATTAAATAAGCAAAAACTGTGGAATGGAACAACCAAAAAGGGGGGGGGGGAATCTTTAATTCACAAAAAGAATTGAAATATTGAATACGTATTTCGGCTACTAAGTAGCCATCTTCAGCGATGAGAGACAAAAGTCAACTTTTACTTTGAACGATGAGTTCAGCTTTTACTTTGAACTTGAGTTCAGCTTTTACTTTGAACTTGAGTTCAGCTTTTACTTTGAACGATGAGTTGACTTTTGTCTCTCATCGCTGAAGATGGCTACTTCGTAGCGAAATACGTATCCGGTATTTCAATTCTCTCTGTGGATTAGAGGTTCCCCCCTTTTTGGCCAGCCTTAAAGGCACCTAACAGAAACATGCTGCATATATGTGGTCTTTATCGTGCTTCCGTTCAAGCTAAATAATAACATTAAGTAACTTGCAGGAATAAAAGAAACGCTGTCACGCTGAGAAAAGAGACGCTGCCGTTATTAATTTTCACAGTGGCATTGTCCAAACACTTGCTAAGCCTAAGTACTAGCTTCTGTATCCCACAGTCATGAATATATCAAATTTGAAAGGTTATATCTCGTCAACGAAACAACTTATATCGCCACTCGACTTATCATCGTGAAGGGGACATTCTGAAGTTTTGTTTCATTTTCAAGAGATGTTGCTAAGTGTTTGAATTCGATAAAATTAATTCGGTGACATATCTGGAACCAATCCTCCAAAAAGATGGAATATCCTACATTGGTTTCGTCAGTTCACTGAGAAAGGGTGTCATCGCAAAGGCAAAAATCCTGGGAGGCAACGAGTGCGGAAAAGAATGTCCAACGTATTCAGCAAACGTTCACTCGCAGTCCGAGGAAGTCGACTCGGCGAGTCGGCCGGTAACTCACAAATCCCTTACGACTTAGTGGAAATTGTTGAGAGAGCAGTTGGTTATGAAGCCTTGCAGATTACAATTAGTGCAAGCTCTGTATTGTACATCATTCGGGCTTTTCGTGGCGTCACATTATATTTGTGATCATGTGAATAACCAAAATAAATTTCAGATTATATCCTTCTGAAAGATGCATTGATTAAATCTATATTGTTTAGTTTGGTAAATAAAGCCTTTCAAGGTTGGTATATTTTTTTTGTGAGCAGCTTGTATATCTCGCTTTTTTAAAATTACAGTGAAAGATTTATTTGACCATAATCTGACGAATTCACATAATAAAAAAAACACCCCTTTAAATATGAAGCGTGTCCGGAAAGTAAGGTTACAACGGCTAGTATTCTTTCAAAAAATGTTTATTTGACAAAATGTCCATAACTTATTTAAGTGATACAGTGGTTGTTTTTCGACGACATTGCTGCCATCGTCCAAACACTTTCTAAGTCTAAGTATTACCTTCTGTATCCCACAGTCATGAAATTCTGGCGCCTGCTGCTGGAACCACATTTCAAGCTCGTGCTTGATCTCTTCATCGTCTGGAACCGTTGTCCAGCATGATTTTTCTCAGGCCAAGAAACAAGTGCAGAAGTTCATCAGAGACCACAGACGGCCTACCGTTCCTATGTTAGACATGAACATCAGTCCTGCCTACAGAGAATTCACGAAACAACTTCGTTACATGTTGTTGACACGTAATGTTACCATAAATGAGAACAAGTGCTTTGTGAATATCCTTTAGACGCTTACTTTGTGCTTGGAAAAAAAAGGTTTGGCGGGATTCTGAATCGGCACAGCCATTGTAAACACATGTAGCAATGAGGAACAGCCGCGAGAGGGAAGTGGAAGGCTAACAGTTAAAGCCGGTATAGCCAACTTAAGCACTAAAATACTTGTCCAATAAAGGCGTTGTAACCTTACTTTCCAGACCGCGCCTCGTATTAAAAAAAAATCACTTGGTCTTCACACATTTCTCTCCCTTTTGGCTTTTCAGATAAATTTAAGATAACAACTGTAAGAATAGCAGCCAAGATGCAGAGGGACTTGATAGCCATTTGCGAGACGACTTACAGAAGCAGTATGCAGAAAGGATCAATGAAGACAAAATTGACCAAGTATCCGGACATCTGTGGCACCATCCTGCACAATCAAGCCATGTTTTGTCCACAGAGCATACCACTTATTCACAGATATTCTAATAAAAACTTCTGATAAATACTGATGTAGTGTAATTCTGTTACCTTTCACTAGAATAGGCTTCTGGCTCCGCTAAACATAGCAAAGCCATGTTTACGGTCAATTTTAGAATAACCGATTCAGGATTTTTTTTTGCCAAATTTGACTTACTGTTTAGGACGTAATTATTGAAAATGCAAAATGTAAACGCATGAGAGCATGCTATCACAAAATCAATGTATGGTTTTTCACTTGTTTTGCAGCGGCAAAGCAATGAAATCCATTACAAAGTAGTTAAAAATCTTTCTCGAACTATGTTAAAGCATCATGCAAAGATTGATGCTCATCGGTGCGTGGTTGTAGAGACTTTTGAGAATGTACACAAGTTCAAGACTTCAGCAGTGGAGGACACGCATCGAAATATTTTCAAAAGTTTACTTTAGTTTGTTTGGCATTAACGTCCTATCCAACTGCCTTGGTCATTTCAGGACAGCGTTATAGGGGCCGCAAATTTTGCCTCGCAAGGTTTCTTTAACGTGCAGCCGGCAAACTACTACACGGGAGCAACGGCTTTACTTTCCTTCCGAAGAAAGTGCATGATCTCAGGATTTTTCCACTGAAAAAATTCTCGTAGTCCTCGGCCGGGGTCGAATCGCTGAGCCAACGAGGCCGATGAATATTTTCAAAACAATGGTAGTCATATTATATAAATCAGTATATAACATATTATATGTGGCATATTATATAAATCAATATGATTTTCATTAAAAAAATGTTTATTTTTTCTATGTATGAAAACTTATGGGACACCCTGTAGATTAAGTATCTGTTCCATCCATCTGATTAATTAAACTATGGTGATAAAACTTGTATGTGTGACGTATAAAAATTCTGTATATTGCAGAATAACGCAGTGGAAAGAGAGTACAGAACGTGACAGCGGACGGATGGATAAGTTAAATAAATTTATAATGATATTGTAAATGGCAACAAAAATGAACATAAACAACAAACATATAAATAAATAAATGTCAATACTTTTCATAAATAAAACCTTTAGCTGACTTAAGCTAAATGCCACTTAACAAAAAAAACAAAGTATGCCTCACTCACATTACTAAAAGCACATGCATTTCAATAACTGCGATTTCCATTTCAGTAACTGAGTAAAACCGTAATAAACTTCCAAATTAATTACAAACCAAATACATGTAAGCGGCTTGCTTAATCTATCTATATATATATAAAGAAGGATGATAGTGGGTCTGTTTGTTTGTTTGTATGTTTTTTATACAAATCTACAGTTTTATTCCGATCTTGATGAAATTTCGCATACATGACCTTCAAAGCATGAGGAAGGTCACTGTCTACTTCAGATTTCGAAAAAATAATAATTATTGATAAAAAATCGATATTCATGGTTATGGCAGGGCATATTAATGAGAAATATCGCATGACCAACAATGCAAGACAAAGTTTTTGCAACAATGGTATCAACACGCAATTCACAAACACTCTGCACGTACCAACAATATATATCTCATGACCAACAATGCAAATAAAAGTTTGTGCAACAATAGGTATCAACAATGGTTTCAACACGCAATTCACCAATAACAATGAGCTCAAAATGATGATGCAATGATAAAGCAATCCTTTCCAAGAATTATAACAATGAACATAAAATGATGATGTAATATGGATAAGTTTCAATTTGTAACAATGCATAGAATTCCTGTTATTCAGGCTTTTCTTAGAAAAGAGAGTTCTTAGTACTTAACAATTTCTTGAAAATCTTTAAAAATGATCAGTAACTGGAGATAATGGAGAGTTAGCAGACTATTGAGAAAGAGTGGAAAGACGACAGAGGAAGCACTCCTTTAGCTCCGTCATATATTGAGCAAATGGGAAGCAAGTAAATAGAAGAATCGGCGACCGGTAGACTGCACAAAGTGATGAATGGCCAAGTTTTGCTTCAACACATCGAGAGCAGAGTGGAAATTGCAACAACACTAAGTATACATCTGAGGTAAGATTACGTGAGTAAGAAATTAATTAGACTAGCAGTGGCATTCTTGGAGAGGTCCAGCCATTTTGAGCCTTTAAAAAGATTTTTTTCGAATTTTCATTAAGAATTTTTATTGTATTTATTCTAAGCATTTTCATGTGTTTATTTTTAAGATATTGCAAAATTTAATTTAATTTTTTGAGATTGTTCTGATTACATCCAAGTGTAATTATCCCGGGCAACGCCGGGTACCTCTTCTAGTAATCAGATACAAAAAGATAATTGTGCCTAAGCAAATATCAAATAGCAACTCTTAACTGACTAGATATCAAAATGGAATTAGCCACAAATTCAACTATCAGGGTCATATATATACAAGCATTTGTAAATACCGTCATAAAATTCTATGCTTAATCAGTATGTCCTAAAATATTATTAAACCACAACTACATTTAATCCATAAGATATGCTCTTAGCAAATCAAAAGTATATTTTCGCACCATAACAAGCAGATGAATACAATCTATTAACATAACGCTGGCTATTCTGCAAATTGACATATAACTCACTCAACTAATCACAGTAATAATTAAATGTCTCTGGTTCAAAGTTCAATGTCCTATGACCCTCTACAATGAAGCGGTCATAAAATAATTTAATAAAGGTACTAATTGAAACATTAACAGATTTCAAATCGTCGACGTCACAAATTGAGAGCGGGAACAAAACAGGTAAGTAAAGCCAATGTCCAGGTAAAGTCTTATTAACGTAAAACACAAATCTCACAACAAAAATGGTAATTGCTCCCCTACACGCTCTCCACTGAAATAGAAAAATACAAAACTCGTATTAAGAGCTTACGCAAATTATCTGGTATAGATAACCTTTTTGTGACGAAAGAAGAAGGGAAAAATTTCACAAAATCATGTCGGGTTTCTTTTCACAAATAACTAAAACAACACGTTCCCAAACCAAACTGCAATTTAGTAGAGGAACTGACAGGCCTTGCGTCACTGACAATGGAGTTAGAGCGAAGCTCCCGACGAAAGAAACTTCCGAAGAAATTTCCAAACAGACAGGCGTTTCCGCCTATAGAAAATACAGTACTCACGGTCTTGACAGGAATCACCTTGAACGCTGGTTCCACTGGCAAATGCGTTTCGTTGTCATGCAGGCTGGTTTCGTAGCTCCCGTCGGCATTTGCGCTGCGTAGCGATAAAGAAACCTCCGCCTCGGATGCTTTACGGCACAGCTTGCTCTCTGTCGTGTTTCGAGTCGTATCGGCCGCCCGGGGTTCCTTGCACTCCCCGCTCCGATTATGAACGCTTGTCGCCTTCACGATGGAACATAATTCGTGGTTCGGTTCCAAGCCGTCTTCCCTCTCTCTACTCCTCTCCCTCCAGTCTAACGCCGTTTTTTCGTCCCGATTTTTGAATTTCCAACGCCGTCGATGATCTGTTTTCCTATTGGAGCAGGCGTGTTGATGCGGATTAGGCCTCGTCTGGAGCTCCTCCCTCCTCCCGGTGTTGTAGAAAACACGAGGCGGAAATCCAGTACGAGTGTCATCGGAAATCGAGTTGACTTCCGTGACAGTATGATTTTGTGTTTCATTATGGCTTCTTAAATGTCAAAACATGTTATCGATGAAGAGACGCTACATTTAAAAAAATGCTTTTGCTATTTGTGGCTTATTATATCAATAAAAAATTTACAACAATTAAAATTCCGACCATTATGAGTTTCACAATAATGTTTATTTTAATTATACGTAACAATCAAAACAATAGACAGGTTCAGAAAATGAGTGACATCATTCAAGTTCACGTCCACACAGATGTTAAGCGTGAAACCCACATATGCGTAAACTCTGCGGAACGTAACAGCGGAGCGTAACAACTTGTCACGTGACATTCGTACTTTTTATGTTCCGTTCGGTTCCGTTCGGTTCTGTTGTGCGTGCGAGTGGCCCCAAGTTGGTGATAGGTTTTTGCAAGCTTTGTACATGCTTCGTGCTCCTTGGCTGACATCGCTGCCATCATTGTTCGGGTGGCCTACAAACTTTATTCAATAAATTATGGATAAGCTGGATCCTGATGTTTTGTGGATGGTTCAGTTTGTCATGATGGCAAGCAGTTTTTATTTGACTATTTGCAATCATTCTCAACGTCGATTTTTTGGTGCGTCCCATCTACTTTTTTCAAATCAACGACCTTATATTGTTTGCGACGCTTATCGTAGAGGAAAGGATGTTTCCTTAGCTCCTCTACAAGCAATTCAATGTCGCTCACGAATCTCTGCCTCCCTTTCTCAATCTGCATCTCCGCCTCCATGGCGGCAATTATACCTTCCACGCTGACGGTTTTCGATGTTTCCATGTTCGTTCCGATAAAAAGTTATTTGCTGATAAATAAAGTTTAAATGGAAAAGGAGGAGGAGTTAAATTAAACAATCAACTAAGAAAATTCTCCTTTGTAAATTATAATTTGAAAGTTAATAAAATAAAATATACACTTCACTAATTATAATCCAAATTTTTGTTGATTTGTACGAGATGTACAAATTCTAATAACTAACTGGATGACATTCTCATACATATTGGTCAAATCGTTTTTTTTTTTAAAGAGCCAATACTTCAGTTCACAAGTAATTATATTATTAATTAATTGCTTAATACAACACTGTTTCATCTGTCCACAACACCTCATGAATGACGTTTGTATTGTCATCCAGGCAGGTAAGTAACATTAGGCGGCCCTAGCAACATAATCCAATGCCAGTAACTCCTGATGACAATGAATATGGTATGGGTGAAAATGATGTGCGTGTAGAATGTTGAGAACAGTTCTCTGCTGGCACCCAATATCTGCAGCAATTGCTCTGCTGCTTGTGTGGGGATTTGCAGCAACTGCAGCCAGAACTAGTGTTGTTGTATCCTCGTCGCCTTGTGCCCTTGGTCGTCCTCGTTCTGCATTAACATTCCCTGTAGCCTTTAATCTTTGAATAATGTGACGCATTGTTTGACAAGATGGATGGCGCTCGTTAGGGTATCTGTATCGATACAACCTAACTGCACCATGTAGGTTTCTCCTTGCCTCTCCGAAGCAGAAGATCATGTTGACCATTTCCGGAACAGGGTAGCTTGCCATCCTGGAATTGTTCTGTCTTCTGTGTGCTGAAACATGCCTTTTATTTGCTTTTCCGCATGAAAGTGAATATGAGTATGGTAATTTATGTTAATTTTTTTGATTTGCATGCTTTACATGGTGGAAATATCAACATTCAGTTTTCCTTGTGCAGTGTGACTGTTTGTAAGCTACAAACAGTTCACCACGTGATTGTGGGTGATTGGTTGGTCCGATTTGGATGGTTTTTGTTTGTTTTGTTTCTTTTGGATGGTTTTTGTTTGTTATGCTGAACAATTTTGCAATTGGGTTTTTTTTTCTATCCCTTACGGTTTTTGAGATAAATTTTGAATGTGTCCTAATTTGCATATTTGGGATGAAAAGTGCACCATGGGATAGGCCATCCACAACTTCCTATTCATTGCATTCATCAAAATTGACATATCTACTTCGGTTCAAAAAATAAAAGGGGGGTTCAGACTTTTGTATTCACCCTGTATATAACGTAAAATTAATAATAGTCGAAATTGGTTTCAAGGTACCTTGTTTAGTGGAACCATTATTGTCAGGGCAATATTCCGATCGGGAGAGAGGAGAGCCCGATAGAGTGACATCATCGCCGGAAGTGTCATCCTCATCGTTTCGAGCTCTGAGAAAGAATTAAACACGTAAGATTGAGCGATCGTCGTCAGAGTCAGAGTCAGAGTCATCGGCGTCAGTGGGGAAAAGATCGAATGGGGAGAGAGAAAGGGCGTTGACGAAAAAGACGTCAGAGGAAAAGTTTAGAAATGAAGGAAAAAGTGCGGTTGGAAGGAAGAAGATAGAGTTTTATGACCGAAGTAAAAAAAAGAGAGAAAGGACGGTAAATGGACTGAATGGGAATTTGCTAAGGGAAGAAAAGACGTGCATAGACTGGGTTATTAAGGACTGTTGCCGGAGAGTTTTCGAGACGAAAACGAATAGTGATTTCGAACGGCAAGTAATAGCGTCGCCATAATCGGGATGCGTGAGCGATTCACCGGTATGTGTGTTAGACCTCTCCAGTAAAGAAATTAACGGAAGGAAGGTAATTTCCTCAGCGCAGACGGCAGTGCTGGTATCCATTATGTGTTCATATTCCCATGGACACTAAAAGCTTACCTGGCGGAAGACCTCGGCGGGATCGTAGGCTTGTCGAAGGAATAACCAGTGGGCTTGGTTTTTTTTTTTTGGTTTTTTTTTAGCGGCTCCGAGATTGTTTGATTGGGAGCGCGCTCGTCCAAGATTTTCTCTCAAGGTACCTCCTCTAAATTATTAGGGCGCCAAAGACCTTTACAGTTGTGTATATCCCTCACTGGATAAACGTTTACATCATGGATATGTCGACCATCATGAAGGCGCAGTAAGTGATTTCTTATTACGTTATTTTATTAAGGATGGTTATTGCACCCAGGAGGTGCTGTATCATATTGCTTATTGGATTAGGGCCCAAGTATTCTATTTACTCTTAAGAAGACAGTGGGGCACCATTATTATCTTCCACATTCATTTTTATTCGCAGTAATAGCGTACCGGGCAGTTGTTGTCTACAAGGCCCGTTGCTCCTCATGTGGACGTTTAATGTTTATGCTATTGCGCATTAATAAATGGAAGAAGAGTATTAGTCCTAAAAAGACATATAGGTGCCATTGCTTAATACTCATAGACTTATGCCGCAGTTAGGCGTATCGAACGGCAATGTTGATATACGACCCGCTGCTCCTAATCCAGATTTTTAATTACTAATGCTATTGTGCTATTGCGTATTAGGGGATGGAACTTTAAACTTCAGCGGCAACCATTCCCGTGCTTAGTTATAATGTGTTAACACCTGATTCGGTATAACGAAAACTGGCTACTACGTACACATATATTATTAGACTACAATTGCATAGAAGTTGCTACGTGTTTTAAGAATGAATGACAATTAGATCACTTGTTCATTACTTTAACTATCTAAGATTAAATTTGGTTTATCAAAGAGTGCGGCCAGGACCCTCTCCTTAGTACTTTAATTCCAGTTGTGAATTAAAATTTATTTTTATTTCCCCTCATTACTTGTGTACATGTTGTTTTTGTCTTCCACTGCCACGACACATGACAATTATGGTTCATTGGAACTTTCGATGCTAACATATGGCATGTAATATATCAAACAACATGGAATCATGTGTCATGAGAGAATAAAACGTAAAGGTAATGATAGTCGAGATAGGTATCAAAGAATCTGGTTTAGTGGAACCATTATGGTTCAATGGAATTTTCAATGCTAAAATAAGGCATGTAATCTATGAAACGCTTCGAATGATGTGTCTTGAATGAATATAACGTAAAAGTAATGATAGTCGAGATTGGTTTCAAGGAACCTGGTTTGCTGGAATCATTATGCTTCATTGGAACTTGCGATGCTAAAATACGGCATATAATATAGCAAAAGACATGGAATGACGTATCAAATGTATATAAGGTAAAACAAATGATAGTCGAAATTGGTTTCAAGGAACCTAGTTTAGTGGAACCATAATGGTTCATTGTAACTTTCAATGCTAAAATATGGCATATAATATATCAAACGACTTCAAAAGACAAGTCATGAATGAATATAACGTAGATTTATTGATGGTCGAAATTGGTTTCAAGAAACATGATGTAGTAGAACCATTTATGGTTCATAGGAACTTTCAATGCTAAAATATTGCATGTAATATATTAAAAGATTTGGAATGATGTGTCATTAATGAATATAACGTAAAATTAATAGTAGTCGAAATTGGTTTCAAGGAACCTGGTTTAGTGGAACCATTATGGTTCATTCTAATTTTAAATGGTAAAATATGGCATGTAATATATCAAACAACTTGAAATGATGATTCATGATTGAATATAAGGTAAAATAAATGACAGTCAAAATTGGTGTTAAGGAACATGGTGTAGTAGCACCTTTATTGTTCATTGGAACTTTCAATGCTAAAATATAGCATGTAATATATAAAACGACTTGGAATGATGCGTCATGAATGAATATAACGAAATATTAATAATAGTCGAAATTAGTTTCAAGGAACCTGGTTTAGTAGAACCATTATGGTTCATTTGAATTTTCTATGCTGAAGTATGGCATGTAATATATCAAACGATTTGGAATGACGTATCATGAATGAATATAAGGTAAAATTAATGATAGTCGAAATTGGTTTCAACGAACCTGGTTTAGTGGAACCAGTATGGTTCATTGGAATTTTCAATGCTAAAATTAGGCATATATTATACCAAACGACTTGGAATGATGATTCATGATTGAATATAAGGTAAATCAAATGATAGTCGAGATTTATTGGAAACATTAGGGTTCGTTGAAACTTTCAATGCTAACATATGACATGTAATCTATGAAACAACTGTGAATGATGTGCATGAATGAATATAACGTAAAAGTAATGATAGTCGAGATTCGTTTCAAGGAACATGGTTTAGTGGAACCATTATGGTTCACTGGAACTTTCAATACTAAATTATGGCATGTTATACCGGGTTGGTAAGAAATAACGTGAAGTGTTCAGTGCTCGCTAGTGGGAATTCTATTAGGCCAAATGCAGTACATTTTGGTGTATGTACTTAGTGGAATATGCAGTTTCGAATTCTGCAAAAAGAAAAATTGTACCAAAAGTCGCCATAGGGGCGCTACTTTCAAGAAAACAATGAATACATTTGCATAAGCGCGTTCCGTGTTGAGCAATCATGACAATAAAAGGCAAGGCTGAGGATTTCCCAACATTCACGAACGAACTGCCTGACGATGACGCTTACTCTGCCTGATCGGGCGTTATTAGTCAAGTTGTTTTATCAGAAGAGCGACAATGCAAGTCCTGCCCTTCGTGAATTCCGGCGAATGAAAACGTTACGAAGAAGATCGATGAGCAAGCTAACTTACGGAAAATGATTGAACGTTTTGAATCTACCTGAACTCTACGAGTACAACCAGGCCGGGAACGCAAACGAATCAGGCAGCAACACTTTGAAGAAGTTGCAACTGCTGTTGTGGAACAGGAGATGATTACTGTGCAGGGTACCAACAGTGCACACGCAATAGCACGCCAAACAGATATCCCATATTCGACGGTGAGGAAAATACCGTATTGCATAAGATATTGACATTTTATCCCTATAAACTCACACCTGTTCAACAATTGCTTCCTGGAGATAAACGTACCCGAACTGACTTTTCGTTGAGAATTTTAGCACGTATGGAAGTGGATGATGCATGGCCATGGCAAATTTTATGGAGTGATGAGGCACAGTTTTATTGGAATGGTGATATAAACACCCACAACTGCCGTATTTGGGTTGCATGAAATCCACAAGTGTGTCTGCCAACTCATATGCATTCACCGAAACTAAAAGTATGGTGCGGCTTTACTGCTTCTTTCATCATCGTCCCGTACTTTTTTGAATAAATCCGTCCCCATGGACCGGTGACTTGTTCCGTCAATTCTGCCAGGTATGCCGATATGCTTGAGAATTTTGTGATACCACGATTGCAGGAAAAGGGTTGTCTGGATTCTACCATTTTTATGCAGGATAGTGCGCCACCGCACATCGGATATCAAGTGCAGTAGATCTTGCGACAACGTTTTTCAGACAACAGAATAATTAGTCGTGCATTTCCCATCGTATGGCCACCCAGGTCGCCTGATCTCAACCCTTGTGATTTTTGGTTATGGGGATATATGAAAAGCCTTGTGTATTAAGTACATGTTCCTGACCTCTCAACCATAAAGGATAAAATAACGTTACATATCAGACTAATTATTGCAGATATGCTGCGAGCTGCTGTAGAAAATGTCGTGTACCGCATGCAACTATTGGAACAGCACACTGGTGGTCATATTGAAACATTTTTGTAAATAAAAATAAAACATTGTTTATTGTTGTTACTAAAGTTGGTTTGTACGGTATTTGTTCATTTGACAATTGGGTATTCATTGTTTTCTTGAAAAAAGCGCCCTCTATGGCGACTTTTGGTACTATTTTTTTTTTTTGCAGAAATCGAAACTGCATGTTCCACTAAGTATATACACCAAAATGTACTGCAGTTGGCCTAATAGAATTCCCGCTAGCGAGCTCTGAACACCTCACGTTATTTCTTGCCCGCCCGGTATATTAAATGAATTGGAATGATGTGTCATGAATGAATATAACGTAAAATTATTCATAGTCGAAATTGGTTTCAAGAAACCTGGTTTAGTGGACCATTGTGGTTCATTGGAACTTTCAATGCTAAAATATGGCATGTAATATATCAAACTACTTGGATTGATGTGTCATGAATGAATATAACGTAAAATTAATGATAGTCGAAATTGGTTTCAACGAACCTGGTTTAGTGGAACCATTATGATTCATTGGGACATTCAATGCTAAAATATGACGTGTAATATATCAAACAACTTGAAATGATGTGTCATGACTGACTATAACGTAAAATTATTGACGTTCGAAACTGGTGTCAATGGTTTAGTGGAACCATTATGGGTTATTGGAAGTTTCAATGTTAAATTATGGCATATAATATATCAAACAACGTTGAATGTTGTGTCATGAATGAATATAAGGTAAAATTATTGATGGTAGAAATTGGTTTCAAGGAACATGGTTTAGTGGAACCATTTATGGTTCATTGGTACTTTTAATGCTAAAATATAGCATGTAATATATCAAACGATTTAGAATAATGTGTCATGAATGAATATAACGTAAAATTAATGATAGTCGAAATTAGTTTCAAGGATTCTGGGTTAGTTTAACCACTATGGTTCATTGAAACTTTCAATTCTAAATTATGGCATGTACTATATCAAACAACTTGCAATGATGTGTCATGAATGAATATAACGTAAAATTAATGATAGTCGATATTGGTCTCAAGGAACCTGGTTTAATGGGACCATTAGGGTTCATTGGAACCTTCAATGATAAAATATGGCATGTAATATATCATACAACTTGAAATGATGTGTCATATAGGAAATAAATATAACGTAAAATTATTGATAGGCAAAATTGGTTCCAAGGAATCTGGTTTACTGGAATCATTATGCTTCATTGTAACTTTCAATGTTAAATTATGGCTGGTAATACAGGGTGTTTCATAATTGGTGTCCCGTCTTTAGGTCCAAATAACGACTCAAGAGGAACAAATTGTGGAAAAATTTTTCTTTTTCTGGTAAATCTTCCTTAACTCTAAACAGAAGCCATGGCGTGCCACAAGGTTCTATTCTTTCCCCTTTGCTTTTTAATCTATTTATTAACGATTTACCAACGGTTTTTTCTTTAACTAACCCCATTCTTTACGCTGACGATGTTACTCTTTTATTCTCTAACCTAAATACTTCTCAATTAATTTCTTCACTCAATTTGGCTTTATCCGAACTGAAAAATTGGAACGAAGCGAATTCTTTAGTTGTCAATACTGATAAAACTAAACTCATGTTTTTTTTTCAACGTAACAAACGTAACGTTCCTAATAACCCTTTAGTTTATTATGACAATCAATTGATTTCTGCTACTAATTCTTTTAAATACCTTGGCTTAATTTTAACCCCTGATTTAACTTGGGACCTCCATATTGACAATTTGTTAACCAAATTAAACAAAAATCAAGGGATGATCTCCAGACTCCAATATCTTCCAAACCATATTCTATTAACCCTCTACTACTCCTTGATACACTCCTCACTTTGCTACGGTATCATTTTCTGGGGATCCTCCACCTCGTATAATTTAAACAGAATCTTGAAACTACAGAAATGGTTCCTACGTACACTATTGAAATTTAATTTGTCTTTTTCAGTCTCTCATTACTTTACGCTTTTGCGCATACCAACTATTCATCAGCTCTATACTATTCAATTATGTTCTTTTATTTATAAAGCCACTAACTCTCAATTGTCCCTATCTTCTTCTCTAAATATAAGACTACATCAACATTTCCATACCTATCCAACCCGTATAGCTAGTAATATTCGCTAACCGTTAATCAAAAACAACTATTTAGGTAGATGTATTTCTTTCATTGGCATCAAATATTGGTCTCAGCTACCCTTAGATATTCGTACCTTACCTACTTACAATGTCTTTAGAAAAGCTTTAAAAAATTTTATATTTGTCAACAACATCTTTTAAGTTTATTATAATTGTTTAGTAATTTCTGGGTTTAGCTAAATCAGCATTCTCACCAGTCGTATCAATTATTTTATTTTGACCCTTATATTATCTAGGTTATGAAAATAGTCTCAAATTTTTACATTTTCTAGTATTTTTCTCTCATAATTTTATTGTTTATTACTAATTTAAATTACTTATTTATTTTATTTGTCTACATTCATCAATGTTTTGTATCCAAAACGATTATTCTAAGTGCTTTTTACATTTTCACCGTTTTCATTTGGGCCTGCCCCGTTTTGTTTTGTTTTGCTTTATTTTTGAATATTGTTTTTTCCTCCACACGTCACTACTAACTGTATGTTTCATAATTGTATTTATTTCTAGTAGCCCCCGGGGACCTAACTCGTCGGTTTTGTACCATACCGGTCCCCGGACGGCGTCATTGTATCTTCCTTTTAAAATAAAAATAAAATAAATAAAATAAAAAATGAATATTGATTATTTAGCTCAGGGCATGAGAGTTTTTCACCGGGTTTTTTGCTAAACCCACATTTTGCATGATGCTCTACAATTTTCTAAATAACACATGGGGTCTAACCCCTACTCCTACAAAAGTAAAATTTTCAAAATTTACCCTTTTTACTCCCAGTGACGCGAAAAATGTTAGGGGACATTAAAAATAAAAAAATCAGTATTCCTTTTCGCCCAATCTGTTCCCCTTGAATCGTCATTTGGACCTAAAGACCTGACACCAATTATGAAACACCCTGTATATCAAACGACTTGGAATGTTGTGTCATTAATGAATATAAGATAAAATTAAAGATAGTCGTAATTGGTTTCAAGGAACCTGGTTTAGTTTAACTATTATGGTTCATTGAAACTTTCAATGCTAAATTATGGCATGTAATATATCAAACAACTTTTAATGATGTGTCATGAATGAATATAACGTAAAATTAATGATAGTCGAAATTGGTTTCAAGGAACCTGGTTTAGTGGAACCATTATGGTTCATTGCGACATTCAATGCTAAAATATGACGTGTAATATATCAAACAACTTGAAATGATGTGTCATGTCTGAATATAACGTAAAATTAATGATAGTCGAAATTGTTTCAAGGAACCTGGTTTAGTGGAACCGTTATGGTTCATTCGGACTTTCAATGCTAAAATATGGCATATATCAAACAACTTGGAATGATGTGTTATAAATGAATATAACGTAAAATTATTTATGTTCGAAACTGGTGTCAATAGTTTAGTGGAACCATTATGGTTCATTGGAAATTTCAATGTTAAATTATGGCATATAATATATCAAACGACTTGGAATGATGTGTCATGAATGAATATAACGTAAAATTTATGATAGTCGATATTGGTCTCAAGGAACCTGGTTTAATGCAACCATTAGAGTTCATTGGAACCTACAATGATAAAATATGGCATGTAATATATCATACAACTTTGAATGATGTGTCATACAGCAAAATTAAATAATCAGTATTCCTTTTCGCCCAATCTGTTCCCCTTGAATCGTCATTTGGACCTAAAGACCTGACACTAATTATGAAACACCCTGTATATCAAACGACTTGGAATGATGTGTCATTAATGAATATAAGATAAAATTAAAGACATTCGTAATTGGTTTCAAGGAACCTGGTTTAGTTTAACCATTATGGTTCATCGAAACTTTCAATGCTAAATTATGGCATGTAATATATAAAAAAACTTTCAATGATGTGTCATGAATGAATATAACGTAAAACTAATGATAGTCGAAATTGGTTTCAAGGAACCTGGTTTAATGGAACCATGATGGTTCATTGGAACTTTTAATGCTAAAATATGGCATGTAATATATCAAACGACTTGGAATGCCATATCATGAATGAATATAACGTAGAATTAATGATAGTCGAGATTGATCTCAATGAACATGGTTTTGTGGAACCATTATGGTTCATTGGAACTTTCAATGCTAAAATATGGCATGTAATGTATCAAAAGACTTGGTATTATATGTAATGAATGAATATAACGTAAACTTATTGATAGGCGAAATTGGTTTACCGGAATTATTATGCTTCATTGGAACTTTCGATGCTAAAATATGTCATGTAAAATATAAAACAACTTGAACTGATGTGTCATGAACGAATTTAACGTAAAATAATGTTAATCCAAATTGGTTCAAAGGTACGTAAAATTAATGATAATCCAAATTGGTTTCATTATGATCCATTAGAAACTTACAATATTAACATACGGCAGTTTAAAATATTTGTCACGTGTAATACCAATGGGTATGGTAAATTTACAGAATGGCGCAGTGGAAAATAAAGAATTACGTGAAAGCGGGCGGATAAATGAAGAATATAAATTTTAATAAACAAAAGATAAATCTTAGGATAAATGAAACGCAGATAATAAATTATTACAAAAATACACTGGGCTTGGCTAATAAAAAGGCTTCTTAACTTAAAAGCAACCCACGTGTAAAAAATCAAACACCTATTTTACCATATGCTAATTATCATACAAACAGGAATGAATAACGTATATTTTACAATCTTTAAACCTTTTTTTCTCTTTTTTTAAAAAAGGACAATTGGATAATTGAAACTAATAAATCTTCAATTTCAGCAAATGCTTAACTAAAATTTATAGAAAAACATGGCGTACTTATGAATAAAAAAATACAAATAAATATCTTATCGCTATTGCCTAACCAGGATTCAAAAAGCAAAGATAGACATTATCGTAACACACTTAAAACAAATCTCTCATGACGAAAATTAATTAACAACCATTTCTTTGACTCAAGCTGAGCGCACACTTATGAATTATCCCTGCAATGGGAAAACGAAACACAACTAATTCTTATTGGCATAGAATTATTTCATCGACTAAAGCTAATGCTACATAGTCCTTTTTTTTTACAATAATTATTCTTAAGTCCAGTCCGGTTGGTTATGTTAAGAGTCACATAAAAGAGTAATTCAGAACGGTTAATCACATAGATTCAAACACCAATGAATTTTCAAAGATTTCTAGCTTATATCACAAACTTGAGAATTACACATTGGAAAACGTCACTAAATGCGAAGAGCGGGAAAGCCTTACTAGAATGTCACAGTCAAGAGTCTTATATTTTAATGAATAACAAAACGAGGTGTCCAAATTAGGTACATGACCGCTTTCCTTTACGCTCTAAATATAAAGAATAAATACTGATAAGCAAAAGAATTCACTCCCCTTTCCACTTATTTATTTTATACAAATTTAGGGACGTTCGTAACCAAGGAAGATTTGCCTCGTCTCTTCCTAATGATGAACGGCATTACATTGCAGCGTCATCCACGGGCTGCTAGATTTAGCTTGAACCACAGAAAAGCGTATTCAATCGTGCGTAGCCAAGAAATACGCCCGCGCAAAGTTCTCTTCGAGCTAAGCTCTGGAACACGCTCCTGCAATGGTGAGCGCTACCGTTTAATGAAAACTCTGTACTCACAGAAACAGGGAAGGTCGGAACTTCAGCTGGCACCGGTTCGTTCGGGAATACTGCTCCAATGACGTGCGCTCCAGGTTCCTGACTACCGTCACTGCTTGCTGCATGGAGAACGCCAGAATTCGCCCCCTTCGGTGCTTTACAGCATGACTCGGCCGTCGTCTTGTTCTCCGCTGGCTCGTTCAGTCGGGGTTCCGTACGGCTCGTGTTTCGGGAGACCGACTCCGTCGCCGTCGAAATCACACATAGCTGGTGCCGCTGCTCGGTTCCGCTCTTTGGCATCCAACCTTCATCGTCCGAAGCTGGCTCCTGTCTCCTTTCTCTCGTCGACGTTCCCTTCGATTTTGGCTCTCGTTGCCGCTCTCGTTTTTCATTGGAGCAGGCGTGATGATGCTGTTGACGCGTCGTCTGGAGCTCCGCCCGCCTCCCGGTGTTGTAGAAAACGCGGGTCGGAAATCCAGCACGAGCGACGTGGGAAATCGAGCTGGTGTTTGATTTCCGTGACAATATTGTTCCGCGAATGGTTTAGTTTAACCATTCGGTATTTTGTTATGTCATTTTTAATGGTTAATTAAGTACTGAAAAGTGCTTTATGTTATCTGTGTGGGGCAATGTGTCTGTCTGTAACACTAACTCCTCTAAAGCTATGAAAGATTTTCAAAATGTGTTTTCGTCAGTCGATTATTATAGTTCTTGGCACCAACCAATCATAAATATTATCTAAATCTGTTCAATAGCTGTGCACAAATGGTATCTTTTCGACCCCACTATCAATTTTCAAAGGTAAGATATAGCAAGTAATACATCAAACAAATCGTAATGCCGAGATACAAGCGGTTATTAATTACTATTTTCGCCAACTGATAAATTTGGTTATGCGAATGAACCATTGAAAATGGTTGTAATCGATACAATGGCACGTGCTCCAATGGTACCTTTATGACTCCCTCAAAAAGTCTCAATGATAAGATATAGCAAATATTATGTCAAACTACTTGAAATGAGAGCGAATAAACCGTTATTATGTACGTTTTTTTCCATGCATGCTCAATAAGGTTCATATTCGGAGATCTTGTTGGGCACTTGATGGTTTGCATATTCTTACATTGCACAAAATCCTCCAACATCAGAATTCAGGATTCAACCCAGGCCCTTTTGAGCGGCTGCGCCACCTGGTTTATTTTGGTGACCGCCTGACTGAACATGCGAAAAGTTGCACAACACTGTCATAATGTTTTATTTTTTTAATTCTGTCCGCTTGGCTATTATATCTTTCCATCCACCTGATAAAATCTTCTGCGGAGAACACTCGAATTCTGTTGGGACGTGCATTATTAATTGCGATTTTCGCTAATTCATAACATGGTAAAGTGCATGAACCAATTTGAAGATAGTCGTAATCCATGAAATTGCACGTGCTCTGATGGTAAGCTTCTGACAACCTCAAAAATTTTCAATGTTAAGATATGACATGTAATATATCAGACAACTTAGAATGATGTGTCATGAATGAATATAACCTAAAAGTAATGATAATCCAAATTGGTTTAAAGGTACGTGGTATTAATGATATCATTATGGTGCATAGTAAACTTAAATCTCGCATAGAATGTTGACACCATTGCGAAAACTACGCTCGCTCTCATAAAGAGTAAACCTTAAGAGACAAGATGGTTTAAATCAAACATCAAACTAAGCAACCAGAATGCAAAAAATCACAGAGAGTAGAAGAAAATTAAACATTCTTAGTGAGAAACTGTATTTATAAGAGTTTGCGATGTCAATTGTCAACCCTCTAAATCTTCGATTCAATAGTCAGTAGTCAATTTAAACGATGCACCCATTATCAGATAATTAAAAAACAAACAATACATCGTGAAACAAAAGTAGTCTTATTTAGAAGAAGGTGTAAAAAGAGCTTGGAAAAATTTGGTTGCATGAAAAAAATAGTTAATAATTAGGCAATGAAATTAAGGGTGCCAGTCATCTTAGCAACCCTTGTTTTATTTGATATATATATAGCGGATCAAGAGTTGTATATATTGTGAGACAAAATCACATAAGGCTGTTTTTGTACTCTGAGCACAAGGACTTGCCTGTCACACTGGTGGTGGTGCTTCACTGCATGACACTCTTTAGGACAGGGATGCTTCACAGCATGGTGCCCCTTCATTACAGGGATTCTTCATTGCTTGGCATAATTTCATTAACTTCAGGAATTACGAAATATTATTTTCAGCCTCAGGACATCAGAACATGGCTGCAATCATGTGATTAATCAAGAAGATGTCATCAGACAGATGAGTGATCACAACCGGGAATGGAAGCTCAATCAAAAAGTAATCAAACAGAACCCCCCCAACCCAATTGTGACACCTATCTCGAGGTAATTAATTAAAGGTAAGAGGAGAGATTCAACACCTTCATGTATGTGGAGGGGTAGGGCCAGTGCCTTTTGGGTGTGACCAGGTGTAAACTGTTGGGACTGCTTCCAATAATTATTCTTTAACATTTATGTCAACTGCCCTATGTTAATATTAAAAGTATCTAATGGACCATAATGTTACTATTAACCTATATACCTTTGAACCACTTTTAATTATCATTAATTCTACGCTGTATTCACTCATTACAAATCATTCCAAGTTGTTTGATATATTCCATGCCATATCTTAGCACTGAAAATTCCAATGAACCATAATTGTTCCACTAAACAAGGTGCCTTCGAACCAATTTCGACTACCATTAAAATTACGTTGTATTCATTCATTACAGACCATTCCAAGTAGTTTGATATATTACATGCCATATCTTAGCATTAAAAGTTTTCAATGGACCATAATGATACCATTAAACCACGTACCTTTGAACCAGTTTGGATTATCATTACTTTTACGTTATATTTATTCTTGAGACACCATTCCAAGTTGTTTGCTATATTATATGCCATATATTAACATAGAAAGTTTCAATGAACCATAATGGTTCCACTAAACCAGGTGCCTTTTAACCAATTTCGACTATCAATAATTTTACTTTATATACATTCATGACACAACATTCCAGGGCGCTTGATATCTTGCCATATCTGATCATTGAAAATTTTTGAAGGTGCCATAAGGGTACCATTACAGCACGTGCATTCAAAACCGTATCAGTGCTCACATGCGAGCCTAACCAGCACGTGTTACGATGGTGAGTGCGTAACTCGGAAACTACTCGTTGCAATTCGATCAACCTTTAACAGTATACAGAGTTTTATTTACCCTAATATTCCTCTAAAACTCATTATTCTAGGCGTGGCAGAACCTGAGTTATTAACTTGTTGATCTTGGTGATGGCAATTTTATTTCCGTTCATACCTTAGTTAGCGTTCAAATTCGGGCTAACGTTGTATTAAAAGAAAATGTTCATTTTAATCAACTCTGTCATTGCTTACAGTTATAAACACTTTTTCAGAATCACCTTTTATATAGATAATGACATAAAATTTTATTCAAGTTTACCAAGAAAACT
>JAHWFO010023198.1:0-10413 GCA_023313115.1 Rhysida immarginata | reverse complement strand
CAGCTTAGTTTTGTGTCTGTTCAAAAAGTTCAAAGGCAGTGTATTGTTTGTATTAATAAATTTATCAAAGATATCTTTTTTTCATCTTTGCATATGATAACAATTTAAAGAAGAATTTTCTAAATGAAGAGATAATAGATAAGACACACATTCCTAAAGTCAAACACGAAATGTTTCCTGCGTCACAGAAGAGATCAATAATTGTGTAAGTTCTGACATCTATATAATACTCAATGTAATTAACCGCTATGGATACAGTTAGAACACACAACGAAGAAGGAACCGCAAAGTCTTCTAAATGCTTGATGTCGTAAACAGTCCAATTGCAGCTCGTTAAGCATTCATCTTCTCCAGAAGTGAAACGTTTGTTTAATGTTTGGAAGAAAATTTTTTCGGCTTCTTTAGCTTCTTCAGGTGAGTTACACAATCGTTTATTATCCACATCCATATATGGAAGCCTAAAAATAAAAATATTTACTTAGCTTTTATGAAAAATTATAAGAGCTTAGATTGACTTAAGAAACTTTTCTAATTCTAAGAGAAAAATTAGATGGTCTATAAAGTGAATCATAAAATTGAGTAATATTAATATCTCATTGAAGCAGACTGTCAAGCTATTTTATTAGGTACATTCTCCCTGCGCACAAATAGTTCGGTCCATCCCGCTGCACGTTATGTATAGTTTTAGGTATACATACAACTAATCAACTTTACCGACAGCTGTTAGACCCGCGATGCAAAACCTGGATTTTTTCCACCCAGAACTAAGACTTTCCTCCCCAGCGACATCTGGTCAAAAAATAAAAACCTAAAAAAACCTAGAAGGTAACTCACCTGGTTCTGATATACTTCAAAAAAACCCCACAACTAGCTGGATTAAAGTTATTTTCGGCAACACTTACGCTGGTAGCACTAGTT
This sequence comes from Rhysida immarginata, assembly GCA_023313115.1. Classification (NCBI taxonomy): domain Eukaryota; kingdom Metazoa; phylum Arthropoda; class Chilopoda; order Scolopendromorpha; family Scolopendridae; genus Rhysida; species Rhysida immarginata. The sequence continues at coordinate 9,495 of JAHWFO010023198.1, read as the reverse complement.
TAGACTATAGATAGACCACCAAGAGAATGAAATCAAGGTCCACGCCGAGCGTAGTCCAGCTATGGAAAACGAAAAGATAAGCACCATTTAGAACTATATTTGTACAGTAGCGTCGTTGTTAATAATCGCTTGACATCTCCAGAGCATTCTCTCTACCAAGCAGACAGAAAATTATAGAAATAAAGACTTTCAAATCTGTCGAAGTTGTCGGGTCAGCTGGTTCAAACTCCAGTTACTTTTCCTGCAAAGCTTATACTTCATGTAACTTCATACCAATTTCCATAGGCTTGGCATGAGGTGACTGAGTCTAATTGTGGAGTGTCATGTTGTGCCTTTCATTGCGTGCACAGCCTACTAGGATATTTCGGATCATTTTCCTCTTGAAAAGCCCAGTTTATGTTTGTCCTTCCAAAGAACTCATTTGTAGATTTCGATTATTCTTTTAGCGTTCGGGTTTTCCAGTAAAGATGCGCAAATTCCAAAATCCATTTTTTGAAAAGCAATCCTAGACATGGAACTCTACAGGGTGCATATAAGCACGGATCTGTTTCTAGCGGATGACCATGCTCGACTTGGCGAATCACGTGACCAAAAGGAGGATCTGAGAAATCTACATTGCTCCAATTCCGATCCACAATTTCCTGTGCTTATTGGCGACGTTTTCGAATCTTTCGCAAACGAAAACTGCTTCGGGTTTTTTCACATATTTCGCACTTATTGCTGTTCCTCATTTTTAATAAAACTCTTTACATTCGAATTACCTTGCTCGTACAGCGCGAAAGGAGGCACAGAGCGCTACTGCGAGGTTTGTTCGAGAATTTTTGCCTCCTGGTTCATAACTTTTTTATTTGTTAACCGATTTAAAAAATTCTTTGTTGTATCTATTACATACATTTGTCCTCTACGTTTCGACATAGTTCCCATCCCTTTCCACGCATTACGCCAACGCGTGATTAGTCAAGTGAACCCGTCGGAGAGGAATTTCGGAGTTGTTGTCGACACGAGGATTGAATGGCATCTTTCACCTCGTCTTCAGAACGCAACTCATGTCCCTTAATGTGCTTTTTCTTTTATGGGAAGTGGTGAAAGTCGTAGGGTGCAAAGTCTTTCATTTTTGAACTGCAGTTTTTCATCTTTGTACTATAGGCGCTGCAACGTCTTTATGTGTGGCGATCGTGTGGGCGCGAGCGTTATCATGCTTCAGAAGAGGGTCCATAGCTGCCATTCAATCCTTGTGTCGACAACAACCCCGGTATTCCTCTCCGACGGATTCACCCGACTAGTCATGCGTTGGTACAATGCGTGGAAAGGGATGGGAACTATGTCAAAAAGCGAATAGTGCATTACATAGAGGTCAAATGTAAGTATCATAAACAAACACATTTATGAAAATAGGTTAACATATAAAAAAGTTAAGGACAAGGAGGCAAAAATTCTTGAACAATCCTTGTAGTTTTATATATCTAACAAGTGGTGGGACCGTGTAGACTGCGCTTAATATTTATGTACAGTTCTCTACCAAAAGTAACCAGACACCCTAATTTAATGTAGTTTCAACTCTCATGCTGCATCCTCAGATGCTCAGTCAACCGAGTGTTCCCACTTTCAGAGAGGACTTTTTATACGTTGCTCCATTAGTCAAGTTGCGAAATCATGCAGTTTCGCGAGTGGTGCTGAAAAATTGCAAAAGCACAATTTAGGATATCAGTGCTGCTTTTTCATTGACAAGAGCACATAATCCATCAGTTCGCAAAGTACACCTGTTAAGTCCATTTCCTAGACGTGAACACAGAATGTCAGAAAATAAAAGTGAAGATCGAGAAAGAGATCGAGATGAACGGAAGAGAGAAAATAAAAATAAAATTAAAGAAAGTGCAAGGCAGAAGCGCTTTGCAGGGAAGACACCCCCTCGTGAAATAAGACAAGATGGGAGAATCGAAGTCAAGAGCGAGGAAGAAACGAGAGTAGGAAGGAGAAGAGAAAGAGAAAATCAAGGAGAATAGATTGAGACAAGAAAGCGTACGGCCACGAAAGATTTTCGTGCGGAAAAGAAAAAAGACCAAGAATGGATAAGAGAGCAAGACGAAGAGAATAATAGAAGAGGTGTTCCACATAGACGGAGAATAGGTGAAGAAAGAGTTACGAAAAAGAAGAACTCAAACGATAAATGGGAGAGGAGATACTCTTTTCGAGAGTGGTGTAATAAGAGAAAGCCGGAGATGGAGACAGCCAAGCAGATGGTGAGCGAGAAACAGGAGAAGGCACCATTGGAATCCGTTAGCAAGGAAAAAAGAGAAAATATCCCGACAAGAGACGAGAGAGACAAAACCGGCCAGGGAGAAATAGCAGCCAACGTAACAGCGGCAACTACTACGCAATTCGAGAAGGACGGGGACCGAGAAGAGCGAGCTGCATCGCGCGAGCTGGTACCATGCTTTGCCATATGCGCTGCTTGCGAGCGAGATCATAACGAGCGTCTTAGACCGTGTTCAGTACTGGAGCTGCGAGTCCTGCGACGAAATTTCTATAGGACTCGAACAATGGATAAAGGAGTTAATCCTTCTTTAGAATTCGATCACCCTTTTGCCATTACTTCTTTGTTTATCAATCATGCCATTTTACAATCTCAGAGAAAATAAATAAATAAATGTTAACTTAATAAATTTGTGGTCATTTAATAAACTGTGAAACCCGATATTGAAATAAAATTGATATCGGGAGAATATGTAATGAAAATTGTTTTTATAATTTTTTGGAATTTTTGGACATATTACCTTCTTCACCCCTTCATCTAAACAAGGAAGTAATGGTAAAAGGGTGATCGAATTCTAAAGAAGGATTAACTCCGTTATCCATTGTTCGAGTCCTATAGAAATTTCGTCGCAGGACTCGCAGCTCCAGTACTGAACACGGCCTTAACCGTAAGTGTGAATTGTGTGTGTGGTCCTATACAGAGTGGGCCAGAAAAAAGGATTCATGATAATTTCTAAGTTCGATGGGTATGGTCCGATGGGGGTGAGAGGTACTTAATCACCTGTAATTGTCAATCCTTTGCTGCAAAAATGTAATTTTTTTTCTTTCATGAAATTATGGTTGAAAGAGCTTTTTTCAATAAACCATCATCTCCTATTTTTGAATGGACACGTTTCATGTTACATTTCCTTTCACTGATGACTGACCCCCATTGGACTATACCCATTGAACTTAAAAGTTTTTCAGGAATCCTTTTTTCTGGCCCACTCTGTATGTACGTTTAACTTTATTATGCCAGAATAACCTTTTAATTTCGTCTGAGCAACGAGATATTCTCGTAGAGTGTGTGTAAGCTATCGCTTTAAATAACTTTGTGTTAATATTGGATTATTTCTTGTTGCATGTCATCATCAGCATCAGACCTGCGAAAGATTTCCCTGTTACCTCCCAAAAACGACCTTTCACCGATTGCGATTCGATTGGCCACTCCGAGAGCCAACATTCCCTTAGTAGGACTCGAGTCCGAGGTAGAGTTCATTTCAAAAACGTTTTCACTTGGGTGAACGATGTTCGGCTTCCTTGCATTACATTAAATCAGTGAAATTAATCTCTCCAGGCAATGGGCGATGTCAAACTGTTTTAATTGAAATCTGATTTTGAGCCTTTATTAGGAAAGTTTTTCTTTATTGTTAATGTAGCTATGTATATTATAATTATTTTAGCAGAAATGCTGTATAATAACGTGAAAACTACACGAGGAAGTAAGCGAGAAGTTGGCAAAGCACTCTCAACAATATAATGGAAAAACTTTTAAATTCTTAGGATTACATATATCCCCGGATTTATCATAGAACAATCATATAAAGGAATTATCTAAGACTCTTCGTAAACGACTTGGCATAATCTCGCAACATCACTACCCTCCATCTAGAATATTGTTGCTATTATACAGTACACTGATACATTCAACTATCTGCTATGGAATACAATTCCGGGGCTCTACTTCTGAATTTAACTTAACAAAACTCCTACGCATCTAAAAAAGGTTTCTTAGGATTCTACTGAAAAACAATAGAAAAACATACTAATAAAATTTTTTATATGTTACATATAGTTTTTTTTAAAGTTAAATTTACGTCTTTAATATATGATATATTTCGAAAGAATTAAATTTTCTAGTAGCCAAATAATTATGTATTCCAGCTTATTCCATGTTCTAATTAATACCATATCTTAGATTACACTTTTCTATTTCGAATCGTTAAAACTTTTGCTACTTTTATCTGCCTTCTTGGCTTTGCGATAGATTTTTGTGAAGGATAAAAACAGACCGAATTGTAGTATAAAGATAAATATTCTGCCCGATAATCTCTTACTAGGAGTAGGGTCATATTAATATTATTCGTAACACGCACAGTTGTGAATGTTATACATATTTCATATTTGTTTATTTGTATGTTTGTCTGTTTGTGTGTCCTTAATAATCTTAGTTCAGGAAAACTCAGATTTTTTATGTAAAAATAGATATAATTTTATTTGTAATTAATTATTCTATTTTTTCTATTCTTTAAGTTTTTTTTACTGTTTTTGCAGACAATGATTGTTGAGTATATATTGTTTTAATAAATGCTAATTAAAAAATCTCCTCATGATTATCACTGTCTGCAGCTAGTTGTCCCTCGCGAATAATTTTTGTGATAACGAGAATGTGTGTCCCACTATTGTTGATGTTCTTTCCGTGGTTAGTGTTTTTTCTTATTTCAGACAGACCACTTCCAGTTTCTGACTTGACCAGTCGTCCCTCCTTCTGGTCCTCCACGTCCTCACTAGTCTGCAGCATGGCGTTCAACTTCCATTTATCATTTTCATTCCAATGCTCTGCAAATTACTCCTACCCTGCCGTTCGATGTTTAGTTTCTTATTGAATTTCTCACTTTCTCGCGGCAGCCATGATTCTTTACCGAGCAACATTGTTTTGCGGGTTTACCCATAAGGTAATAATGAAATTTCTTTTAATGCTATTTCAACAATAACGCGCATAAGGGACGCCATGCTGCACATTTCAATTCTTATTCCACGTTAATAATTAATTATTATTTCGCAGTCTTTCTTTAGACATTAAATGGGAATTTTGAATTTCTTTTTCCTTATTCTTTTTAAGGAATTGGTCTGTCTCAATTCTTTTTTATATTTAAAGTTAATTCGCACAATGTAGCGATAATTATTTCTCGTTACAGTGTTTTGCTGTATTTATCGTATATTTAAGTATTTCTTTATTTTATTCCGAGAAATATTTTCTTTCGTAATTGAGATCGCAATGCCTATTCCTCAATTAAATCATATAGAACATTCTTTTGTACAGAATTTTTTTTGTATTTTATAAATAAATATCGCAATTTTTAAACCAAAATAAAAGTCTTTTAACGAGCCACGTTTACTCTTAAGTTTTGGGGTTCTTTCTTTTATTTAATTAAATTCTATTTATTTTGCTTCCCCCTCTGAACAATCTTCTAAACGGTAAAAGTATTTAATGAAAATTAGAGACTATAAAAGCTCTGACTGCTCTTGTGATAATGAACGTATATTTGTAGGAAGTTGATACCAACATCTGATACTGCAGTGCTCGTAATTATTCTTAACCTTTTATTGGTAATTAAATTGTATATATTTTTTTCTGGTGCCCAAACTTAAAGTATAGAACGGGCTTTGTTTAGAACGTTGAAGAATTCTCGTTAAAGATCAGAATTTTGACGTAAAAAGAAGTATGTGCATGTTTGGAAATATATGGTTATTTTCAAGCATCCGAGGGCGAGATCCTCGGTGAGTGCGTCTCGTGACGCTCGTGTCAAGTATGTTTATGATAAATAACGATTCTGGACCGGACTGTATGTCGACTCATACATGAACGTACGTAGAAAAGCGGTATCGATACGCTTATAAGTAAACATAACGTTTTTAACCATAAACAAAGGGTACAATCAAGGGAAGGAAGGCACTCTTTCGATATCCTCAGCTTGAGCAACGACACAAGCCAGAACCACTATTAGATTTCGCTTCGTTTAGACATTTTTTGGCATTCAAGTTTGCCATTTTGGTTCTGTTATGCTGTTTTCAGTTATCTGGATCTCATATTCGCAATTAGCAACTTCTAAAACCCAAATATACCAACTTTCGTGTAAGTCAAATAATTTTTGACATTTTGGCCAGCTTTTCGAGATTTTGGAGCACTGTGCATCGTTTGGTTAAGAAGGATAGTTGTCCATGAGATTATTTTCCTTGCGCCGGAGATTCACTATCCGAGGTGATGTTACGGCTTCATCTTGGGAGAAGGCCGCAAAATTATCTAATGTGTTTGGCCCGCTGCCTAATTGCGTATTGTGAGGCAGTTGCGACATAGGAATATTTTCAATCTTTGTGGACTACTCGAGTGGCATAAAAGAGGAGGGCAGTGGTCGGTCTCACTCACTCTCACTCTCTCTCTCTCTCTCTCCCTCTCTCTCTCTCTCTCTCTCCCTCTCTCGTATTCGGTGGACCGTTACTTTTCCAGATCTAAACTTATTAATATAAGTTCTTTAGCTGTAAGAGACTTTGAGTAAACTGTCTGATTAATGCTTGGTTATGTTAAGTTTACTTACCTTAGCCAAGATTAAGATTATCAACTTCCCCTGCATAGTAATGTCGCTGTGTAATCGTATTGTGAAATCAAGGGGCAAGAGGAGTCATTGAAACAAGCTTTATTGATCTAAGATTCGCGATCTCCTCCTTTGTGTAACGGGGTTGTAAGGAAGGGGAATTTTCCTCTATCCAATTCTTTAAAAAAGAAACTGAATATTGTAAAACACTGAAAAGTTTAATTGTATCCTATCATTGCTTTTGTTAATATTTGTAACTAGAATACCTATTGCTAGTTTGATATTTATTATTTATCTAATTGAGCATTTGTTTGTATGGTGATCCAACCCAGGGTATACAGTCTTAAGTCTTAATCTATATATATAAAGAAGGATGTTTGTGGGTCTGTGGGTCTGTTTGTCTGTATGTTTTTTTATACAAATCTACAGTTTTATTCCGATCTTGATAAAATTTCGCATACATGACCTTCAAAGCATGAGGAAAAATAATACCTGTCTACCTCAGATTTCGGAAAAATAATAAATATCGATAAAAAATCGATATTCATGGTTATGGCAAGGCATATTAATGAGAAATATCTCATGACCAACAATGCAAGGCAAAGTTTGTACAACAATATGTATCAACAATGGTATCAGCACGCAATTCACAAACAAACACACTGCCTGAACCAACAATATATATCTCATGACCAACAATGCAAGGCAAAGTTTGTGGAACAATAGGCCCATTGTGTTCGCATCAACAATGGTATCAACGCGCAATTCACCAATAACAATGAGCACAGAATGATGATGTAATGTTAAAGCAATCTTTCCAAGAATTATAACAATGAACATAAAATGATGATGTAATATGGATAAGTTTCAATTTGTAACAATGCATAGAATTCCTGTTATTCAGGCTTTTCTTAGAAAAGAGAGTTCTTAGTACTTAACAATTTCTTGATAATCTGTAAAAATGATCAGTAACTGGAGATAATGGAGAGTTAGCAGACTATTGAGAAAGAGTGGAAAGACGACAGAGGAAGCACTCCTTTAGCTCCGTGATGTATTGAGCAAATGGGAAGCAAGTAAATAGAAGAATCGGCGACCGCTAGACTGCACAAAGTAATGAATGGCCAAGTTTTGCTTCAACACATCGAGAGAAGAGTGGAAATTGCAACAACACTAAGTATACATCTGAGGTAAGATTACGTGAGTAAGAAATTATTTAGACTAGCAGTGGCATCCTTGGAGAGGTCCAGCACCATTGTGAGCTTTTAAAAAGATTTTTTTCGAAATTTTCATTAAGAATTTTTACTGTATTAATTCTAAGCATTTTCATGTGTTTATTTTTAAGATATTGCAAAATTTAATTTAATTTTTTGAGATTGTTCTGTTTACATCCAAGTGTAATTATCCCGGGCAACGCCGGGTACCTTTGCTAGTCTTTAAATAAATTGTTGTTGTATTCACATATTCTTATGGCCGTAATTCTGATGGGTTATTTATCTTACGCACTCTGCTTCTATTTAAGTTACATCCCTGACAACAATGTATCTAAGATGAGATGGATTTTTTTTGGAAAGGCCGAAACTTTTTTGCTTCAAAACAGAATCCTCTTTGTTATCTGTGAAGGTGTAAGGAGTGTCACCATTGCATGCTTAAAGGCTTGTGAAGTGATAGTGAAGCTGGTGTTCGTATCCAGGTTTGGATGACTTTTCTGGATCGATGACAGAATTTTTGGCAATGCACTAGCCTGTTTCTTCCAGCAAGACAATGCCGCATGCCTTGCTAGCTGTTCAACAAAGGCGTGGTTCACTCACTCATGTTGCTATAGCCAACCCAGTGACCAGATTTAAATTCGGCTGAAGTGATGCGGGATGGGGCGCAACCGCCACCAGTCGTCATCATTTAATTAATCGTTTAAAGCGAAGTGCGCAGACAAAGCATTGTAGTAAACTTGTCGCCAGCTTTCCTCATCATATTGTATCAAATAGGTGTTGTACGTAGCAGTCATGTGGCAATGGGCGGAATAACGTGTTACTGATTGTGCCATTTTCAAATTGGATGTTCGAATATTTGGCAAGGCAATGTATAATCGTATTTATAATTTGATTTTCAAAAAAACGTCTTACCTGCATTTGACCTGCTGAAGTCTGTCCTTTAAAAATTTTCTTTGACATTCCTTTGCTTCTTCCAGACTGACGCATTTCTTACGAGTTGTAGAGATTTTTCTTATCTAAAACAAAATAAAATCTTGTCATTGCCATACAAACTGCAATTTTAATTCATGTAAAGTTTTAAATCATTTCATCTTTGAGGGATCTTAATGTGTCCTAGATCAAAACTGAGACTCCTTTTTATCTTATTCACAGACGGCAAAATGCTCCAACTATTGAATTCGGATAAGGAGCCAAGACCAGTGAAAACACCTTGTGCGCCCAAATGGTAGCAATGTGTATACTGAATCTTCGAAAAACAGCACAAGATGTGCTCAGTGGTGATGGTGTTTAATGTCGTGCCTCTCTAAGCAATAAACAGAAGACAAGACACTTGGAAAGATAAGAAGATAGAAAAGAGTAGAGCTATTATATGTTCTCACTTTCCCTGCCTTATTATCTTTCTGCTAGGTCAATTTAAACGCCGCCTATTATTAAGTACCGAAAGGTGCTTTATGCTATCAGTGTGGGGAAACGTGTCTGTCCGTCCGTCTGTCTGTCTGTCTGTCTGTCTGTAACTCAAACTCCTCCGAGGTTATGAAAGATTTTCAAAATCTGTTTTCGTCAGTCGATGAATATGTTTCATGGCACGAACCAGTTACAAATATTATCTAAATCGGTTCATTGGCACGTGCACAAATGGTACCTCTATTTTCCCGCCCAGCAATTTTCAATGGGAAGAAATA
>JAHWFO010023194.1:47655-59573 GCA_023313115.1 Rhysida immarginata | reverse complement strand
TTACAAAATTCCTTTTGAAATTAAAATAAATTATCTTTGATGTTAGAATGATATCACAAAATTTTTGATAAGTACTGCTTTTTTTTTGTATAACCATAGCGAAGAGACTCTCTTCTATACGCTATGGTATAACTAAATAATTTTCTATTGTTTAAATAAGTTATATTTTATCAATTGACCAACTTCCTTTTATTTTATTTTATTTTTAATTTTGTATATTTATTTATGCATGGACTCGGCATTCCAATAAAAGGCAAGAATGCCTTCTGAAAATGCCAATCATTTGTATGTTTCATCAATGAAAATAAAGAAAAAAATAAAAATTTGTAAAGGTTTTTATTACATTATAACAGTATATAGAATACTCTTACGATCAATTTAAGAGTATTAACCTAACCTGTCCTTAAATTAATAATTTAAGAAAACTAGTAGAGTAACACTGCCCCCTCCCCCTTAACATTGACATTCCCATATTCCTGTCGTTATGAATTACACGAATGTTGTCAACAACTTTCATTGTCAAATTCTCTTGATATCTTGAAATGCAGTTTTATTAAATTTACTCATTAATTGACCTTAAGAGTATTCTATATACTGTTATAATGTAATAAAAACCTTTACAACTTTTTATATTTATTTATTTCTTTATTTTTATTGATGAAACATACAAAATAATTGGCATTTCCAGAAGGCATTCCGAAGGAATACCGAATTAATGCATAAATAAATATACAAAATTAAAAATAAGATAAAATAAAAGAAAGTTTTTCAATTAATAAAATAACTTATTTAAACAATCGAAAATTATTTAATTATACAAAAAAAGCAGAACTTATCAAAAACTTTGATATTCTAACATCAAAGATAATTTATTTCAATTTCAAAAGGAATTTGAAATGGTCATGATTTCTTTAATTTTTTAAGTTGTTGTTTATTTTAATTTAATTTATTTCTGAATCAAACGATATTGATTTTATTATATTTTTTTTAAATGCAGTAGAAAACCTATAACAAAAAAAAAAATGATACCGCATATAAGACAAATTAATCTAAGAAAGGAAAATGCAAACTTTTAAGTGAGAAGGGATTGCTTTCCCGCTGCTAAAATCACCACAGAATCATCACCTTTTAGCAACACCGTAAATGCGCATGCGCTGAAGCGATGGGATGCATTGGGTTTTAACCGCTAGTGCTGCCCCCCGTTTCATGGATTTTGAATTTGGCACCCAAAAACAATACACTGTTCTTGTTCTACGGTCTTGCACCAAGACTTTTGTCTTAATGCCAAACAGTTGCCAGGAAATTGCGCTTGCACTATTTTGCAATCTCGTACTATTTTGCGACCCTATCGGATAAGCGGGTTTGAAAAGTAAGTAAGTAAGTAAGAAAAATTGAGCATATTTAGAATCGTTCGAAACTGAAAGCCAATGCGTTTCCATGCCAAATAAGCAACAGCCATGACAGCTAGCAAAGCGGAGGCGGATGGAGCGAGTGCGCATGCGCCACCATTGCTTTGCGAGAAAAAGAAAGTACGGCCTCCTAGAAACTACCAGGCCTGAACATTACGTCAATACTGCATTGTTGAAGCACTAAGATTGTGACCTTGAACCAATGACGTATATTAAAGATAGACTCCGAATCCTATTGTTAACAGCGGCAAAAAGTGAAGCAAATTGAGCCATGATAGTTCTGGGCAGGAGTGAGCCGTGGAGTAATCAGCTGTCTGGCTGCTTTGTTTTTGAAGATTTTGGACCCGAGAAATAATTAATTCAAAACCATTCCTCAAAGTTAAACTGCGTACAACTGTACAAACAGACAAGAAAAAGGATCAGGAATCATTTTTCACAAAAATAAATCAAAAATACGTAACTAAAATGAAAATACGTAACTGAAAGACAATCGAAACGACATTGAAATTGAAACCAAGATCGAAAAATTGTTTATAAAATATAATAAAATACTTCAAATACAAAGTAAACGAAAAGATAAACTTATCACTCCGTGATCGGCGTGTGAAAGAATAAACTCTTCTGTTTAGCCATGTCTTTTGTATCATCTTCACTCACTTTCGGCCATGACAGTTCTGGGCATGGAGCTTCCCAATTTGCTTCAAGTTACAACAATAGGATTCGGAGTCTATCTTTAATATACGTCATTGCCTTGAACTAACTTCTGTAATAGCGCCACCCAAAGCCAACTAGAAAGACAAGGAGCGTCTAGTGATAGCGCTTTTCCGTCACAGCTCTATGCTCTTTCTATGAGGAGAAGCCCGAATCAGGGGAAGCCATCACGCGCTCTTGCGCTCTAAGAAATGTCCAGTGCCAATTGAAATGTCGCGAAACCTGTAACCGGCTGGGGGGAAACCAACTGCTCCCTGTAACCAAATAGGTTGGGGTATATATCAGTTCGTTAGAGGGGGGGTCTTTAAAAAAAAAACTCACTCCGAGCAAAAAAAAAAAAAAAATACAAAACAGTGCCCATTTTAACTAATGTTCATCTAAAAGGAGTTCGTTGTTGCTTTGTGTGGCCATTATTCCCCTGATTCGGGCTTCTCCTCATAGAAAGAGCATAGAGCTGGACGGAAAAGCGCTATCGCTAGACCCTACTGAAAGACAGGCCTGGACGCGGTAAAGTCACCTGACCATGGAAGTCCGAATAACAATGTAATCATCATTGTTTCAATCTTTATTTTTAACAGTCAGTATTTTTTCGTTTGTTGAAAACAATGAAGGTTTGATTGTTGATCGGACTGCTATGGTCAGGTAACTTTTCCGTGTCAGGCCCTTGTATTTATCGTTGGCCTCGAGCACCACTAGTTTGACGTAATAATGTTTTATCTTTTCCATGTTTAGGCCTGGTAGTTTCTAGAAGGCCGTGAAGAAAGACAGATGAAATCGCCATGTTCGCTCTTCAGAACTGAAATCGAAAGCTTTGTCGTTTAAACGAACTGAATTGATTTGAGAGTAGGGAAACCTAGTAGAGGAGTTACTTAGGCGTTCCAGTAGAATAAGAAGCCAGGATCAGCAAATAAACGAGGTAAATAGTGAAACTTTAAAGAAATACCGTTTCTCTCTAAATTCACAGCTTCTCCTTCTTAGCCGCCATTGTTGTTCTTTGTTGTTGTCTGCATAGCGTTGTTGTAGGGCGGGGAAGTCCAATTGTGCAGGTATTTTGGAATAATTTCTGACTATGGAAGGGGACGGTTGTTGTTGTAAATTCGAGAACATTAATTAATTAAAATAAAGTAAAGCTCGATTGGAGATATTGCTACGTAGAGCTATCACGATTACCAAATTAATCGGGGTGAGAGAAGGCAGCATGAGTTTTAAAGTGCTGGACTGTGTTAGAATAAGTTGGTTTACGAATTAGTAATTCATTAGAATAGATGTGTCCGTAGAGCTTACTATTAAACAGAAATTACTTTATTGATAATCCGTGTTGATAATTTTGATATTGATAGCAAGCGAAATAATCAGGCATGTGATAAAAAAGGAGTTAATTTTCGGGTTCAATGAGCATTTGCACTCTCCTTTTCTCTTTAGCAGATTCTGATCTTCAATTGGAATGTCCATGCCTGCCTCCTGCGCACACAAGGAAAGGATCGTTTATCTAGCTAGCAAGTACAGAAGATGTTTGCAGACAGCTGGTGCATGGAATCATGGCAAGCTATGACCTACACGTGGATTGTGAGCTGCCTGTAATACTAACCAAGATCCTCTTGAAGACAAGGTAAACACGTGCACCTCATTTGCATTTTTTTGTAAATGTCCTGTAATTATTTAGTCTGTTGAGTGTCTTTTTTGTGTCACATCCATATTGATTTGAATGTCACATCTTTTGGGATCTATGAACTGTAATCGATCAACGTATACCACTTCACCGTTAAACGTATAGTAAGTGTCTGTTACCAGATTGCTGATGTTGCTCTTTGGCACATGAATTTCGTATATGGTATGTGGCGTTTATGTGATTGCATATAAATGCAAACTGGTGATACGGTTATTTTTGTATGTTTTTTGATTGGTCACGGTTTTTGATGTCACTCCTTCATTTCATTTCTTTCCATAGACGCTAGCTTTTTTAAAAGCACTTCAACAGAACTTGGATTGTTGTCTCAATTTTTTATTAATTCTGTCACCTAAATTCAGTTCGTTTGTTTTCTACTTGTTTAATTTTTTATACTTCTAATTATTGAAGGAGATAATTTTCATATTATGAACTTTGCCTTCGATATACGCTATGTGATCAAAAGTTTAGGGACACCAGCATTTGTGCGTCGCGGGCTTCAGATAAGAGGAATTAGTAAGCACTCCCTTTCGCTCTATTGATATCGTTAATCCTCCAAGGAAGACTTTCCACCAGTTTCTGATAGTAAGAAGTTGGAATTTCTCTCCATTCCTGCCTCAGAGCACTAGTTAGTTCAACCACGGATGAAGGACGGCGTGGTCTGGCTCGTCGTCGCCGTTACTTACACTTTTATGGAACAAATTTATCTTTAAAGGGTAAATGACACCAAAAAAATCGCTATCGAGATAATAAATAATAAGAAAACACATAGCATAAAAGAGAAAACCATTTTTTAATTAAAAAAGTTACAATTTTTTCTTAAGAAAGAGGCAACAAATAAGCGAAATGGGGGCCCCCTCCATTCAAGCACTGGGTGTGATGTTAGAAAAACAGAGGCCGACGAGATTATAGGCCCTGTAAATCTCGTTGACCCTGTCCAACACCTAGAGAGAAGGCCTGCAGACAAAAATTGTATACATTATTATATTAACATCAAGCGACCAAATTTAGGGCTTATTATTGGGAGAAATACGATTAACAATAGCCGCTTGATGATGATGACCGTTTTGTGCGCAGGCCTTCTCTCTAGGTGTTGGCCTGTCCCTGTCGAGGCAGACGAGATAACAAGGCCTGGAAGCGAAAAAGTCACCTGACCATCGATGTGCTAGCAACAATCCAGCGTTCATTGTCTCCATCTTGGATGTTAACAATCAGTGTTTTTCCGTTTGTTGGAAACAATATAGGTTGGATTGTTGCTAGCACCCTGATGATCAGGTGACTTTCTCGCTTCCAGGACTTGTTATCTCGTTGGCCTCGAGTGCCTGTGAATCGCGCCACGGAAGATAAATCTCATCGGCCTCGGTTTGGCCGTCATAAAATATGCTGATCAATATTAAACCAACGCTTTTGCGGGAGTTTTTGACAAAATTCAAAATGAATTTATATTACCGGAAGTGGTCTTTAAATTATGGTTTCTTTATTAAAAATGAAAGTAAAAAAAGAATAAAATTGATATTTAGTATCAGGAAAGTATTCAAAACTATATGAAATCAACTTCCGATTTGGTTTAATTTGCCCTTTAAATCGTTCAGTTTTAAATAGAAGTTCATTAAAATTCGAATAATTTATTACGACAGTTCATATAAAATAAACTATTTTTTCTATATTGTCGAAGGCCATCCTTGTGTGATCATAAAGTTTCTTTCTTTATTTAGCTGAAAATTTGAATGGTTGCTTGACGAAAGAATCGAAGCTATAGAATGTGTCTTTACTTTTAAGAAATATCAAAAACATAGGCAATCCTTTCTCTTTTCTTACGTTACCATCTGTATATACTTCATTAAAGTATGATGCAAGTCCTCTGTGTGAAAATCTAACGAGGATGTTAAACCAAATTTGAAATGCAGAATGAAGGTTTAATCCCTTCTTTAAGCTTTGTTAAAAAAAAAAATAATAACAGCAGGAAGCTTTAAATTGCATTTTTTTAAAAATAAAAAAGTTCTCTTTATTCCATTTCAGTACGGTAGTTTACATATTAGAACATTTTATGAAGAATAAAGTGAATAAGAATGAGAATATCGAAACAGTCAAAATTAAGTATACACAACATAATATAGATTTGTACTGGCTTTTTGTTTTATGACTTACAATTATGTAAAGTGCATAAAAAGTTTTGCTCAATATAAATAATGAAACAAGGTTTAAGTAAAGCAATGGTGGCGTCGCTTTTCGGAAAATTTTCATCATCACGGGCATAAGATAAAATGTAAAAAAATTAAATATAGTATGGAAAAAATAAAAAAAGTATTGAAAATTAGCTTTTTAAATACAGCCTAAAACATTCAAATAACTTAATGTCTAGCTTTACCTTGATCTTGTTTTTTTTTATTTAATTTTGTAAAAGACTAAAATACAAAATACTAAATATGAGCTTATGAGCTATATTGAGCTCTTACACAAACCGACATATATACAAAATAATTTTGAAAATAGAAATCTGGCGTTTCACAAAATGGTACAGTAATAATTAAATATCCGTTTTTGTAATAGAGCTATAGTGGTCCTTCTAATCAATTGGATAAACATAAAAGAGTTAGTATAAGTCTACTAAATAATAAACTAATCAACAAATTGGTAAATTACAAATTAAAAAAACAGCATAATTCCAGTTTTACAATAATAAATAGTACAGGGTGTTAAGAGATGATTGCTAACATGACAAACAACAAAGAATATCCTAGGAACGTGTGCCCGAAAATGCTGATCTGCGGAGTAGATGGCAATGCCTTTTGACATTATTAATCTGTTGAGGCGAAACAAGATTGCCAGCTTATTATAAGCTGGACAACTCGACAATGAACGGCATTCTGTGTGTCTAAGACTGTTTCCACAATCACCAGATTTAAATCCTCTCGATTTTATTTGTGAGCCTAATGTATGTTGAGCCGGTTACTCAGATCGCTTTATATAGAGTGACGCTTACCATGTTGGCGAGTTTCTGTACCCTCTATACTACAGCTGATAATAGATCAGGTTGAAATACCATCAATAGTGGCAATTCGGTTCAATAAGAATGGTGTCGATTCAAAGTGGCCTGCGGGTCACAGGTTAAACACAACTGATTTAGTGGGATTGTCAGTTTCTGCTTCAAACGCACATTAAGCCTACAATATCGCAACGATGTATGGTGTACTTGCAACCATTCTGATCATAGCAAATACTCGAATTGACTCCACGACATGGTAAAGTTAATATTGAATAAAGACTGATAAATCCTGTGAAAGTTTCCAGTTTCGTTTTTAAGAGCATCGCAGTTGTCTTGCAGTCGTGGCATGTCAGAAACAGGTTAACAAAAATCATACCAGAAATAGAAGTTGAAAGGATTTACAATATCTGGTAATCGTGTGGACCATCCTACAACAGTAAACGCTGTCCAGTGATCCAGCTCACATTGAGTTCATTGCTGTGGTCGCTGCTATATAAGGCCAATA
The DNA here is from genome assembly GCA_023313115.1 of Rhysida immarginata. NCBI lineage: Eukaryota > Metazoa > Arthropoda > Chilopoda > Scolopendromorpha > Scolopendridae > Rhysida > Rhysida immarginata. The sequence continues at coordinate 52,296 of JAHWFO010023194.1, read as the reverse complement.
ATGTATAACGGTATTGTCATTTATAGGCAATCATCTCCCAAAGTTGGCCCCTGTAGGTGATTGCCCCTTATGTGTCTTTAAAGGAGAACTGGAACTTTTATATTAAAAATGGTATTAAGCTACAATAAAATATAATGAAATTTATTAATGAGATATTTCTTTCATGAAGTTTCATCGAAACAATATAAAACTTTACAATTATCTTCGCCGACCAGATATATTCGACTCGTCAATAATAACATTATCCAAAAGACTATCTTCAACACTCGTCTGTAGCATTGAAAAAGATAGACTTTGAAAATTAGACTTCTTAACAGACAATTTTAAATCGAAGTGACTGAATATTTTACCAACATGCTCGACCAAAGGTAATCTAATTGGGACTGACGTGTTGTAATCTTTTGTGAACTGGAATTACTCGTTGAATTCATTCCATTTATTTCCTTTGTTATTCTGAAACCATTTTCGTAAGGGAATTTACTTATAATGTCATGTAGAATGGTATCAGAAAATCCCACCCAAGAAACACAACCTATTTTATTTTCTAGAAGCATTGTTTTAAGTTCTTCTGCAGAAGTTTTTTTTTTCTTTAGTTTGATTTTCTTTTCCTGCGATTTCGCTTTCATTTTTTTCATGACTGGTTTCCTGGTTTTCTAAAAGAACTGCCTCTCCAGCACTGTTATTTTTATTTACAGTCTTCTCCTCATCTACTTCTATCTTCTCCTCATCTAATTCTATCCTCTCCTCATCTACTTCCATCCTAACATTATCATTATCTTTGGCAACTACATCTGCATGCAAACTAATGTTTCTATCACTTGCATGTCGTATATTTTTAATATCGACTTCCAAATCTTTAACACTATCATTAGCTTTACGTTTTCTGTTATCGTCACCAAAATGTTCTTTACCTTTCTCATTACTAATAGTGACTTCATCTTTGTCGACACTATTGTTGTTTTCAACCTTGTCATTATCATTTTTGCCTTCATCCTCATCACTGTCCTTGCCTTCATCATCATCACTGTCCTTTTCACTATTATCATAATCAAAATAATCTTCGCTAGAATTATGAAAACAAATAATTAACTCTTCCATTAGGCTTTCATTTCCACCAAATGTTCTCGCTTTCAAACCTTCAATTACCGATGTTATGACAGGATCACGGAATGAAGTTTTTGGTAGTATCACTTCAAAGACTTTTAAATCGCGACAGGATATTAAATGATATATGCTAGATTTATAATTGTAGATTATTTTACACTTCATGAAATCTAGTGACAGAACCTGCAAAGGAATGGAACTTGGAGTCAAACTCAGGGATGACGAAGAGTGTCCAAGACGTAAGCGCAATTCATTTATCCCGCCTAAACTTTGATATTGACCATTAACTAGCGACTCGAGGCAATTAACTTTACATTGTAAATATTTGACATCCTTAAGGGTGCGAATAAGTTCATAATTGGCATCTTTTTCACCCCTACAACAACAAATCCTTGCATTAGCAACTGAAAGATTTGGAGTGTCACTCACAAGCGCCAAAGAACCCAAAAACGAGAACGATTCCCATTTGTGATTTTTTCTTTTCCAACAATTGAATTTCAATTCGGGCACGAACGTACTATCATGATTAGCAATGAAGATATGTTTGATGGTTTCTGAATTGATAATAGCTTGAAACAATTTTTCTATGTTGCCCTTAATTGCCTCTGTTTGTTCACTCTGTTGGTTACTCATTATTTCCATGGCTATGCTTTCTTTTATTTTGCAAGACTCCACGAGTTTCGTTATTTGCAAAAGAGACTCCGGGTTATCTCCTTTGTTGAATCTAAACTTCAAGAGGTCAATAACTCCTATTTTACTTATTGTATTGTGCAGCTTATCTATGAGAATTGAGTTTAATGCTGCATTATTTGCACTGAAAATAAAACCAATATTGTTTTTTATTTTAATGTAGTTAATAGCATTGTTCCAAAATTCTTTTTTAAACCCTTCTCTAAATTCAAGAGTAAGATTTTTGTATTCCCATGATTTTTCTTCGAATTCGAAATCATCTTGGCAAAATTTTTCTGAAAACAATACGTGAATATGATCTGCAGATATCGTGCATAGTATATCTGTGCTTGGTATGCATACAGGATCCAGTCGAAGATAGCGGATTAATTTTGCCTTTATTCCTTCTAACAAAATGCTAGAATGCAATTCCGATTTTAAAAATTCTTTTGGGACTCCTTCAAAATCAAGAACTGAATAAAACGACGGAACATATATTGGCAACAATTCCTTAAAAGAGGAAACGAAAGCCTCGGTATCTTTAATTTCCAATAAAATTTTGGTAAAAAAAGAATTTTCTAAGTTAAATGAAAAACTATAATTCATAAAGGCTTTAAAAATTAAATAGGCTTTATGGTTTAACAGCCCACCGAGGAAAATGTAGAAAAGAGAATTATTGGTGGGTCTCAAGACACCTTTTGCTAAATGTGCTATTTCTTTTGCTAACAACTCTTCGTCTTCGATATCACGGATTTTGTCGAATTGGAAGAAGGCGATTAAAAAGTCTAGAAAAGCTTTGTATGTTGGTTGCCATAATTCTTTTTCGAAAGGAGATCGGACCAAAAATTCCAACTTGAAAATTCTCTCATCATCGCATGATACTTTGTTTTTGTTAAATTGTAATTTGCCATCTTTTAAATTCTGCAAAGTGAAATCACCAAAAACCTTTAATGCCTTTAAACAACACGTCAGATCTTCATTTAAAACATCTTCACTTAAAGGCGCTCGTAAATACTTTGAACTCAAATCAAAAATGTCGCCTTCTTCCGAAGGGCATATGATTGCCTGCCTCTCTAAGCTGCTAGTTATTAAGTAATTAAGCAGTGTTCTGATGACTATGGTCTTAGATTTAAAATTGATAATGGTTTTCCTTTTTAAAAAGTTTCCTAATAAATGAATGTGGAAGGGGGAAGAACATATTTCTATCATTACCTCATTTTCAAGAATTTCACATACATCGATATCATATAATTCTTTCGAGAAATATTTATCGAAGAAGTTGGAAATAGCATCCGTACTCAAACCAGTGATTTTGATAGTTTTAAGTGAGATTTGAACATAATTTTCTCTATTATATTGAAATAGTCCGTTTCTTGAAGTGAGTATAACATACATAAATGGAAATTTTTTCCTTTCAATTATAGGAAGAAGTTCTGTTTGGATATCCACACTGAATTTATCAAAATCATCTATAACGAGAAGAATATGTTTTTGGTATTTATGTATACAATTAAGAATGTCTTCTTCCGAGTCAGCTGCTTCCTCACATTCTCGAAAGAAAAACTTTTCTACTGGTACAGCGCTCTGTCTTTTTTTTGCATCTAAGTAAAATGCTATTTTGACTTTAGCCAAATAATCTGCGTTTGAGGCCCAGTCTTTTAGTAACTTTATGCACAATGATGTTTTTCCTATACCTGGTGTTCCCAAGATTAAAAACCTGCGACATTTTTCTTCTTCGTTTTCATCAAACAAATTTTGAATTTTTATTTTATCAGTCTCTTGCATTTCCAAGTTATTATTGGTAACCACATACATATTTGCATTTACATAATCCTCTTGCTTATTAAAATTCGTCTCTGTGAAAGGCAGCTCGGGGTACTGTAAGACTTCGAATTTCCGCTGTTGTCGCTTGACGATTTCATCTTTAATTCCTACAAAAAACAATATATAATTTTTAAAATTAATAATCAACCGAAGCACTTCATGATGTTATCAAGCATTCCTCATCAACTGAGAACATTGTGTTTCAGAAAAGTTGATAACGAATAATGAACTCTTTAGATTTAACTATACTGTAACAGTGCCCAGCACGAAAGAAAAAGGAAACAGGCGCATGCATAGATGTCAGTCTTATCGATTGTACATGTTTGCTTTATTCAGAGTTTCTGAAACATGTGGTGGCCTCATCCTCGCCTAGGAAGGTTATTTAATTGTATTAATCCTCCTAGATCCTCCCTATAAACCTGTTTGCTCAAGGAAAAGCATGAAAAGATTGAATCAGAATTTATACTGTTTTGTCGATTTAAATGTATAGTAATGATACAATTATAAGAGAAGTGTCACGCCATTTACCAGCCGTTAATCAAATGACGATGGCACATGTCGTCCTCTACGACGCACTGACATGTGTCGATTACAACGAGTTCTAAGTTGTTCGTATCACGCCCCCCTCCACGTGGCCAGAAGATCCCACGTTGCTACGTGGTGATTCAACCATGATCACGAGTGTGCGTGCGTTCGCGCACGGGCGAATGGGAAATTCTGGCGGGATATTTAAGCAGGGTCGAGTTGTGGAAGACCTCTTTCTTTTGGAAGTTCCTTCCCATTTCAGTGTACCTCATTTGGTTTACTTTTTTGGGGAGCGTGTAAAGTGAGCTAAGGCTCCTGGACCACTCGTGCTACTTTTTCACTACACTGATCGATTGTCGATTGTGGAAGACCTATTTGAGTTAGTCAGGCTTCTTGCCTATTTCAGTGTATTTCATGTAGAATTTATTCCCGAAAGGTGAGACTCGTGTAACCACTACTTACGTCCCACCTGAGCGACTCGTACACTTCACTGTTCGATTGTCGGTGGGGGGGGGGGGG
>JAHWFO010023194.1:32066-47555 GCA_023313115.1 Rhysida immarginata | reverse complement strand
CGAGGTTAAACTTGCCGACTCTGAGCGCCGTAGTAAAATTAGTAGGAAGCAGATGGAGTGAACTCCAGTCGTACCAGAATGTTACCCTGAGGACTATTGCCCAGCTTGGAAGAAGGACAGTAAAAAAAATCATTCATCCACTCGGATCTGAACATGACTCACATTGGAAAGTGTATCCAAGATCTCCTGATGAACATGGTGCAGACGATGAAGACCCATGACAGTGACTTGGTGACTGGAATACTGAATAATCTGATGGAAATGAAGTGGCATACAAACCGAGGCATATTCTTGATGTCACTTCGAAGACATTGGCAATGTTTCCTTCCCGGATTATTGGAAGATGTAATACCTTCCCTCTCTAATTATTATTCTGACAATCGTCAATCTTATTTTTGCAAAATGTGGAAGACCTATTGGATTAGTCAGCTTCTTGTCTATTTGAGTGTATTTCATGTTGAATTTATTCTGGTAGGGTGACCTTCGTAAAAGCGCTGCTTTCGTCCCACCTGAACAAATGTACACGTCACTGTTCGATTGTAGATTCGAGTATCGGGGGGAAGCAAGGATTGACATCAGCTATACTGAAACTACGACCTCCTGCTTCCTCGGACATCGGACCACGCTTCCCGGACCTACTATACTCAGTAAGTAGCTCTTTGCCATGTTTTCTCCTATGCCGCCTAAGGCAGAATATGGACCGCGCCTGGTTTTGACCGTGTGCTAAACTTTTGACATATGCAGACTTATGTTCTTTAGTGTGGTTAGGTACCGTACCGTTTAAAAGGGAGTACATGACGTTGTCTGCGTCAAAATGTACGAGGGTTGTCAAGAATTTTTCCCTCCTGGTCATAACTTTATTTTTTAACCGATTTTCAAAATTCATTTTGTATCTGATTCTTCCATTTGTCCTCTATGTAATGCACTATTCACTTTTAGACATAGTCCCCATCCCTTTCCACGCATTGCGCCAACGCGTGACTAGTCTGGTGAACCCGTTGGATAGGAATCCCTGGGTGGTTGTTGAAAAGCGGATCGAATGGACCCTCTTCTGCAGCACGATAACGCCCGCCCACATGAAGCGTTGCAGCGCCACACACAACAGGAATTGCAGCGCCTACAGATCAATGATGAAAAAATGCAGTTCAAAAATGAAAGAAGACCTTAAGAGACATGAGTTGCGTTCTGACGACGAGGTGAAATATGCCATTCAATCCTCGTGTCGACAACAACCCCGGAATTCCTCTCCGATGGGTTCACCCGACTAGTCACGCTTTGGCGCAATGCGTGGAAAGGGATGAGGACTATGTCGAAAAGTGAATGGAGGATGAATGTAAGTATCGGATACAAAAACAATTTTGAAAATCGGTGAACAAATAAAGTTACGAAACTAGAGGCAAAAATTCTTGAACAACTCTCGTAGCTAGATCTCAAATTGTAAATTTATTCTAATATTCATCCTTTCACCTTAATTTGTACTTTCGAATATCCTTATTGCATCAGATTAAATTGCTTTAGATTTTAAGTTACTGCCTGTGATACTTATGAACATATACTAGCTGATCTGCCCGGCGTTGTTTGGACTCTTTTTTTTTTTTTTTTTTTTTTATATATGTTGCAAAAATTGTGTGTGAATTTTCGGGAAAAAAGTGGCCATGAGAAATGCTAAAAGATTTTTTTTTTTTAAAAAATTCATGTTTTAGTTTCGTGCTCCCAACTTCTTTTTTGGTGCTTCCAAGGGCTGTCCTCTCCAAGTTCGGCCTTGTGGCAGTTCTAGTCGTCCTTGCTCATGTTGGAATGTTGTATCTTATTAAGTGGTGTTGTTCTGCGGTGCGCCGACAATCGACAATCGAGCAGTGAATTGAAAAAAGTCACGAGCGGTCCAGGAGCAGAGCTTCCATAGCACACTCGCCCAAAGAGTACCATGGGAATTACACTGAGATAGAGGAGAATCCTGATGGTCTTCTTGAGTTATCCTGACGATATGGTTCTTACCTAGTAGGACGAGGGATAAGATTGGGGATTGACGTAGTTATGACCCATCTGCGGGTTAAGAAATCCAGAAGTCGGGGAAGACGCCCTTGTTGATATCGTCGAAGTTGACTTCCAGGACATGTCCGTGTCTACGAAACCGTAAGTGACCCCTAAAGGCTAGAGAGTGATCCAAAATACCGACTACGAATAAATTATCATGACTCTCCATTTTTAGAAGTAACTTCTTGAGAAGCACCTGAACATAGCTACTAATGTGGGCCATACAGAGGTGGTCATATATCGAGTAGTTGTTTGCAATTCTTCTGTCGAGTTGAACAATGGTCCTGAGAGTTACATTCTGGAAGGATTGAAGTTTCTTCCATCTTGACTTGCACATGAAGCAACATGGAGCGGATCTGTGACGTCCCAATTAAACGTTCGTCAGGTATGTCCGAGGAGGGAATATAAGTAGAGGGTGAATTTTTGAAATTCAGCGTATGTGTTGAGGGAATTATGCGTTTTGTTTCGTCCGTCTTAATAAATGAGTGTTGTTTACTGTAAGTGTTTTGTTATAAAGTAATATACAAGTGTGTTGTGTTGCGTGTAGTTGTTTAAAAGTGGAATTGTTAGTTTCGTGAGCGATCGTAATGAGTCCTCTGTTGGAAGGCAATTGTTTCGATCTTTTCTAAGAAGATTGCCCAGCCTCCGGGAGAGGATTGTTGCGATCGCTTTCGGAGAAATTTGGATGCGTGTCTTTAATGTGTGTTTTTGTTTGTTAAAAATTATTCGTTTTTTTATATTATTTTTTTGTTAATAATAAAAATCTGAGCGGTACGGACGTACCGATGTCGCTTAGTAGAGTTGAATGCCTCGCATTCGAAATGAGGCCCTGTAATGTAATCAATGGTTATTTATAGTTATTAATTAATTCATAGTGTACTATTAATAGTTAATTGGTTTAAGGTTGAGCGACAGTGAGTAGTCTAGGTTGCACGACAGGAATAAGTTTGAATTAGATTCCGAGTTTCGATGGCTTCGAGTTGTGATCCCCCAGAGATGTGAGCGAGACGTCGGTCATGGATGGTGCGGCCGCAAGTGAATATGTGAACCAGAGTGTCGGACGCAAGACGGTCGATGTCGTAATTATGGTAACCAAATGCGAATAGCGAACAAGTTGGTGAGTGACCTTATCTATAAATTTATCGCGGAGAACAGAACTTCGAGATATACTCGTCGCGAAGCCCGTTGATGCCAAATCGTCCTCCCGCCTTTGGCATTGACGAACGGAAGACTGTTTCACAGCGTTGTTCTTTCGCAATGAACTATAGCGCCGCTCCCAATAGACTATTGTAATGTTAAAGAAAAGTATTTGTAACTGTTATATTTACTGACCTAGTTAAAAAGTTAAGGCTAGTAAGCACCCTGTTGTGGAATTATTACCATACTCCTCGTACTATGATGAGGATCGTGACGTAGAGTGCCCTGGTTAACGTGTATTTACAGGCAAACAAATACGCCTACACTCATGACCAACACTCAGGCTCGCCAGTGGCTGGAGTGATAGGGAGCACAGTACTACCCATGAGGGGTTCCAGCACCTCCCCCCTTTTATTTGATTGAAAGGAGGCGCCATGCGCGTAGAGCGTGATATCTGGAATATTTGATTCGGGTGTACTTTGATGCCCATGACTATCACCTCAGCGGAGTAAATACGTTATCACGCCCATTCGATTAGTGAAATTTCCTTCATGCATGGGTAAACTTTATCACGGCAGGAGTGCCAGTAATGTGCATGCAGAAACAATACTTGTAATGTACCCGGTTACGTATCAATAAGTTAAAGAATGTTCAAGTTAAAATTGGGGCCCCGTAGATAATTACTAATGCTGAATCTAGAATATAGAATAATTGGAATAGACATAAATATTTATTATGAATAAATTGAGTTGCTTTGAACCAAATATCGCAATCCCAGTCTGATTTTTCCGTTTTATTTCGGTCCCGAACCCTAGCTTCCTTCACCCCGACACCTGACGCAGAAGCCAGGTAACATTAACTATTATTGTGGGGGTGGTGGAACGCTACAGATCACAACCTTGTACAGTAAGAGCTTGTTATCCAGACCTAGCGTAATGTTTCTCCCCAACAGTGCAATCACGCTGAACTTCGCCTTTTTGGCCTTGTTGAGAGCGTATTGGACATGGTCATCCCAGTTTAATTTAGAATCAAACTTAACGCCAACATATTTGTAATTCTTAATCCAGTCAAGGTATCTACCATATAGGGGCTTTGGGGGATACCTGCGTTTCCGGTTGATAAACATAGCTTTGCATTTTTCAAAGCTGAGTTTCAGTGCGGCGCACCGACAATCGACAATCGAACTGTGAAGTGTAGATTTGTTCAGGTGGGACGTAAGCAGTGCTTACACGATTCTCATCCTTCCGGAATAAATTCCACATGAAATACACTGAAATAGGCAAGAAGCCTGACTAACCCAAAGAGGTCTTCCACATTGGGTGCTGACGTCGACAATCGACAACCAATCAGTGTAGTGAAAAAGTAGTACGAGTGGTCCAGGAGCCTTAGGTCACTTTACACTCTCGCCCAAAAGTAAATCAAATGAGGTACACTGAAATGGGAAAGAAGCCTGATGAACCTCTTAAGTCATCCAAAGAAGAGTCCCTTCATTGTAGGGACGAGAATCAGACTGTGGATTAACGACTAGCGACTCCGAAAAACTAAGATCTAGTAGATCCAGTAGTTGGGGAACTCAGCCTTGTTAATGTTCTCGAAATTTACATCCAGGATATGGTGAGGTCTTCGAAACCTGAGGGGAACCCTGATAACGAGTGAGTGATCCAGGATATCAGCAACCAGGGTATTTTCATGATGTTCAATCTTGGGCAGCATGTTCCTAAGAAGTATTTGGACATAGGAACCAATGTGGGTCATCCCCAGATTTTCATACATGGAGAGGTTGTTGGCAACTCTCCTGTCAAGTCGGGCAATGGAAGGTCTGAAGATCTTTTCATCTCGATTTGTAAATAGAAGCCCAAGCAGGCATACCTTGAAGTAGGATGGCAGGAATCACCACCTTGTATAACAAGAGTTTTCTGTCCACTCTGAGAGCGCTGTTTCACCCCAGAAGTGCAGTGAGACTAAACTTCGCTTTCTTAGGCTTGTTAAGCGAATATTGGATATGGTCTTTCCATTTGAGCTTGGAGTCAATCACAAGTCCGAGGTACTTAGAATTTTTAACCCACTCAAGCTTCCTACCATATAGGATGAGGGGCCTTGGAGGGTTTTTGCGTTTGCGTGTGATGAACATGGCTTTACACTTCTTAACATTCAGCTGTAAGCGCCCCTCATAAAGATGTAAAGCTTTCTGTAGACGGCTGATGACGTGGACTGGATTACGTGCCCAATTCATGATGGATCCGTCGTCAGCAAACAAGTAAAGATTGCACTTTGCAAACTTAGAAAAGCAGGAAATTAAACAAGGCAGGCCCCAAGACAGAGCTTTGGGAAACACCAGCATTAACATCACAAGGGACAGACAAGGAGTCACCAACCTTAACCTTCGATGGGGTTCAGATCGGGGCTCTGGGCAGGCCAGTCAAGTTGTCGAACCCCTTATTCATCAAACCAAGAACCTACAGCCCTTGCTTTATGGCAAGGTGCGTTATCTTGCTGAAACAGAAAAGGGCCATTGCCAAAATGCTGATACAGAGATGGGAGTGCTGCGTTGTCCAGAATGTCTTGGTAACGCTCTGCGTTTAGATGTCCGTCCAACGAAACGATTGCACCCAACTCATACCATGAAAAGCACCCTACACCATCATCGATCCTCCGCTGACCCACCGTGCTTGGCAGATAACGTTCGCTGGGCGTTCGCCATACCTAAACCCCTCCATCCGATTGCCAGATGGTGTAGCGGGAACTCATCACTCCATTCAACCATTCGCCATTGATCCAGAGTCCAATGTCGTCTCTCTTTGCACCATTGCAATCTCCTCGCTGGTGTGTTACTGATAATTAGTTTCATTAGAATTGATTCGGGATACGTAAAGTACATTTGTAAGGATATACAACCACAACGGCATTAAACACAACGCAAACTAAAGGAGCGACTACACTAGATGCAAATTCCGACTGGGAATGAATATTACTTTGCAGGGCGCATCAACCCATCAGTGTTATGAATGATAGTTGATGGGGTAGCAACTGGCGGTGCATCCTAGGTTCTTGAGTGACTACTATACAAGCAAGATCAAATTGCGTGCGATAGAAAACAGCAGTGTGGAGAAGCAAATTTGTGCCTCTGAGAAGATACTTTGAGTGAATATCCATGACAGATTGATAAGGTGGCGTTTACTATCTCATTAGTGATACATGAACGAGCGAACCGTTTTTAATCATGGGGAGTTGTTGGTCATATAACTGATTAACTTATCATGTCTTAAATCATTCACTTAATTAATAGTGATTAACTTAAGTAGCCGTCCTTGTTTCTCTTTCAATTTATCTTTACTATCTTACCAGTGTTATTTTGATTCAAATTATCAATATTCTTAATTTAATAAATCTTGTCTTACAAATAATAGGAGGTATTTGTCTGTATTTATAGGGAATCGTGAGACTAGGAATTATTCTGAATCTGGATAAAGTCTTGTCAGGTTTCATTCAATCCGTTGATTGACCCTGTGACTAAAGGGGTAAAGACGTCACAACATGACATGAAGTTTGTTGGAGTGGAAGCACAGTTTTATGAAAGATAGGCGTTTTTTTCCTTCTCTCTTAGGTAGAACCTAAGACGTAAAGTTTACAGGGTGACTAGCGACCGAGAAAACTCAGGGAATTTTACAAAAAATCAGAGAATTTTACAAGATCAGCAAAAAAATGCGAAATAGGAACGAAAAATTTGAAAAATGTCAATAATATTCTATCGAGATAGATTATTTTTGCTGCTGATGGCCATGGTCAGGGTAAATTACGTGAACAGCCAGGAAAAATCAGGGAATTTTAGGAAATCGTTTTGCTAGACACCCTGGCCTTTATCTTAGTGGCATAAAATGAAATAGAGTAAAATAGTGAACCAATTAGTCAAAAGGTACTGGGGACTCTGACTCTAGATTGCCAATTATCATGACAGAACGCTTCAAAGGCGCCAGAACATGTCGAAATGGAACGATGCAGACAAGGCCTATCGGTAAATCCGCGTTCGTGAATTATGATTCGGCTCAATCGTGATTCGAGGGATCATGATTCACGGTCGAAAAGTGTTCACACTGCACGCATTAGGGATCGGCAGTTGTGCGATTCCGTTTCTAAAATGGCTGCTGAAGGAATCCGTGTTGAAGCTATATTGAAAATCTGGGTCGAGACTCCAGAGCCTCGTTTTCGAACGTAATTCATGATCGAGCGATGAAAACCGTTGAAATAACACTTTGCATAACATTATTATATTAAAACGAGTATTTCACTTGTGAAAAAATCATGGGACCTGCCATAAGAAAATTTATTACGATGCACTTAATTCTGATGATTATATCAAAAATTGTTATTATTAATAAATAAAATTACATGATGTGCCTAAAGCATTATATAAAGAAAGTAGGGATAATCATTGTTGCAGGCTGCCATTTTGGTTCATATTTCATTCCTATTTTTTATCATTGTTTCTTTTGCAATAAATTTAAACTTGCAGATTAAATACTTCCTTTTTGTAAAAAGTTAGAGAGGAATGTGTCTCAAAACACGATCAATTATCATATGAAATACCAATCAAAATGGCAGTCTGCAACAATGAATTGTCCATACTTTCTTTATACAGTGCCACAAAATTAATGCTATGTCTTGGTGCTTAAGGAAACTTAACGCTAAGTTCTAGTGGATACCATAGAAGAGAAATATGATAGAGCGTCCAAAGCCCTCAATATCTTCGTATTCCACTCCTCGTAACAACAATTCCCTTATGAACAATTGTCCTGAAAATGCTAAGAAACGTTTTGCACAATAAACAGCGCCATTTCGCTCTCATCGTCCACATATCGCAGCTGACTATTTCGCCTCGACGGTGGCATCCGAAATCATCAACTGCGCAGACGAATGCGCACTTTGTTGTATTTCTCCTCTATGATGGTTATGGTATACTGTTAGGATTACTAACAAAATGGATTTATATTACCTGCCAGCTTTTGGTCGATGTTTGGACGTCTTGTTAGGTATCTTTCTACTGTTTGAGAAATGATGACAGAATTTTTATGATTATTTATCAGATTTGAAGAATTGCGTTTTAAATTGTTTTCAAATAGTACATTACAGTGATTATTTAACATATTAGTCTTGTAAATATTATGTCTCAGTATTATTATTACATTTTTAATAATCTATATTTTTGTACAGGGTGTTGCAAAAATATACATGACAGTACTGCTGAGTAGCCTATCCTCTCGCTTCAGGGGCTGCTTTATAAAATAATTGGGAACTTTCTTTTGTTAATCCATTTGCGCCGAAATTGGTAAAACTGGAAATTGAGACTTCATATCTTAAATTTATTTATTTATTTATTTATTTATTCAACCATAGCTTACGCCAAGAAAAGTCGAAAAAGATAAGTAAGATACAGAAAAGTGTATACATTTTAAAAATAAATAAATTTAAAATACAAAAAGTACAAATTAAAATAATTCAATGTCCATTGTACAGATTTTGGATTCTGTAGAATGGTGACCGTTGGGATATATTTGTTTACGAAGTGTCGGCGGACGAAACATCCGATGTTGAGGATGTTTTATATTCTGTAGCATGTAAAGATATAAAAAATAATTTACAATGACAAAAAAATTCTATCTACGGACGACAGCATATAATCATTTATATAAAATCAGGGACGATGGACTTTGTCACAACAAAGAAAAAAAATCTAACAATAGGTTATTTCCCGATTATACAATCAGGTGGGTTCGCTTCTAGTTTTAAATATAATCCAGAGACAAATGAGAGGAAAAGACTGGCAGTGACCTCCCCCCTAGTGGTGCCTTCGCGCTGCCATATTGGGACTGGCAAGAAACAGCAAAGATATAAAATGGGTTAACAAAATAATATTTCTCAATTATCTTTTTATGACGCAGCCCCTGAGGCGAGAGGATAGGCTACCTGTCCTGTGTATTTTTTCAACATCTTCTACAGTTATAGAGCAATAAAAATAAGTTAAGAGTTAATAACATAGTGTTTAGCGAGTAATTTTTGTATAGATATTAATATATTGAAATAACGCAGGTTGACTAACGAGCGGGAAATCCGAGAAAAGACGGGGGATTATGTGTATTAGGGAAAAATCAAGGAATTTTATATAAAATCGTCAAAAAAATCAGGGAATTTTACAAAATTAGGAAAAAAAATTGCGAAATAGAAGAGAAAAATGTCAATAATATTCTATCAATATATATTTAGTTTGGCGCCGATTGTCAGGAAAAATTACGTGAACAACAGGGAAAAGTCGGGAGAAAATCAAGGAATTTTACAAAATCGTTTTGCTAGAAACCCTGTAACGGGTAAAATTTGTAATTCATACCATTACAAAAATTTTACAATTTTATGATAAAGAAAAAAAAATAATAATTTCCTTACATAAATCACAGTGGGCAAGATTTTCTTCTAAACATTCAATACAGCTCGCCGACCGGAAATGTTCCAGGCTAATGCCATAGACATTGATCTTGTTAATTCGTATTTTCTCACTATCATCTGTGGCCATCGTTTTCAAAAAACAAATTAAGCTCTCCTTATCATGTAGTTTCAAATGATAATTCAGGGTTAGTCTCTTCATTTTTGGAAGACTGCATATCATTTTATAAAGAGTGTTTTCTCCTGTTGACTCTGCCTGAAAACCAAACAAGTTAATGGTAATCTCCTTTAGATTTTTGAAGTGGGACACAGTTGAAATAAAGTTCTCGTCTATGAGCGTTTCCTCAAACTCGAGCTGCTCGATAGTTTGGAATCCTGTCCAGTTGGAGCTTAACATGTCATCAGCCTGCATGTCATTGATTACATCATAATTATCACAGCTTAATCTCTTTAGATTTTCACATTTGGACAATAAATACGACAAAAGACTTTTATCGGAGGAACTGAAACCAGTGACACTGAAATGCTCGATCAACAGCTGCATTTCATCCATTTTATTAGAAAATTTACCTCGTAACCCTAGGCGTTTCCATTGTTTCGGTTCGGTGAAAGAGTTTGGCGTAAATTTCAGTGTTTCATCAATAAGGGTGATATCAAACACAAATGAGCACAATTTGCTTTTTAAAACAACGTTGAAAAATTGTATCAAATCAGAATTCTTAAATTTTATATTCATTTCACCTTTTGCCAAAAGTGAAATTTTTAGTCCGAATGAAATTTCATTTATTAACTTTTCACATGATTTCCGGAACTTTTTAAATGTCACGGGATCAACGTCAGTGATTTCAAGTTCATGGAGCCTGAATGTGTTTTCAATGGGAAAATTCTGTACGATCGCAGGAATATCGTAATTGCCTTCATAGATGTAATAACGCCAATTAATTTTTACATCAAGAGCTCTTACATTAAATTTTAACAAAAACTTATTTAAGTATTTAGAATTAAAACAGCTTGTATTACTGTTTTCAATAATTAAAGTATTACATTTGATGGGTTTAATTATTTCCTCTGTGTCATATTCTTTTAAGGTTCCGCAAATAATGTGTAGTTTATTAATTTCATCAGCTTCTGACATAACTTTGAAAAATAATTTTTTCGGGAAGTATTTTAAATTTAATCGGATTTCTTCAGAGAGAAATATTTTAGGTAGATGCTTGAAAAGGTAACTAATCCATATTTCTATAAATTCCTTACTCAAAGATTCATGGTTAATTTCGTCGAAGTTTAATGTAGCTGGAACAAAAGGTTCTAAAGAGCTTGACAAAGAACTGTTTGGCTCGATTTCGAGTAAAATATGTTGAAGGTGATAACGAAATTTGTTATAACCTGTGTTGAATAAACCGATGTTAATGCACCGACTGGAGAGAGAATTGAACAGTGTGTATGCTTTCGATTGCAGTAATCCACCCAAGAACATATAAACAAGTTCATTTTCCGTTGGTCTTATGTTACGATTATACAAGTCATCGATTTCAGTTTTCATTGTTGTTTCATCTAAGGTTGATAAGTAGAACGCACTTAAGAACTCTAAAAAGGTTCTATGAATTGGCTGAAAGTAAAGATTTTCTGTATGTTGAAATAAGTTCATATCTTGAGAAAGAAAACCTAATTTTGAAATGTCTTCATTAGAAGGTAAACGAAACTTTAATATTTCTGTTTTATCAAATGTTAAACACTTTACCTTAACTTTATCTAAACAGAGTATACCAAATTTTTCCAAAACGCGTCTGTATTCAACGCTCTCTCCTATCTGCGGATTAAAAATGTCAAATTTTATTTTTTTGTCACACTTTTTTTCTCTTTCTAAGCACCTGTGAATAAGGAAATTGAACAAAACTTTGTATAATTCTGTTTTGGTACTGATGTTTCTTATTTCTAATGCTGATGATCCCGTTTCTCTTTCTTGAACGAGCGTACCCAACAAAATTAGGAAAAGTGGACATTCGTAAAGGTCGGTTTCTTTCATGGGCGAGTTCTTTAATAATTCGTTCAATTCTTCTGCGTCAACATTCAAATACTTTTGGAGAAATTCAGTCCTCTTCTTTTGAGGCACACCTTTGATTTGGATACGTTTATCCAATGTGGAATACTGGTCTTCATGAATCCCGTCCACTTTTTCTTCTCGCCCTTCAAATTTTGGAACGTGATACTGTTCCGTACGGCAAGTGATTATAACCGTGAAACTTGAGTATCCGTCTTCGCCTGCAAGAACAGGGAAGATCATTTCCTTTGTCTTCTCCGTCGCCTCGTCCCACCCATCGAATAAAATCAGCGTTCTCTCCTTCACGCATTCGATCATCTGCCATGTTTCCTCTTCTGCTTCTGTACACTTAAGGCATTGCTCGTGAAATATTGTTCGTAGCGATTTGTCTAAGCCCCTCAAGGGAATAATGAACACTAGCTGAAACTCATGTATATATTTCCGTTTCAAGGACCAATCGGAAAGCAGTTTCAGAAGGAGCGTGCTTTTCCCAAATCCTGGTTGACCTTCGATTAGGATGCGCTTTACCTCGGTGTCGTCAGAAGAAAATATGTCTTGTAATCCAATAGAAGATCGCTCATTCTGGCGTTTTGTTTTTCTAATCATTTCAAGTTCCACATAAAATGTAGCCAAGTCTAATTTCTTCTTTTCAAGCCATAAATAAACTGGAAGTTGCAAATCTTTATATCTTTTCATTTGCTTCTTTTTAATTTCCTCGATTTTCTTTTCAAAATCTAATAGAAAAAAACATTATTAGATTGAGGTAAGAATATGTTATTTATCATTAGAGAACACAGAAGATAAAAACGGCTTGAATATTTTGAATTTCGTAAAAATAAAACGAAAAAACGTTTTTGTCAAAACATTACAGTCTGTTTCATATTTTAGTGGACAGTTGATAAAACCTTTTAGAAACGCAAAACCCTGATATCTAATAATTTATACGTCTTTAATACAATGTAAATGGTGCTTCTTTACATTTTCAATACTCTGAGAAAGAGCTTTTACATAACAAAAACATAAACGGTGATTCATGAGAATCTACTTGTTTCCTATTTAGTGGACAATATAAATAAAAGAAATGAAATAAACAATACTAATAGGAGAATTTATCCTTAGTATTTAGTGGACCCTCCATTCTGTGTAGTAAGTGTGAAAACACGATCCTTCATTGATTTAACAAGCTTTTGAAGGACTTCAGGATCTAAGTTATACCATGCTTCAACAATTGATTCTTTCAATGATGAAACACTGCTGTACTGACGTCCATCTTCGTAAACTTTACGCACAATGATACCCCATAAGTTCTCGATAGGGTTCATGTCCGGACTTCTCGGTGGCCAGACCATCATGTTGACATTTTTAGATTTCAGCCAGTTCTTTGTCGACATCGAACTGTGGCACGGGGCGTTGTGTTGCTACAGAACCCAAGATGGTCACAAATGTCTTGTCCATAAGGTAAGGCAGCTTCTTCAAGTAGCTCCTGATATTTCACAGAATTCATTCTAGTGGTAAAGAATGCTAGAGGAGTAGTTCCATTAAAGCCAAAACCGCCCCATATCATTACTGAGCCGCCACCATGAACTGCTTCTCTTTGCGAATGTCATACCAGTATGACTGCAACCTATCTGGACCATCCAGATTGAATTTTTTTTTTCATCTGTAAACAACACCTCCATCCATTTGTCATCCCACGTCATAAGTTCCTTTGCCCAGTGCAAACGTTGATTCTTATGCTCAGCAGTTAATGGAGGTTTGGCCTGTTTTTTGTGTACGTCAAGTGTGGTGATGAAGACAAAATCTTCCACACAGTCTTGCGCTTTATTGGAAGTTGCAGATCAGCACATATTCGAGCACACGAGTGGCCAGTTTGAGTTGCTTCACGGATGATGTGTTGTTTGTCACGATTTGTCAACTTTGGCTTCGGACCACGTTTCTTCTGCGCCGATTTTGAACTGCCCACTGTCAGAAACCTACCAATGGTACTCTTAGGTTTGTTCAGCAAAGCAGCAATTTCACGTATTGACTTTCCACTCTCTCGAAATGCCATGATTTTGCCTTTTTCAATATCAGACAGCTTTTTTCGACTTGCCATTATTGAAATAATCTGGAGTTCTCAATATGACTGCATATGAGCTTAAAACAATCAAAGAATGATATTCCTGCCTTCCTGAGAATTGTGTGCTGTTACCTTAACTCTTAAAATGGAACTGTCCACTAAATAGGAAACAAGTACTTTCGTATGCATCAAGATTTTATAGCCTTATAAGAACAAAATGCACTTTTTAATCTGTCAAAATGTAAAGAAGCACTATTTACATTGAAGACTTATAAATAGGAAACAGGAAATGGAACTGTCCACTAAAATAGGAAACAGACTGTATATAGGGTGTCCGAAAAGGGCTTTTACAGACTTCTTGTAGTGGTCTGTCAGACCATGACGAACAAGTTTTACATAGAAAGTTGTGTCCGAATATTAAAACGTGGGGTGCTATCGCAATATGATCTAGATGGATGACTTGCCAGACTTCTATTTGGAAAGCGCTCTCGGTACAGGCGTCTCAGTGCTTGTCCATTTCTATCCCACAGTCTCATAAACGTAATGCGTATCGACCAGTTCTTAATTACTGAAGCGATGCATTCTGCTCATGCGATGTCCTTGGCTGAGATGATCCCGCTTTCCGCTCTCTAATACGCTTGCGAACATCGCCCTTTAGCGGTGGCTGGTCACGTTTTCGGGCATAACGTCCTATGTAAAACTTGTTCGTCATGATCTGACAGAACAGCACGTACAGTTTGTAAACGACCTTTTGGGACATCCTGTATAGCATCATTTGAGAATTACACATTATGTCGGCTATTGTGAGCCTCTGATACATTTAGCCTGCTTATCTTTAACCTTTATACAGAAATAATATTGAATATCATATCAAAATAGAGGGCTCTTATGCTTTTGAATTCTTCGCATCGACATCTCATAACCATATTATAATTTATTCCTCGCCAAGCCTTGGCTGAACTTTTTGATTTGTTCCCACACCCCAGCCTTTTGTTAATATACAGAGCTTTAGGGTGCCGCTAGAAATTGCTATCAAAATGGACTCCTAAGCTTCCAAAAATGGGACCTTAGTATAATTTTTCAATTACAAGACAGCCGCAGTCTATGAATTATTTCTTCATGCCGAATTTTTATAATTAGATTAAAACAGTTTTATCAAATTTGTTGTTTGAAGAAACTGCAAATAGCTGCAATGTAAATTATTTCACCCGTTATTGGTTTGCTAAATGGATCGACTGTTAGTCTTTTTTTTGTCTCCTTCACTAATCTTTCTATTATATTTTTATGGAATGATAAAGGCATGCACAGAAAAGCATTTAACAAGTATTACTTATTCACGTGGTCAAACTTAATGCATTTAAATTATGCATGTTATAGGGAGCGTAATAATTTTGAATATGCAAAAAATGTTATAGTAAAGGGTAAAATTTCTCTAGCTAAAGCTAAAGGGTTTAATTTTCTTTTAATTTTTTTGTCTTTCACCGCTGAAATTGGATACTTGCTACCCGAATTATGTATCTGGTATTTCAATATTTTTCCTTAGGGATTAGAGATTTTCCTCTTTTTAGTTAGCGTAAAAGCAAAAATGTCGGCTATCATTTTCGCAATTTCTCCGCATAATATTTACATATTTCCGATACTTTTTATTATAAACTGAATGGCTGACGATAATTTGTAATTAATTTGTACTGACATGTATACATATCAATTATTTGAAACATTATACAGGGTGATTCAAAATGATGTCCGGCATTTCAAAATTTTACTATGCATTTATTTTATAACA
>JAHWFO010023194.1:0-18061 GCA_023313115.1 Rhysida immarginata | reverse complement strand
TTTTTTAGTTTTAATTTCACAGTGGTTAACTGTTAACTTCTTTTAAGTTTGTGTTATTTTTTATGCTACAATTTTGTTTTCTGTAATTGAATTAAAATAATTAAAAAATGATTTAATGTAACAAGGTTTCAATAAAAATGGTTTTTTACTTAGGTTAATAATGAAATTCCATTTACAATGAACTAAAACTCATTAGATTTATTTAAAATCGTATTAAATTCATTTAAAAATGTATAAAATTCATTTAAAATTGTATGAAACCAAGTATGTAAATGTGTAATATAAAAATCGAATACAGGATAGTAAAGAGGCTATGAAAAAGCTGACGTTTCGGATAGAGGCTATCCTTTGTCAAAGCACAGAACGAAAGTCTAAATCTCTTAGGATGCTATAATTAATATAGAAATATTGAATATTTTTAAATATTAATATAACTGATGGCATTTTTCAAGCATTAAAAACTAACATGATATACGTACAGTTATCCTCCCCTTATCAATTACTATAGAATGAACAGCTGTCCTATTCTTTCTTAGCTCTTCTTAAACTCTAGGCACAAAAGAATATTATGAAAAAATAAATCTCTCCCCTCCCGTAACACATTTGTTACTCATAAAAATCAGTAAGTGATTTTGTTCTCAGGAGTCAATAAAGCTTAACTGGAGTGTGTTTCCAGCTATTTAATTTTAAACCATCACACTTTAAATAAGCAAAACACTGACTAATTTGTATGCTTTAAATCATATTTGAATTTTTTTTAAATTTTGGAACGACGTATTTGATTATTTTTATTTTTTAATGAGAATTTTGCTTTGATACGATTATTTTGAATTACTAAGTTCGTAAACGAAGCTATCACTGTAGTTGTTTGCTCTCTGAACGGGTGGCTTTCCTGCTCTTTTGCCACTAATATGGCGACTGCAGCTCCGCTGCTTTGGCTTCACTTGCGTTGAACGGTGTAAGTAGGGCACGGCCGCTCTGTTTACTCTGTGGATCTGAGAGAACTGTCACGTGGTATCTGACCGCTTTTCTGAGGTCTGAGTGACCGTTGCCGAACGCTCTTTTATCTCAGAAAGAAATGGCTTTACTGGCTTTTCAAATATTGAGAAGAAACGGCGGATCTACTAATTTTAGTTTATATGAAATACAAATTAACATCAAATGAGCAACTGAGCATGCATAATATTCGATCCCGATAAGAGTTTTCCATAAGGCCAGGAAGGAAAGGGTACACTGGGCATCGCCATGATGAAGCTCTCGCAACTTCTTTGATAGCTTCGCATCGCAATGGGCGCCGCCATGTTCATTCTGAGCAGTCAGATAAAAAAAAGCTTGCTGAGCATCTGAGCTCAGAATCTGACAGATTCGTTGGTTGCCGAACACGTTTTCTTCTCAGGCGGAAGTAGCAAAGTGCCCGCCGAACGCTGTTTTCTCAGATCTGAGTGCCGCCGAATGCGCCTATTTGCTTACCTCAGCCTCTATTCACAGCTATTCACAAGTGGATGATTGTCTATAATTGGTCATTATCTGTAATTGTTCTGTAAATTTAGACCGTTGATTATAAATATGAATTAAATGTTTGTGAAATCGTACTAAATGTTTGGGAAAAAGTACGAAATGTTCGTGAAAATGCACTAAATGTTTGTGAAAATGTACTAAATGTTCGTGAAAAAGTACGAAAGCAATGTGAAAAAGCGGTAATATCGTCTCCCTTTTTCTTTAGTTTTTCTAGCAATACAGGACCCTGATATCATGTTTACAATTTTTCTCTACGTTTGGATTTTTTTTTAATATTTTTAATAAGTTAACTAATGAATTTGATGCTTTTCATTCTTCTCATACTGATTGTAAATGTCTGATAAAAAAAAAAACGTGATTGATAATATTTCTTTTCATGTAGATGGCACGTAAATAATTAAATAAATATAAAAAATTAAAAAAAAATAAAATAATTTAGAGAGTAATAAAGAGTCTTAGAATAGCAAAATAGTAGTAGTGGTTTTAATAAACGAACCTACGCGTTTTGAAATTACATTTCATCTTCAGGGTAGGGAACGACTACGTTTCGAAATTATATAGTAGTCATTCCTTACCCTGAATATAAAATGTAATTTCGAAAAGCGTAGGTTCGTTTATTAAAACCACTACCATTTTGATATTCTAAGATTCTTTACTACTCTCAATTATCAGGAAAATAGACCAAGATGGCAGCTACTGGATCTAATCAGAAAGTACTATTGCCAGATCCATTTTGAAAAAATTTAATTATAAAATTATTTTTTCCAAGCATTTTGTCTGTATTTCACTTACTATGTAGAGGGTCTTCGTTTCTCTCCATTGAAGATGACAGCATTAGGCTTCCGGGAGAATCAAAGTGCTCTATTCAAAAAAACAACAACAGAGAAATCTGATTAGATTATTAAAAAAATAATATACCATTAAAGGACCCTATTGCAAAGCTGTCTACGGGCGAAATCAATCGTCAGAAAAGTGTGAAATTTTGTGGAAGACGTAATGAAGGAATGGGAATTTGTTTCAGCGGAAAATAAAATTAAGAATTTCGCCGCAAAAGGCGTTTTAATAACTAATTACATATTTAGCCACACGTATACAATAGTGTAACAAATTTAACATGTGTAAAACACAACAAATTACAGCATAACATGTCCAGTATTTTCAGATACCATCTGAAGTCGCAAGATGGCATGTTCCACAGCTGATCAAGTGTGCGCGGCGAAATGTTGCGCATGTGGCGTGAAATGCTATCTTTAAGATTTGGTAAAGGTCTTGGATTGTCACGACTTACCAGATGTTTCAAATGTCCCTAAAGCCAAATATCGCATGGCGTGAGGTCTGCGGTTCGGGCAGGGCACACATAATGGGAGTTCATTTGTGAAATGTCATCTAAGAATATCCTTAGCACACAGTGCAATATGTGGTGGAGCTCCGTCTTGCATAAAGATTGAAATAATTATTAAGTAGCGGAAGAATGGAGCTACTTATTGTTTTCACAATGTCCGTCTGTCTGTCCGTCGCTCCGTCCGCTTCATAATTTCCGCATTTTTTGAGGTAGAAGGTTGACATTGGAAATCTAGCTTACTGTGGGCATGCGCACCTTCACTATTTAGTTTGGGGTCGGAGTTTCGAGGCGGAAAATAGAGGGGACCAAAAGGTCTACACGTATTTATGCATATAAAGGAGTGAAATTCGGTATGAAGATTCCTCTAAGCAAGATTAACGTTTCTATGAAGTTTGGGCCAAATTGTCCCAATAGGGTCGGAATTGTGGGGTGGCAGTCACTTGGTCTTTAGAACTATGGCAGCATATGGCATTTGATATATCATTCGATCCGAAATGATGAGAAACGAATGAAGACAGAGCTCTTTTTCATTTTCTAAATGCTACGTTCGAGAAAATCCATTTTTCGGTTAAAAAATGGGGGGGCGGGGAGGTTAAAAGGGTAAAAATAGATGACCTCAGCGCTTCCGCTACTTTCCTATACATTCCTCGAGAGGATTAATTTCTTGTTATTCATAAACTTATTGGTGTGGAGTGTTTGGTTGAAAAAATTAGAATGGTTGAAATTGAGAATTGCTCTTTCTTTTGTATTAAGCTCGCTGATTGGGCATATTCTACGCGGTAAACGACCACATTTTTGTATCCACTTTCTAGCTTACTGTGAGAACAGCTCTAATTCATAATTGTCCAATATTCTAGAGAAATTAGTAATTTTTTTTACAAATTGATGAATGGCTTAAAACAAAATAACTAGATATTTTCAAAATGTATATAGAATTCCAGATGTATTTTAAAATACATTTATAGAAAAATTGAGCATATTTAGAATCGTTCGAAAGTGAAAGCCAATGCGTTTCTATGCTGAATAAGCAACAGCCATGATAGCCAGCAAAGTGGAGGTGAATGGAACGAGTGCGCATGCGCCGCCTTTGTTTAGCCAGAAGAAAGGCCCATGAAATCGCCAAGTTTGCTCTTCGGAACGAAAATCGAAAGTTTTGTCGTTTAAACGAATTGAATTGACTCGAGAGTAGGGAAA
This sequence comes from Rhysida immarginata, assembly GCA_023313115.1. Classification (NCBI taxonomy): domain Eukaryota; kingdom Metazoa; phylum Arthropoda; class Chilopoda; order Scolopendromorpha; family Scolopendridae; genus Rhysida; species Rhysida immarginata. The sequence goes on along the minus strand of JAHWFO010023194.1, from coordinate 14,007 downwards.
CTTCGTAGAGGAGTTGCTTAGGCGCTCCAGTAGAATAAGAAGCTAGGTTCAGTAAATAAACGAGGTAAACATTGAAGCTTTAAAGAAGTACCGTTTCTCTCTAAATTCACAGCTGCTCCTTCTTAGCCGCCATTGTTGTTCTTTGTTGTTGTCTGCATAGCGTTGTTGTAGGGCGGGGAAGTCCAATTGGTCGGGTATTTTGGAATAATTTCTGACTATGGAAGGGGACGGTTGTTGTTGTTGTTGTTGTAAATTCGAGAACATAAATTAATTTTGGAATAATTAAAAATAAAGATCAATAAATATTTGTTTTAAGTTTCAATTGGAGATATTGCTACATAGAGCTATCACGATTACAAAACTCATTGGGGTGAGAGAAGGCAGCATGAGTTTAAAGTGTTGGACTGTGTTAGAATAAGGTGGTTTACGACTTAGTAATTCATTAGAATAGATATGTCCGTAGAGCTTACTATTTAACAGAAATTACTTTATTGATGATCTGTGTGTTGATTACATTATTTTATGTTGATAGCAAGCGAATTATTTAGGCATGTGATTAAAAAAAAAAAAAAAAAAAAAAAAAAAAAAAGGAGGAGTTAATTTTTGGGGTTCATTGAGCATTTGTCCTCTGCTTTTCTCTTTAGCAGATGCTGATCTTCAATTGGAACGTTCATGCCTGCCCCCTGCGCACACAACTGGAAAGGATTATTCATCTAGCTAGCAAGTACAGAAGATGTTTGGAGACAGCTGGCTCAGCTGGACAGTCCGTTTTTTGAGTCATCTGTCCGGTTGTTTTTTTTTCCAATGTCCGTTTTTTTTGGGTCGAACCTCAAATTTGGCAGTTTTCCCGAAAAAAATTGGGATCGAAATGAAAAGTCAACGTTAAGATGTCTCTGGACAAATTGGAGTTGATTATCATGTCATACCCTCGTCACATGGCACACGACCAACACCACCGAGAGAGAAGGCCTGCGCACGGAATCGTTATACATTGTTACATCACCTAACGTCGTTAATTGTTAATCGTATTTCTACTAATAATAAGCCCTAAGTTATGACTAAGTCGAGGCCAACAAGAAAGACAGGGTCAGTTACCTGACCACCTGGGTCTGAACAACAATCCAACCTTCATTGCCTCCATCTTGGATGTTAACAATCAGTGTTTTTCCTTTTGTTGGAAACAATTTAAAGGTTGGATTGTTATTCGGACCCAGATGGTCAGGTGACTTTTCCGCGTCGAGGAATGTCTTTCTCGTTGGCCTCGACTTGGTCATAATTTAGGGCTTATTATTAGTTGAAATACGATTAACAATTGACTACGTTAGGTGATGTAACAATGTATGATGTTTCAGTGATGAGGCCTTCTCTCTCGGTGGTGTTGGCACGAACCACTTGATACATCGAATTTGTATTGGCTGTGACCTCCACAGCTGGCGCATGGAATCATGACAAGCTATGACCTCCACGTGGATTGTGAGCTGCCTGTAATACTAACCAAAGATCCTGTTGAAAACAAGGTAAGCACGTGCACCTCATTTGCATTTTTTTGTAAAAATGTCCTGTGATTATTTAGCCTGTTGTACTTTTTGGTGTCACATTCTTATTGATTTGAATGGTTTACAGTGGAGATTCTTTTGGGATCTATGAACTGTAATCGATCAACGTATACCAGTTCACCGTTAAACGTATGGTTAGTTTGTTACCAGATTGCTGCTGTTGTTCTTTAGCACATGAGTTTCGTATATGGTATGTGACGTTTATGTGACAGCATATAAATGTAAACTGGCGATACAGTTATTTTTGTATGTTTTTTGATTGGTCACGGGTTTTTGCTGTCACTTGGGGGGGAAGGGGCTTCATTTCATTTCTTTCCATAGACGCTAACTTTTTAAAAGCACTTTAACAGAACTTGGATTGTTGTCTCAATTTTTTATTAAATCTATCATCTAAATTCAATTCGTTTGTTTTCTACTTGTTTAATTTTTTATACATCTAATTATTGAATGAGATGATTTTCATATTATGAACTTTGCCTTCGATATACGCTATGTGATCAAAAGTTTGTACTGCACGTGCTGCACAAGTGAAAGTTTGTACAGTCAACCAAAGGAAATAATCCAGACGAGTTTAATACTTAATATTACATTTCATGCTAATGTATTGTTTTAATAGCTTTTTTTAGTTATAATTATTTAAATTTAATAATCTTAATAATACTTACTTACTTACTTACTTACTTTTCAAACCCGCTTATCCGTTAGGGTCGCGGGGGCAGCAGCCCTATGGAGGATCTCCAGCGATCGCGATTTTCCGCCATCAGGCACATGTCCTTCCTGGTAATACCCAAGCGACTCAAACCCAGATTCTCCATGTAGTCTAGCCACTTGGTTCTAGGCCGACCCCTTGGTCTCTTACCCACCGGCTTGGAAAATAACAACTGCCTAGGAAGACTAGTTTGCGGCATCCGTATCACGTGGCCATACCAGCGCAACTGAGATCTCTCAATGCGGAGAAGTAGCGGCTCCACTCCTAAAGATTCCCTTATTGTGCTGCTGTACACTCTATCTAGTAGGGTAACACCTGCCACACCTCTCAGGAATCTCATTTCGGCCGCTTGTACCCGCGATCGCACTCTTTCGGTCATTACCCAAGCCTCATGACCATAGGTGAGAATGGGGACAAAGATAGATTTGAAGACGGAGAGCTTGGCTTTGTTACCCAGCTCTCGTTTCGTTACCACGGATCGCCACAGTTCACGTCTGACACAGCTAGCTGCACTGATCCGAGCATCCAATTCTTTCTCCTGCCGTCCATCACTCGTGAATGCAATCCCGAGATACTTGAATTTCTCCACCTGTCTCAATGAGGCTCCCCTAACATGGAGAGCGCACTGAGCAGGCTGTCTTGAAAGAACCAGAACTTCGGTTTTAGCCACACTGATCTTCATCCCAGCTTCTTCACATTTGGCTGCAAACCGGTCTAAAGGTGCATGCTGAAGGTTCGTGCGAGAAGACCCAAGCAGGACAAGGTCGTCCGCAAAGAGCAACCTCTCCACCAGGCAGTCGCCCACACAAACACGCTCATCGCCTCGGCTGCCCCTGTCTATCCAGTCCATAAAGATAATGAACAAGATGGGCGACAGTACGCAACATAATCTTCATAATGTTAACTCTAAATGTAATATTAAATTATTAAAAATAAATTAATATTGAAACGGTAAAACTTAGAGTAAAATTCAAGTGTGGATTATTTCCCTTTGACGACTGTACGGATAATATCGGAGGATATTATGCATCATCTTATGGACAGTTGAACTTGACTTATCCAACGCCTGTGCTACACTGGTGCTATTATGGGAATTTGCAGCTCTGTCCTCTTCCACCTGAAGCGAAACGTCCTCTAATGCGTCTGTAGATAATGGGTTTTCTTCCTCTGCCAGGATGAACTGACAGTGATCTTGTTTCTTCAAATTTCGTTATCTTTTCCGATAGTTTTTCACATTCATGGGACCTTTTTGCATCCCCTTCAAAGTCCGAAATTTCCGTAGAGCAGCTAGTGCTGTATGACGGCACTTAAATATATATATTTTTACTATAGGTATTCAACGTAAAATGCCTTCTGGTGGCGAAATTCATAACTATTTTTTTCTTCTGAAACAAATTCCCATCCTTTCACTACGTCCTCCACCAAATTTTACACTTTTCTGATGACTGGTTTCGACTGTAGGCAGCTTTGCAATAAGCTCTTTTAATTATGGACACCAGTATATTTACAAGGTGTGGAAATTAAATACGCGGACATAGGTCGCTGCGTAAAATGTAAACAAAAATGCCAAGACACGATTTGTACGAGTCACCTATCGCAATGAGTGCAAGTGTAAAGGATTCGTGTTCACATAGCGACGCATGTGAACAACTATCGTCCAGAAAATAATATGGAACAATGGGCTTGCATTAAATTCTGACTAAAATGAAAAGTTGGGTAAATCGGCTACAGAAACACATCAGTTGTAGAAAACCGCCTACGGGAACGATGCCCTATCTTGAACGAATAAATTCGAATGGCTTGGTCGCTTTCGTGATGACCGTGAAGACGTTTCAGATGACTCCGGAGTCATTTTCGCTGAATCCTTCTTCCTCTGGGGTCCCTGATGATACTCGGGGTCCCTGGTTCGAATCCAGGTCACGGAATTTTTCCTTATGTTTTTTCACTATCATTAGCTTATGTTTGGAGCATTTACTCCAGTTGAAATTTATTATTTTCTTCGTTAATGTTTACTGTCTCAGTATATGATAAAAGTTGCAAGATAATTTGGTTTCCCTTGTCATTACTTTTTCACTACGCCCCGCAAAGTAGTCTCCGACTGCGCATGCGCAGTACTCAAAAACAAAAAGCGCTGTTTCAGTTTCATTTTAGCCACTATGGCCATCTTCTTCTAAACGACAGGCCTAATGACGTATATTATAGATAGATTCCGAAACTAGCCGCAATACTTGAAGCAAATTGAGAAGCCCCGCCGCCCAGAACCGTCATGGCCGAAAGTGAGTGAAGATGATGCGAAACAAATGGCTAAACATGAGGGTACCTGATTAATAATTCTTTCACACGCTGAACACGGACTGATAAGTTTATCTTTTCGTTAACTTTATATTTGAAGTATTATATTTTATAAAACATTTTTCGACTATGGTTTCAATTTCAATTTCGTTTCGATCATCTTTAGTTACGTAGAATACAATAAAGAGAGAACAGAGTTTCCGACTAGTTTCGCCATTTATTCCCGACTTTAACAAGGATATAAACTACACTAGAGACTTCAAGCCCTTATATACATAAAATAATAATTTATGACCACCCTGTATAAAATGGAGGTACGATGGAGTAATATGGTTAGATAAAATACAACGAATAGCATGATAAATGCAAAGAGTAATATAGTCTGGGTACAATAAAGGTAGAAGCAAAATAAACAGCATAGGCTGACTGGAAAAGAATGAAAAGTAAAATTCCCTGACTTTTCCCTGAATTTCTGTATATAATAAGTTATATACCAATTTCATTGATAGGAACAATATTAAGAACACCTAATTTGTTGATCTTTCAGTTACATATTTTCATTTCAGTATTTCAGTTACGTATTTTTGATTTTTACTTGTGGAAAATGATTCCTGATCCTTTTTCGTGTCTGTTTGTACAGTTATACGCAGAATAACTTTGAGGAATGGATTTGATTAATTATTACTCGGGCCCAAAAATCGTAAATAAAAGCAGCCAGACAGCTAACTACTCCACGGCTCACTCCTGCCCAGACTACTGCCTATTTGATACTAGTGTTGAGCGATACCCGATACTCGATACTTGTGGTATAGACGAAGTATCGGTATCGTAGATAATTCCTTTGAAATATCAAGTATCAAGTGATGTTTCTCAGATTCCTAATTCTGGGCTGAATTCAGTATTTCTTTAATGCAATACATGAGAGAATTCAGAAGACAACAGTATTTTGGCAATTTCAACTATCGTTGATCCAAGATTTAAAATTTCTGGATTTAAAACAAAACAACATGAAAGGACCAGAACCTCAGTTTTAGCCACACAGATCTTCATCCCAGCTTATTCACATTTGGTTGCAAACCGGTCTAGTGCATGCTGAAGGTTCGTGCGAGAAGATCCAAAGAGGACAAGGTCGTCAGTAAAGAGCAACCTCTCTACCAGACAGTCGCCCACACAAAAACGCTCATCGCCTCGGCTGCCCCTGTCTATCCAGTCCATAAAGATAATGAACAAGAGGGGCGACAGTACGCACCCTTGGCGGAGTCCAACACCCACGGTGAACGGTCTTGACTTAATGCCATTTATCCGGACACACATCTCAGAGCTTTTGTACAGAGACATGATAGCAACTATTAATTGCCCATCCACTCCATACTCAAGTAATGCTTGTCATATGCTTTTTCATAGACCTCTTTTGCTTACTCCCAGGATTTCAAAAAGATTTACCTTAGAGCAAAGATGTGATCCGTCGTGCTTCGGCCAGGGCGGAAACCACACTGCTCCCCCGACAGTTTGGAGTCGGCTATTTCCCGATCTCTCTTCTCCAGACACTTTGCGTACACTTTCCCAGGAATGCTGAGCAAAGAGATGCTTCGATAGTTGTTGCAATCTCTCTGATCTCCCTTTTTGAAGATAGGGATCATAATTCGTGTCTGCCATTGCTTAGGGTCCTGACCAGATATCCAAGCAACCTGAAATACTCGAGTCAGCCACAGGATAAGATCCAGATTTAAGGCCTTTAACATCTCGGACCCGATTTCATCATCACCTGCAGCTTTGCCAGTCTTCAGGGATACTACCGTGACTATTCTCCGCTTCAAGGTGCACCTCATGTGCCTCAGTTGTCACCGGATTAAGAAGAGATGCAAAGTATTCCTTCACCTATGCAACACGCTCTCCTCCGTTTTCAGAAGCCTGCCATCTGGACTCTTAATAGTTTGTGATGAAAGAGATTTCTTTCCACGGAGGCGGCGCACGGTCTGTCAGAATACCTTGTTTGGCGAACCATAGTCTGCCTCCAAGCTCTCCGTCTTCAAATTTGTCTTTGTCCCCATTCTCACCTATGGTCATGAAGCTTGGGTAATGACCGAAAGAGTGCGATCGCGGGTCCAAGCGGCCGAAATGAGATTTCTGAGAATTGTGGCAGGTGTTACCCTACTAGATAGAGTGCACAGCAGCACAATAAGGGAGTGTTTAGGTGTTGAGTCGCTACTTCTCCGCATTGACAGATCTCAGTTGCGCTTGTATGGCCTCGTGATACGGATGCCACAAACTGGCCTTCCTAGGCAGTTGTTATTTTCCAAGCCGGTGGGTAAGAGATCAAGGGGTCGGCCTAGAACCAGGTGGCTAGACTACATGGAGAATCTGGGTTCGAGTCGCTTGGGTATTACCAGGGAGGACATGCGCCTGATGGCGGAAGATCGCGACCGCTGGAAATCCTCCATAGAGCTGCTGCCCCCGCGATCCTAAGGCATAAGCGGGTTTGAAAACAGGGATAGAGCTAGAAATGTGTTAAAAAATAAGTTATCGAATTTATTTCCTAATAGTAATTTAGTCATCAACAACAACGAATGTTTTAATGAAAACGATTTTCCAGTGAATGATAATAATATTTGAGTTGAATTAGATGGAGAGATTAAAATGGCAACTAAAAGCACTGATAACAAAATTAATATAGAAAATGTTATTCAGAATTACAATGCAGATGCATATGTTAAAAAAATCTGAAAATCCTTTAAAATATTAGCAGGTTCATAAAGAAAATATTATATCACAGCTAGCACTAAAATATTTATTTATTAGTGCAACGTCTGTGCCTTCTGAACGCGCATTTAGTAAAGCTGTAGAGTTAATCTCAAAAAAGAGGTCAAGATTAAACCCAAAAAATGTAGCTAAATTTCTATTCATAAATTCAATGTATAAAATGAATGAGATTAAATAAAAATGTAATGTAAAAGTAATGTCTTTTTTCCTTTTTTCCACGGTATCGAGTACTTCAATTGAGTATCGCTCAACACTACTTGATACTAACTGCCTGTCCGCTGAGGCAGAAAACAATAGGAAAAAAGTCAGCCAGTACGATAGAATAGAGATCCTGCATGTATATGAGATACGACAACTAATTACGTGGATGCCATTTTGTGCTAAACACAGAAATGAATTCTTTTTTGACGGCTTGGCCGTTTGGTCAATTGAGACAATTTTTTTTCTACTATTCATAAATTCTAAAATTTCAATAATACTTTCTTTAAATAGTTATTGCCTTGAAATAATGTAATTTTTTTAAATTTTATTGTTGGGTTAACGCCACTTACTTGGGGAGGACACAAACACCTTTCGCAGATTTCGATGAGATTAAACATAAAGATTGGGGGTCATCTAAAAGTAACTCGTGTAAACGGGTTTAGGTTAACACGCCTTCGTTTTTTAAAAAAGCGACATCAAAAGAAAACCTAAAAAAAAGCGACGTTAAGGGTTCAGCTTACATCAGCTCCTCCCTCTTCCCTGCTTATATACCTAAAGAATTTGTACTAATTTCACCGGAATTGATTAAGGCATTCAGCGACGTAGTGAGAAAATTTTGTGCCCTGGGCAAATCAGTTTTTATAGGACCCTAAACAAAGTTTACCCAAAAGCAAATTTAACATAGACCTGTCCAAAATCCAAGTATTGACCATATGTGCCAATCATTACTTCAAATAATTGTGACATTTTAGACTGGGGCCATACATTGAATGGGGACCCCTATCTACAGGGGGCCCCGAGCAGGAGCCTAGGCGCGCCCACCCCTCACTACGGCCCTGAAGGCACTTGCAGTAGCGAAACTTGCGAGTTCGAGTCTATCCTCTTAAGTGGCTGTCCTTTTTTTTTCTTTTCTTCAGTTGTTATAAGCGCCAAAAATAAAAAAAAAGATTTTACCTGAAGTTTTATTGTTAGAAATAACTTTTCATTTAAAATAAGAAATTGAAAGAAAAGAGAGCAGGAGGAGATTTCATTTCGTTAAATAATTTTTCCCTTCAATTCTTAAGAGAGCTTAAATCTGATATCTGAATCAGCTGGCCACCCATTGTTGAAACACGTGATCGAGCCATGGAGGTCCGAATAAGGATCTTATTCCAACTTTTATACTTTCTTCTAGCCACTATACTACTTTCCAAGTTGTTTGATATATTACATGCCAAATCTGAGCTTTGAAAGTTTCCACTGAATCATAATGGCTCTATGAAACCACATACCATTGAACCTATTTCGACTGTCATTAATTTTACGTTGATATTCAACCATGACGTGTTATTCCAAGCTGTTTGATGTAATGCATGCCATATCTTAACATTGAAAGTTTCCAGTGGACCATAATGGTACCATTAAACCACATACCCTTGAACCAGTTTTGAGTGATATTGACCATCACGTGTCTTCACTTAATTCACAAGCCTTTTCTCTGCTTTAGCTATGGAATGTCAAAGAGAGAACAGCATTTGGCAGTGCACAGGACATTTATACATACAAAAGCCATACTTATTAGAAAACAGTAGGGTCTACATTTGGAAAAGTAATGAGAATGAATGAGTCGTTTCCCTGAAAAGCTAATAAACTCGACCGAGCTCCCCCCCCCCCCAGGAAAAACATTATGAAATTTGAAAACTGTACATGAGAAATGGGAAATGTAAAAACTGTTTTTGTTTACATTAGCTAGCCATACCTTTCAATTTACCCACTCGATAAAGGGCAGGGGATGAGATTTTTTCACCGGGATTTTTGCTAAACCCACATTTTACATGATGCTCTACAACTTTCTAAATAACACATGGGGTCTAACCCCTACCCCTATAAAATTAAAATTTTCAAAATTTACCCCTTCACCCCCAGGGACGCGAAATGTTTTTATTCTGAATTAGGGGACATTAAAACCAAATAATCAATATTCATTTTCCCCAATCTGTTCTTCTTGAGTCGTTATTTGGACCTAAAGATGGGACACCAATTATGAAACACTCTGTATATAAAGAAGGATGTTTGTGGGTCTGTTTGTTTGTTTGTTTGTGGGTTTGTTTGTTTCTTATGTAAATCTACAGTTTTATTCCGATCTTGATGAAATTTTGCATACTTGACCTTCAAAGCATGAGGAAGGTCACTGTCTACTTCAGATTTCGAAAAATAATAATTATTGATAAAAAAATCGATATTCATGGTTATGGCAGGGCATATTAATGAGAAATATCTCATGACCAACAATGCAAGGCAAAGTTTGTGCTACAATACGCCCGTCGTGTTCTCATCAACAATGGTATCAACGCGCAATTCACCAATAACAATGAGCACAAAATGATGATGCAATGATAGAAAGTTCATTTCAAAGAATTATAACAATGAACATAAAATGATGATGCAATGACAGAACATTCGTTTCCAAGAATTATAACAATGAACATAAAATGATGATGCAATGATAGAACATTCGTTTCCAAGAATTAGTAACAATGAACAGGAAATGGATATAATAGACGATATAGATAGGGCAGTCTCTCGATGAGGCAAAGGAGATGATTATCCCGGGCAACGCCGGGTCCTCTGCTAGTCTTCTATATATATAAAGAAGGATGTTTGTTTGTTTGTTTGTTTCTTTCTTATGCAAATCTGCAGTTTTATTCCGATCTTGATGAAATTTTGTATACTTGAGCTTCAAAGCATGAGGAAGGTCAATGCCTACCTCAGATGTCGAAAAAATAATAATTATTGATAAAAAATCAATATTCATGTTTATGGCAAGGCATATTAATGAGACATATCTCATGATCAACAATGTAAGGCAAACTTTCTGCAACAGTACATATCAACAATGGTGTCAGCACGCAATGCACCAACACTATGCAAGGATCAACAATATATATATCTCATGACCAACAATGTAAGGCAAAGTTTGTGCAATATGGATAAGTTTCAATTTGTAACAATGCATAAAATTCGTGTTATTCAGGCTTTTCTCAGAAAAGAGAGTTCTTAGTACTTAACAATTTCTTGAAAATCTTTAAAAATGATCAATAACTGGAGTTAATGGTGAGTTAGCAGACTATTGAGAAAGCGTGGAAAGACGACAGCGGAAGCACTCCTTTAGCTCCGTGTTGTATTGAGCAAATGGTAAGCAAGTAAGTAGAAGAATCGGCAACCGCTAGACAACACAAAGTGATGAGTTGCCAAGTTTTGCTTCAAGACATCGAGAGAAGAAAGGGAATTGCAACAACATCAAGTGTACATCTAAAGTAAGATTACGTGAGTAAGAAATTATTTAGACTAGCAGTGGCATCCTTGGAGAGGTCCATCCGGAGTGAGCCTTTAAAAAAAAAATTTTCGAATTTTCATTAAGAATTTTTACTATATTAATTCTAAGCGTTTTCATATGTTTATTTTTAAGATATTTCAAAATTTAAGCAAAAAAAATTTCAGAGCCACGCCGGGGATATAATCTAACTTATTGGAAAGCACAGCAGATCCAAACATTTCATAAAAATACATTTTGACTACATTCTGTGTGAATGTGAATATTTTTAAAAGTGAGATGCTGATAATGCGATGACTGAACGTTCATTCCCAAAAATTATTGATAATGAGCATAAAGTGATGAAGCAGTGACAGGACATAATTAAGCAGCGACTATTGATGAGGCAAAGGAGTCACGCGTATCTACCTTGAGCTCCCTATCAAACGTTCAGACGACTCACAAAAATTTGTCTGGAAGGAAACAGAAAGAACGAGTAGTGGTCAGAGAAACTCTGCAACTAAAACAGAATAAGCTACACGGGCATTTGAAACATCTGAGCAACGAGAGTTTCGAATAGAGCAAGAGGGTATAAGAGCTTCTACGTCAAAGGCAAGAAAAACTTGAGTCTAAAGTGGTGAGGCAAGTCAAGAAGAGTTTATATAAAGTCCCGGTATATCACCTAGAATTCATGTTTTTTGTATTTTTCATAGAATGGATAGTCCCTTTGCTCTGTGTTGTATGACTGAGTAACCAATTGGGAGTTATAATTTAATATTTTTATATTGTTGTGTTTACCTACAAGTGTAATTATCCCGGGCAACGCCGGGTATCTCTGCTAGTCTTCTTCTTCTATATATACAAAGAAGGATGTTTGTGGGTTTGTTTGTTTGTGGGTTTGTTTGTTTCTTTTGCAAACCTACAGTTTTATTCCGATCTTGATGAAATTTTGCATACTTGACCTTCAAAGCATGAAAAAGGTCACTGTCTACATCAGATTTCGAAAAAATAATAATTATTGATAAAAATCGATATTCATGTTTATGGCAAGGCATATTAATGAGAAATATCTCATGATCAACAATGCAAGGCAATGTTCGTGCAACAATACTTATCAACAATGGTATCAACACGCAATTCACAAACACTCTGCACGGACCAACTAAGGAAAAGTTTGTGCAACAATAGGTATCAACAATGGTGTCAAAACGCAATGCACCATAGTATGTAGGGTGAATACAAAAGTCTGAACCCCCCCTTTTATTTTTGAACCGAAGCAGATATGTCAATTTTGATGAATCCAATGAATAGGAAGTTGTGAGTGGCCTATCCCATGGTGCACTTTTCATCATCCCAAATATGCAAATTAGGACACATTCAAAATTTATCTCAAAAACCGTAAGGGATAGAGAAAAAAACCAATGGCAAACTTGTTCAGCATAAAAAAAAAAATAAAACAAAAAAAAATCATCCAAATCGGACCACTCAATCACCCACAATCACATGGTGAACTGACGCCACAATCACCATAACACAATTGGGCACGGAACCTAACTGACGCCAAAACATGCCTTTTATTTGCTTTTCCGCATGAAAGTGAATGTGAGTATGGTAATTTATGTTAATTTTTTGATTTACATGGTGGAAATATCAACATTCAGTTTTCCTTGTGCAATGTGACTGTTTGTAAGCTACAAACAGTTCACCACGTGATTATGGGTGATTGATTGGTCCGATTTGGATGATTTATTTTTTGTTTTGTTTGTTTCTTTTATGCTGAACAAGTTTGCAATTGGGTTTTTTTCTCTATCCCTTACGGTTTTTGAGATAAATTTTGAATGTGTCCTAATTTGCATATTTGGGATAATTAAAAGTGCACCATGGGATAAGCCACCCACAACTTCCTATACATTAGATTCATCAAAATTGACATATCTGCTTCGGTTCAAAAAATAAAAGGGGGGTTCAGACTTTTGTATTCACCCTGTATATCTCATGACCAACAATGGAAGGCAAAGTTTGTGAAATATAGATAAGTTTCAGTTTGTAATAATGCATAGAATTCCTGTTATTCAGGCTTTTTTTAGAAAAGAGAGTTCTCAGTACTTAACAATTTCTTGACAATCTTTAAAAATTATCAGTAACTGGAGATAATGGTGAGTTAGCAGACCATTGAGAAAGAGTGGAAAGGCGACAAACGAAGCACTCCTTTAGCTCCGTGCTCGAGGCCAACGAGAGACAGGCCAGGGCACTTAAAAGTCACATGATCATCGGGGTCCGGCCAACAATTCATCCTTCATTGTCTCCATCTTGGATTTTAACAATCAGTATTTTTTCGTTTATTGGATATCATTTTAATCTGAGGCAAGTCAACAGGTGTTTAAATAAGGTTCCTGTATATCTCCTAGAATTTTTGTTTTTCGGATTTTTCCTAGAATGGATAGTCCCTTTGCACTGTGTTATATTGATTGAGTTATTATTTAACCAATTGGGAATTATAATTTAATTTTTTGAGATTGTTCTCTTTACCTACAAGTGTAATTATCCCGGGCAACGCCGGGTACCTCTGCTAGTAAAGCATATTTTGTGATTTGGAAGCGTGTTGGTTAATATTAGGGATTTTGGGGCCTATTAAATAATTTTCCGGATTTTGAATTTCTAAACTTGAATTTTGAATTTTGAATTTCAAATCTCCTTGTAGATTAGAGATTCCCTCCGATTTTGTACTTAATCCTGTATATTTATTTTAGATGAATCCTATATTTTAAGTCAGAAACGAGGACAAATTTCCTTGAAATAAATATATTTAATTAAAAAAGCATAATAAAATATCATGTTGTATTAGTTCATAGATATTAATATGTAATAATAATAAAATAATAAATAAATTAAGTTATAATAATTTTTTTTTTAATTTGAAGTGTTTAAAAATATTTCTGCCGTCTAAATGTCCATAAAAAAAAGGATAAAGTTTTTTTTTAAGTCATAAAATTTTCGTTGCCCACTTGGTTTTCGTCCAGTAGACTAACGTCTAACTGCACTCGTCCAGTTGACGTGTTCCCGACAGAGGTGACCAGAATGAACATTTTCTTTTAATAGAATGTGGGTCCAAATTTGAACAGATAGGAACAGAAATAAAAATGCCGCCACATACACTACTGTTTATAAAAATCGCAACACCCTGATGGAATGGTCTA
>JAHWFO010023172.1:0-14969 GCA_023313115.1 Rhysida immarginata | reverse complement strand
AGATCGATTTCTATTAAGATTCGATTCAAAAGAAAAACCAACAACACAAACCAGTAATTCGTTTTCATTAAAATGTGCGAGCGTGACTTTTGAAAAATGTTAAAAATATGTTGGAATAATTTCGTTTCATTAATTTCATTCAGTGCAATGAAAACAAGACCACATAAGGATCGCGTCATTTGCTCTTGCTGAAAATTATACAATAAACCGGTGTAAAGACAAATTCGTCAATATTACATAAAGATATGCATAAATGTAAATGAATAAAGGAAATTCAGTTAAGTAATGATTTTTCTCTAAAGTTTTAAAGTGATAATGTTCTTTTATAACAAGGAGAACCTCCCATAAGTACAGGTAGGGATGGATCAACACTACCTATAAAGATGGTGTTGGATGGATGAGGGTAGGGTTATTTTTTTTCTCATACTTGTAGAATTTTTTATTCCACTGTCAATTTGATCATATAATAAGAATTTCCCTATAAAATCATTTCCATGAAAGATAGTTTTCTTTATTAGATCTAATTTTGTCGTGAGAGCCAGAATTTTGCGAGATAAAGTCGGATAAATTAGCATAGCGATGAGGTAGAAAGTTTATCCCTGACGAGCGCCAACTAGCGGTCAAAAATTGAAACTGCCTCGGCACGCTATTTCAAGCTCGATGCGGAGGCCTAATATCTCGAAGGCCACGGTAGGATTCGCCTTAGTTTAAATAAGGCTCAACACGTTATTGCAGCTAAAGAAATGAAAGGAAAAAGTAACAAATACTGCCGTGTTTAAGGCTGCAAATCAAAAACGATGTTACCTGCAGTAAGATTATATTTTTTCCCCAAAAAATAAAGCCTTTAGAAAAAGTTGGGAAGTAAAACCATAGCCTAATAGAAGATAAATCATTCAATATACATATAGTTAGGCCTAATTCACTGGACCTAATGCTTCGACGTTTATTCTGTTTTAATGTTTTAAGTGATTGCGATTGTAATTTCTTTTATCCTGAATCTTCTAAAATGTTATTCAAACTTTTAGAATGAACAATTAATTTCATGCAAATGAGTTTCGTCAAATTTGAGTGTCGCTATCGCTTGAACATGAAGGATCGCTTACAAAAGTCGTCAGTGACTTAGATGAACAGAAACAAAATAAAATAAATTTTTATGCCTACTTGAAGAATATGTAATATGTTAGTAATCCATGCTTCCTTTTACAATATTATGGGAAACAATTACATTAAATAGTTCACGCTGAATGATAAAATGATCTGTATCCGCACGTAAGCTCAGCAAACGATCGAGTATCGCCTGCATCAACCTTCCCTCCTTTGATCACATGACCGTTCCCATCAAGCTCGAGCTGTCCGGGCCTTGTTATCTAGGAGGCCTTGGTATTACTGCTCATAGAGTGCTTTAAATCATATTTATAATAATAAGGATGATGATAATAAATGTTTAATCAATTAAAATGTACTTCTTTTCATTTGAAAATTGTGTTTTCAGTTAATTTCCATCGTAAAAATGTTTTGGCCAGAAATTTGACTTAAATACTCCTCTGTGCGGCGAATAGTTTATGTCATTCCTTAATGGTTTATTCTAATATTTTGCCACATACAATTTGCTTAATGTAAATTTTAATTTTCAAAAAATTAATGTTCCTTTTGAGGTTGACTACAGGATTAAGTAATCATCCAGGAAAAAAAAAGTCTAAATGTTTAGATACAAAAGTTCGTTGATTACTTCAACTCGAGTTTAACTTCACAAGGTGAAATGCCGTTATCCTAACTTTCTGGTAAGGAGTTGTAGTACTTTGAGATCGGGTATGGACTTTCAATTTACCATGTATTACTCTGAAGAAAATTCTGCAAACATTCTCTTACAGTATAGAAAACTGAAGGAAACATTTCGCGACCTGGACTCGAATAGTGAATAGCAATGTTGTTACAATATGTTTTTATGGAGTTCCATAAAGTCGCAGAGCATGCCCCGATTCGAAAGCCAGGAATCCTCCTTACTTCTAAAAGCATCAAATACGGAGGGTTGTTTACAATCTATGGTAACGATTTGCATGGCGCGTGACGTCTCAACCAATCAGCGTAGGTATGCAAATTTATGTAAAAGTACAGGTGAGTACTTAAACACTAGTGTGGCAGGCGGCGGGTTAGTTTGCTCGGAGAAATGCCGCCGAAAGTATCACAGTTTTGGGAAGGGTACATGACAGCCCTTTCCGACGCGAAATTCAGTTATTCCGCAATAATTACGGCATGTAGGAAAAAAGGTTTCACCATTTCGAAGAAAGGAGTTCATAACGTGTTGACTGGTGTTGGTTTGGCCCGTACAGAACAGATTTTCGGGACTGCAAAGCAAGCAAATCCAAGGACACCTACAAGTCGCACAAAGGCTGTCATTCGGAAAGTCAAGAAAATGGTGACGGGGAACAATCCAGCGACCCAAAGGACCATTGCTGCTAAGGTAGGAACATCTCTTCGTACCGTAAACCAGATTATCCATAAAGATTTGGGACTGCAAAAGAGACATAACAGCAAGGTTCACAAGCTCTTGCCAAGGCACATTTCAGAACGTAAAACCAATTGCAGAAAACTGTATGAATGTCATCTCGCCTGGGATAAATGGAAGTATGTGGCCACATTAGACGAAGCATATGTTTATCTGTCGGACTGCAATAAACCAAGGGCGATTTTTTATTGCCCACTGGGAGCCAAATCGTTTCCAAATTGGTACAGAGAATGTCGTGAAAGTTTTTCGAAGGGATTCATGATCGTCGCGGGTTATTCCTATAAAGGCAAGCTACAGATACGGAGAGTGGCTCAAAATATAAAGGCGAATTCTGCGTACTATCAGGAACACGCTCTGACACCAATTTATACAGAGGAACTACCTGCTCTTTACGGAAACGACGTTGACAAGGTCCGTCTCCATCAAGACAAAGCGTCCAGCCATACGTCCAAATCGACACAGAATTTTCTGACACGAATGGAACAGCAAACAGGAATCCAGGCTATACCGTTTACCGAGATACCAGTGAAGTCTCCAGACGCGTCGCCCATGGATTTTTGCGCATTTGGACTATTAAAACGAGCCTTGGGAAGCCGACGTCTTCTTCATTGGATGGACTATGGAAATGTTGTCAGCAGGAGTGGCAACGTATAAGTCTTACCATTCTTCGCAGTAGTCTACTGCAATGGAAACTGCGCTGCAGAGCGATAGTAGTATCCCATGGCCATCAAATAGAGCATGATCGTTGGTGGAGAAAGGGAATTTCGGGGAAATAAGACCGAATTCGTATCGTTACCATAGATTGTAAACAACCCTCCGTAGAAGGCTTTGCTTTAAAGGCTCCTCCTTGCCACCTCCACCAGTTTTTAATTCATTGGCAAGTGTTTATAACTTTTTATGTATTAAGAGAAGTATATGATTTAGTAATCAGCTCGGAAGACAAAGCTGATGAGAGGATAAAATTACACTGAAAATATGAATTAAGAGAACGTAATTAATTCAACTTGAATTCAATAAAATTAGAATTAAATTTTATTACAAAGACATTAAAAAAGAATATAAATTCATATAGGTACAACAGATTTTAATATGATGCATACTGATTTCAAACATCGATTTTGGACACTTCCCGTTGCTCTTCCATCGAAGATTCTGCTTCTGTATCCAGTAACGTTCTGGTTATCTGCAAGTTCACTTTCGACCCTCTCCAAAGCACTGGAGAAAGGCTAGCAGGGTAACCAGATCCAAAACTAAGCACAAACACTGAATTTATTTTTTTATCGTAATTCACATCATAAAGCTAGTCACATTACATAAAATGCAAACGGCCTTCTTAATGACCCGTACACCAATATAACCAATTAAATAGAGACGCCACTTTTGCTATGACTGAAGCGGAGGCATTCTCCAAGGAACAATTCTTCGTTACCAAAGTTAACATTTTATTGATGAGTGAAACTGCTCAGGTCAGAGAATTAATAAATATATTTGTACCTCATTTGAAGATATAAAAGCAAAAACTACAATTTCGCTGCATTTTGAAACACATCACGATCAAACAAGTGATCAGGAAACAATGCAATTCTTATCGTGATGTTTTTCTTTGCGACTGTTTGGCGCAATGCATGTGTGAAGCGCGTTAGTAGTCTGTCTGGATGGCACTACAGAGTCATTAGTCACATACGAAATGCGAACACCGCCGAATTGACGAGAAGAAAGTTCATATGAAAAATCTTCAGAACTGGATGTGGAACAGGTGCTGCAGTAATCTGTGTCATCTTTGGAATTGTCTTCTCCACCTAAAGGAAGTAACGTGTTATCGGCATCAAAAGATTTCGTTGTGCAATCTTCTAACGAGTGCGATAAGTTAGTCTGGACATTGTCGCTCTGGCGTTTGGTAATAAAATGAAGGCGAGCACTGTCACTACCACTGCTAATGTCACTGCGAGTGCTGTTATCGAGGGCGGAGCTGCCCCGCGAACTACTCGCTGCCGCAGAGTAATTCAGTGGTAACTGAGGAATCGAAGGGCACACGGTTCTTTCCGGCGATTCACTACAAATATTAAGGTTCACAGAAGCATTACTTGGATCTCCTTCACTTCCCTGTCGCTGTTTATTGTTATTATTACTCTTTCGAGGAGAGCTAATGTCATGAAAGGGCAACATTGAAGGGAGTCTCGCTTCTTCGTGAGGTATCTGGCTTAAGTCGGGCATCGAGAAATGAGAATAAGACAACTGTTGAATCATATTCCACGGAACTGAAGAGTGGGCAACAGAAGCACCCATAGTTCTCCCTGAAGATACCGAACCAATAACGGAGTCAAGATTTAGTTCCGATGCAACAATTGGCTCACGACTCCGTCCAGTATTTGGGCTTAACTTACAAGGCCAGCTAATAGGAAGTTTATGTGGTGCATCACTAATCACTCGTGGCCCATAATCTTTCAGAACGACTGATGACGTGTGGTCTTGATCAACCCTCTTGGAAGTATGTGGCTGAACAATGTCATGGCATTTTTCTACCCCTTTCTCCAGCACCGTTTTTGGGTTTCTCTTTTCCGCTCTAGGAGAACTCCTTTTTAGCATATGGTCTTCTAGATGCTTTGGAGGCGACTGACAAAACTGGACGTTTGTTGACTCTTTGCTACATGCAACTGAGCAATAGATGAAGCCATGTCGTGGGAGGAAAGGTTTACCAAGTAGAGTCTTTCGACAAGTGTGGCAACAAAAACAGGACCCTGATGCATGCCAATGCTGGCCTTCGTGCGTCATTTGTCCTTGATCGACTCCAATCAGTTCCCCACATGAGTCACAATATTCAGCAAATATGGCATCGAAACAATGAAGGCAGTAGGGCTTGCCATCTCTCATTATGTATCGCTGTCCTCCTAGCTGTCGATCGCATTCAAAGCAGCAAAAATGTTTCATGTGCCAGGCTCGACCTTCAGCTTCTGTGCACTCGTCTGCAAAAATTATCTGTAACAAAAAAAAAATATAATGAGAAAGACATATTTTACTATACACCAAGGTATAAAATTAAAAATTAGTAAAATAATGAAGAGATATGCAGGTACAGCCGATATTGCTTAATTATCAATTATATAGTACTCAGTTTAGTCGATAGTATTGCTATAGTTAAGGGAAAATGGACTTGTCCAGAGATATTGACAACTCAGGGTAAATCCATACTAACAAGGAAAGTACACGAAGGTGTACGACGTACTTTTTTATTTTTTTTTTACCCACAAGCATAACTTGGAAGCGATAGCGTTGCGCGGCGGTGGAAAACGGATGTGAAAAAACATATCTGTATGGGGAGAAGCAAAATCGTTAGCGGCAGTCACCAAAGAATTTTATTTATTTATTTTTTTATTTAAAAAACCTTGCATCCCAAACTAGGATAAAATTCAGCAAACAGAAAAGAGACAAATATTAGCTCAAACAACATTTTTGAACATGTTGACGATGATTTGAACAATCCCTAATGTTACGGTTGACGATCTCATTTCTTATGTCAAAAGTTAGTTGGTTCCAAATTATTATGGAATTATAAGGGAAATAACTAGATAAAAATTGAAACAACGTATGGCACAGTAATCATATACTGTACTTCTGTGATTGACGAACTTTTGGAGCATCACATAACCAGCTTTTAATGTAATGTGTCGATGTTGCGAGTTCTCCAAGGCACTACACACTGTCATACCACTGAATTATGACCACCGTCGTGGCATGGACGCAAGAAGTGCGCGGTATGTGTCCGATGGTATGGCAGTCCATTCCGCTTGAAGCGCTGTCCACAGAGCTTCGAGAGTCATAGGTGGAGGGTCCAGCTGCCGTACATGGCGATCAAGGTGCTCCCACAGATGTTCGACTGGATTGATGTCCGGCGAAGTAGCGGGCCAAGGGAGCACTCGAAAGTCAGTAGAGTGTTCCTCGAACCAATCCTGCTGGAACTCACCATCGTGAGCATTTACGGGTGTACCTGGTCCGCTACGATTGACAGATAATCACAGGCATTCAAACTGCCCTCTAGACGAATCACTGGACCTAACTGCTCCCAACAGAATATCCCCCAGAAATGCATACTACTCACACCAGCCTGTTTCCGGCCCACAATAGCCTCCTGCAGTCTCTTTTCATGGCGTTCACGACGCACTCGCCATCGCCCGTCAATCTTATGGAGCAAAAACCTTGACTCGTCGGAGAAGGCGACCTTAGCCCACTCGTCTGTGGTCCAATGGCGGTGCTCACGTACAAAGTCTAGGAGTCGTTGACGATGACCCCTGGTCAACATGGGTGCAGCAACCATGCGTCGACTGTTCAGGCCCATCCGTAGCAGGGTGCGTAATGTCGAATACACGTCTGTTGGCACCACTGTTGAATCTGGTGGTCAGTTGATGGACTGTGGCTCCCCTGTCACTTTTTACGAGGCGCCGCTCACCCCGTCGGTCGATGGCTCGTGACCCTTTACACTGATGGCGTTGGGACGTGATTTCTGTCCCTGCTGTCCACTCTTTGTACACCTTCACTACAGCGGACCGTGAACAGTTCGCAAATCGCGCCGTTTCGGAGATGGTACCACCCTTGCTGCGATAGCCTATTATCATCCCCTTTTGGATGTCCGTTAAATCCGGACGTTTACCCATCTTGAGGCTCGTGCACCTGCCGTTTGATGCACCAGCTTTATAGCTTTCTCAGCCTGTTATGCAAATTTTGCAATGTGTAATCGTTGTTTTGGGGCGAACCATGCGTGTGCCTTGAAGGGGTGCTGGTCATAAATTCATTGATATGACAGTGTATAATTCTTTTAGTTTCGCCGCGTTGGTATTCTATATTTTGTATACATGTTTTATTTATAGGGGTATACCTTGTTAACGAAAATATGGTACGTATAACGCCATTATAGGCAACTCGGACTCTACATATTAACTTATCATTCGCAGCAGACCAAACTATGATGCCGTACTGGATCTTAGGTATCAAAATAGTTTTTATCAAAGTAATGATCTCATTTATTTAAATAGAAACCTTAAACGGTGGAGATCAATAATTAGTTCCTCAATCAGAGGTTTGAAAATTAATCTATTATCAATTCTCAATCCAAGTAGTTTACAGTTTGTTTCCACTTTTATAGATTTTCAATCGCATAAAAGGACATGTCTTGATTAACCTACAGATGTCCTGATCAATTGTATCCCGGGTTTTTTCAATATCTGCTCGCCTACAAGAGATATACATACGGAATAAACGTGGAGGCTAAAGGCAATTGATATGCGATCAAACCTTGCAACAATCCTCGCGATGAAATCTGTGCAAAAAGTGTTCAATTTTAATTGAATGTAATTTGTGCGATCTGAAAATTAGTTTACAAGCAATTGTAAAGTAGTTGAACCAACATGTAAAGTCATTAACTTATAGATAAGTTTAGCCCTATCAATCGTTTAAATGCTTTGGATACATCAATGTTGACCAAGCATCCAACCCACCCTTTATCTAAAGTATGTATAATTAAGTCAACCAGAAATAACACTGGGTTCAAGTTGATAATTTTCTTGTAGTACTGCGCTTGCATAAAAAAAATGAAACTTGACTTATATGTTAATGCAAATTTTCGCACGCATACATAAGACAACAGAAGATGGCGGATGTGTCCTAAAATTCAATTTTTATAACGCGATCCGATTTATCTCGATGTTGATTCTTTAGCCCCCCAAGCACCGGGACTGGAGTGCAATTAATGAACGATGTATTCCTTCAATTAATTACCGAACTGTTTTCAACAAATCGTAATGAACCTGAAAATGCTGAAGAAATTAACAAGGAGATTACTCTGAGTCACCGAGTTTTGATTAAAAAATATATACCGGGTGTTCAATTTATCTGAAGACATTGAAATATCTCGAGAACCACACATCGGATCAAAAAAAGTGTGAATGAAAAATGTTCGCCTCGAAGGGGGACATCTAATGATACCAAACTCGACCCCCCCCCACTCCCACCCCCTGGAGGTGGGGGAGGGAGGAGTAAAAAAACTTAAATGGGAACCCCCATTTTTTATTGCAGATTCGGATTCTCCAGAAAAAATTACCCCTATGTGACCTACGATTCGAGTCATTTCGGCCACAGATGGCGCTGTAATCGACAAAAATCAAAATGGGTAAAAAATCGTTGAAAAATGGCGATATCTCAAGAAATAGGCATCAGATCAGCAAAATAATTTTGAAAAAAAAAATAAAAATTTTTAAAAAACCACGTTTTAAAGTAGAGAATAATTAGCTTTGTCCTGAAGAATTTTAGCTATGAAAAACGAGGGGCGCATGAAATACGTATGTGTCTGTACAGGTGTGTGCGTGCGACCATGGATTCGTGCGTGTGTGTGCCTGTGCATATGTGCGTGTGTGTTTTCATCTGATTAAGAAAACCAAGGTTTCCTATAAAAAAATTTGTTTCCCATTGGAAATTTTGACATAATTCGCTTCCCCACCCCTCGGGAGTGGGGATGGGTGGACAATTATGGTGTCATTAAGTAGCACTTGTAAGAATATCAAAAACATTTAATTTTATTTTGCTGATCTGATACCTATTTCTTGAGATATCGCCATTTTTCAACGATTTTTTACCCATTTTGATTTTTGTCGATTACAGCGCCATCTTTGACCGAAATGACTCGAATCGTAGGTCAAATTAGGGTAATTTTTCCTGGAGAATCCGAATCTGCAATAAAAAATGGGGGTTCCCGTTTAAATTTTTTAACTCCTCCCTCCCCCACCTCCAGGGGGTGGAGGTGGGGGGTCGAGTTTGGTATCATTAGATGTCCCCCTTCGAGACGAACATTTTTCATTCAACACTTTTTTTGATCCGATGTGTGGTTCTCGAGATATTTCAATATGTTCAGATAAATTGAACACCCGGTATATACGAGCAGCTTTCACCCAATTAATCACTCCTACAAAGCCATTCGATGCACTTCTCAAAATTTTCCAAGAAAAAAAATTAATAAAGTTTATTATCGATGACTACACTTTATAAATTCCTCTATCACTATTAAGTTGTGTTGGTTCCAGCAATAAGGTCTTGGAATCCGATTTTGCAGGTACGGGCTCAAATCCCATCTACATCCCTGTATGTATGGAAGTGTTTAATACCAAGTTATCAAGGAATTCTCCTGTAAACATAATCTACAGGGTGATTCAAAAGTCAGGAAAAACTTTAAATCTCAATAAATCCATTATATTTAATAGTATATGCATGGCATCGATAACAAACATTATGATTTTTTTTTCTCGAAAAATTTTTAAGAAGCGCATCGAAGGCTTTGCGTAGATATTTAATTGGGTGAAAGCTCCTCGTAGACCTTTTTTAATCAAAATCGGGGAGTCAGAGTACGTGGAGTCTCATCGTAGGACGAAGAGAACTGGGTGAAGAAAATCAAAGACGAAAAAGAAGCTGCATAGAAGAAAATGTCTGTCTCAGTTTCAATTACTTTGCACGTGTCTTCACTGTTTGAAAGCTGAAAATCAAAAACTAACTCTTGCAACCGTGTACCCACTAACTAAAGTTTTCAATCTAAAATACAGTAGTCCTAAAATAAAATCGCCGTCGAGAAGATCCGAAAAAGTGACTTTACCATGTAGCTCGTGTGCTGACTGTATAAATATCACTGTATATTAGCTGACTAAAATTGTTTAAAACTGTGAAACGAACTCATCCGAATTAGAAATCGGAGAGAACAGAATTCGAAAACCTTAATCCATTCTATAGTCTGGACCGTAATATTGCTATACATCGCCAACTTTTCTTAACGTAATTCCACGCTCAAAACAACTTTGTTTAAAACGAAGGATGAAGGTCTCAATAATCACTTGTTAGCATACATAAAAATTTTCAATTCGAAATCAAAATTAATAAAATATACGAAAAATTATCATTTTCTCCCTCCCCTTTACGCCATTCTACTGGATACTGTATCCGATGGAATACGAAGGAGTATCGGAATCGTCATGTCACGCAGTGCAACAAGTGGGTTAACCTTAGTAAGGGCTGTCCAGGAAGTAGGGCGTCAAATTTGCTTAAGCAATTTCAATATGTAAATTCCTTCTGACGATTTCGCGACTAAACTCATATTAAAGAGTAGTTCACGATACGCTACAACACACATATTCACATCGATAGAAAATGGCACAAGGAAACGAACTTTCGCAAAACGTGTTATTCATTACTACGACAAAGTTACCGGCCAAGATAAATCCGCTACGGCTATCCATTTTATGACTGAAAGAAAATCGCGACAAACAATTTACAAAATCATTAGAAGGTATGAAGTGACTGGAGAAGCAAACTACATAAATTTACGCGGCCGCCCTGCGTCAAAATCGACAGCAAAAAACATCGGTAAGGTGAATAAGATCTTCAAGAAGACTCCCGGCATTTCAGTTCGTCAGGCATCCAAGAAATTAAATCTTTCGAAGTCTACTGTTAGTAATATCAAAGTTCACAAGCTCACCCAAAACAAAATGCTCCAAAATATAGTGGGAACCAAAAACAGCGGGCAAAAACCGGGTGCCGAAAAATCTATAAAAAATACAGTGGTAAAAATTCTTGTCATAGACGATGAAACATATGTTCTTCGAGATCTGTCCGATGTCCCTGGGAAGAAGTTACCATGCCATGAAACCTAACGAATTTCCTTATGAAGAAAAAGCCAAAAGCGAAGTTATGAAAAAACATCTCGTCTGGCAAGCCATAGACGAAAATGGAAACGTGTCAGGTCCGTTTTACTGTGAAGGCATTATGAAGGCCCAGCATTAAAAAGAGATTGATTCCCTTTATGCTCCAGCATCACGCACTGGACGATATTTTGTTCTGGCCAGACATGGCGACCGCACATTATGCTCATTCTGTTACGGATTACCTGACGTCTCAAAACATCAACTTCGTTTCCAAACGTTCCCCAGGCTCACGGAATCGAGCGTTTATGCCAAGCGACCAAATCCACCAAGATTTCCGGCAAATCTAGACAAAACTCTCAAAAAAGGTGAGGAAATCACCCGGAACAGCCGTCATGGACGCAGCGTGGAAAAACCTTATACAAATTGGATTTAAAGGCATTTTGTAATTTTTTTTTATTTTAAAAACGATTACATGATACTTTACTGTACTGCTATGCACAAATAAAGTTGTTTCGTTTTGCGTTTAGACAGGTATAACATGTTTTGCCCGGACGCAAATTTGACGCCCTACTTTCTGGACAACCCTTATCGATTCCTCGAGGGAATATTGCGCCAAACCGAGGGACAAACACAAGACAAACACAAACATCTATGCCCTCAACGGGATTCGGACCCGCGATTATCCGGTTCCGAGAGCGATAAGACCTGAGAACGCGATAATAAGTCCTTTTTCTTGAGTCCGAAAACATGGAAGTCGAAAGGAGAAAAGTCTGGACTATTTTAAGTTCCAGACGTCCCACTTGAAATGATTCAAAAGGGTTTTTGTGACGCGTGCTGAATGAGTTATAGCGTTGTCGTGGAGAAGCACAACCTCTCATGTCAATTTCCGAGGCCTGCGATCTTTAATTGCATTTTCACTATACATTTCGATTAACTGGCGATTAATTTCAGTTGGGGCACACTTTTTGTTTGTCCACAAAAAACGAGTCGCTGCACGGACCTCTAATATGGACGCAATTTGGAAAGGTCACCTCATCTTTCACGAGTAATAATGACTGACCTGTTCGTCGCATGCGGTCACTATTCACACGATTTCAAAAAGGTATACAATTGGAGTGTATGGTTCAGAAACGAGGACACTTAGGAAGACTGACGAAAAGAAGCTGAGAGCATTTGAAATGTGAACTTGGAGAGAGAATGACAAGGACGAAGTGGACTGACGAAGTTAAAAATGTAGATATTCTGGGAAGCATAGGAGAAGACAGACAACTGGTACAGGGAATCAGGAAGAGACAAAGCAACTGGATCGGCCATCTCTTACGAGGTAGTGGAGTTATAAAGATCACGCTTGAAGGTACAGTTAAAGGGAAACTCTCCAGAGGAAGAAGAAGAATCAAACTGTTGGATTGTTTGAAGTCAGGCGATTTGTACATCAACTTGAAGACACATGCACAATATAGGGATGGGCGGAGAAAGAAGTTTAAATCTGGACCTGTCGAAAGACAGAACACTCTTGATTGATTGATTGATTGATTGATTGATTGATTGATTACCAATATGCCATCTGATGTCGCCACAATATCTCTTGAAGAAAACAAGTTTTGGGCGACTGCAACCAAATGTTTGCCTCTCCCTCGTATATAGCTGCCAACTCTCCTTGGCTTTCTCTTTTCTTCCAAGCTTAATGTATTCACTTCCGTTTTTTGGTCTAATCTACTTCCTCTTCATTCAAAATTATGGCAATGGTTGCCGATTTCTTGGTCCGTAAACTTGAATCATGTCTAAAATCAAACTTCGATTACTGACCAAGCAGCACGGATGTCACTAACATGATACGGATGCACTTGCACTGAATTGACACTACTGATATGTATGAATCAACCTTTAATCGCTTGATATTGAAATCTCGCGGATTTATAGAATAAAAGAGGAAAGTGAAAACCTTTCACAAACTACGATTCTACTAAGTCAAATGTTAATATCAAACATATTTGTTTCAGTCCAGTTACTTACTTCATCACACGCTGCACAGCGTGGTTTGATGGCTTCGGCATGATGGCGTCCGCAATAAAGCTTGCCGTCTTTGTAAAAGTAGATGAGGTCAACTAGAAGCTCATTGCATTCGCAGCAGACGAAACACGCAGGATGCCAGCAGATGTTAGGTCCCCCTCGTGAAGCAAACACGCAGATATCTCCTGTAGACAGGGGTTCTTCACACTGATCAAGAAAAAGCATGCATTATTTTATTCATTAAAGAAAGGAAGGATGCATAAAATAACGAGAGAAAAATACTCACGCCTCCGCAGGCAATCGCTATTTGGGGTGAAGGATGGAGTTGTCGGGCCGAACCCCGACCCAAAGCGGACCTCTTCCTTTGGCTGCTGAAGAGTCGTAGCTCGCGCTTCTCCTCTTCCCCGAGGCCATTGCAATAACGAACCTCGTTGTCGTGAGGTGGTAACTGCTGAAGAAGTTGACGGATACGGTATTTTTCTCCTACACTATTGACGTATGGCACTTTGTCTTCAGGTAAAGCCGAGAAATAAAGCTGAACCTGAAATTAGAACATGCAATAATTATTATTATTCCGCCAGTACCAGGACAATCAAAATTACAAGGAAGGTTAGGTTAGGTTAGGTTTTCAAATTTGCAGCTATTTTAGAAACTACTTTAAAATATTAAGACTGCTTGCACCCGCGACGCACTCTTTCGGTCATTATCAAGACTCATAACCACAGGTGAGAATGAGGACAAAGATTTGAAAACAGAGAGCTTGGCTTTGTTTCCCAGCTCACGTTTCGTTACCACGGATCGCCACAATTCAGATCTGATACTGCTGCACCGATCCGAGCATCCAATTGTCTATCCTGCCGCCTATCACTCGTGAATGCAGTCCCGAGTTACAAGAATTCTCCACCTGTCTCAATGGGGCTCCCCTAACATGGAGAGCGCAGTGAGCAGGCTCTATTGAAAGGACCAGAACCTTATCTTAGCCACACACATTTTCATCCCAGTCTCTTCGAACTTGGCTTCAAACCCGTCTAGTGCATGCTGAAGGTTGGTCGAGAAGACCCAAGGAGGACAAGGTCGTCAGCAAAGAGCAACCTCTCCACCAATCAAGCTCATCGCCTCGGCTGCCCCTGTCTATCCAGTCCATAAAGATAATGAATAAGAGGGGCGACAATACGCACCCTTGGCGGAGTCCAACATCCACTGTAAACGGTCTTGAGTTAATACCATTTATCCAGACACATATCTCAGAGCTTTCATACAGAGACATGATAAAAACTAGTAATTGCCCATCCACTCCGTACTCTTCCAACACTCGCAAGAGCTTGTTCTCATTGACTTCGCCCACAAGGATCACAGAATCTGCATTTCCTCTCCTGCTGAGAGCAGCATCAGCTTCATTATCTTGGGCAGAGTTCTCGGCATTGAAGCCAACATATTTCGAGATTTACTTCGTAGATCTCTGAATGAACGTACGAATTTAGAAGAATGAGAACTTACATTTGAGCTACTTAGAATCAGTTTGGAAGAATTTTGCTGGATTGCTCAACTTCCGGAATGACTTGAGTTTTATGTTTGACTCAGACTGGGTGTTAAATCCGAGAGCAAATTAAGTCTTCAATTTAAATTGATAGCTATACAGGGTGAATACAAAAGTCTGAACCCCCTTTTTATTTTTTGAACCGAAGCAGATATGTCAATTTTGATGAATCCAATGAATAGGAAGTTGTGGGTGGCCTATCCCATGGTGCACTTTTCATCATCCCAAATATGCAAATTAGGAC
>JAHWFO010023121.1:264857-277277 GCA_023313115.1 Rhysida immarginata | reverse complement strand
ATTTCTTACAACACTTTTTCCAGTTGTTCCTCGAATCATTCCGTTTGCATTTCGTGATATAATGTTCGAAGGCAGTACAGTTAGAATTACTTGCACTGTCGACCAAGGAGATTTACCTATTCATTTCCAGTGGAAGAAAGAGAACGATAGAATCCTAGGATTAGATGAGAATATATCTGTTAGAAGTATTGACGAATATTCATCTATGATGACTATCAATCATTTGTACAGGAACGATTCTGGAAATTACACTTGTCTTGCAAGCAATGCTGCAGCCACTGTAAAATATACTGCTTTACTTATTGTCCATGGTAAATATTAATTTTCCTACATGTCCTTTACATTTTCTTTTGTTTTGTTTTTTCCAGTTCCACCGAAAATTGTTCCTTTCTCATTCCAAGAAGAGTCGGTTTTGGAAGGGATGTTAGTTCGCGTGTCGTGTGTTGTCAGTCGAGGAGATTTGCCTCTTAAAATAACATGGTTGAAAGATGGCAAAAGAATCCCCGAGGACCTGTTGATTACTATCAGAGATTTTGATGAATATTCCAGTGTTCTATCTGTTGACCCTGTAACAAGAAATCATTCAGGAAACTATACTTGCTTGATTACTAATCAAGCCGGAGCAGCAAGTCATTCCTCTCACCTTGTTGTTCATGGTAAAAAAATACATTTAAAGTTGTAATTTATATTATCAATCAGTTAAAATCTTTATAAGTTGTTGCAGAATTACTGAGATAGTTGTAGAAGAATGGGATTCTAAAATAGGTTTTAGATTCCATTTAGGTCCTACTGATGTTGTTGTTGCTGTTATTTATCTTCAGCTTTTCCCATTTTCATATGGGGTCGCTGTGTTAATTATTTGATTTGGCAATGATTTTTTTACGACCGGATGCCCTTCCTGACGCCAACCTCACGAGAGGAAATGTTAGAGAAAGCACAAGCACAAACTTCCATGCCCTCGATGGGATTCGAAATAATTTTAAGTTTAAATCAAATTGATATATACCTTGTATAAGACTGCTTAACAGATTATTCAAATAGAACGTGAGTTTGGCTTTCGAGTAAGAAATTTTATAATTAAAGCAAAGATTTTTAACCGCTTTCTTCGGGAATCATTTTTACGTAATTAGAGATATTAATACTATATTTTCTGCTTGCATAACTGATATATTGCTGAGGAATACGTGAGAATGGAGTCTGGGCTTATCTAAAGCGCTTAAATCCTCAGTCAAAAACGAACTTACAGATCTTAGAAGTGGATAATTCTTAACGCACCTATCTATACAGGGTGAATACAAAAATGTGAACCCCCTTTTATTTTTTGAACCGAAGCAGATATGTCAATTTTGATTAATCTAATGAACAATAACACTAGTTCTGGCTGCAGATGTTGGGTGCCATCAGAGAACTGTTCTCAACATTCTACACGCACATCATTTTCACCCATACCATATTCATTGTCACCAGGAGTTACTGCCATTGGATTATGTTGCTAGGGCCGCCTTTTGCAACTGGTTACTTACTTGCCTGGATGACAATCCAAACTTCATTCATGAGGACAGATGAAGCCCAGTTCACCAGGGATGGAGTTATCAACAGGCACAACCATCATCATTGGGCAGACGAAAACCCACGATGTCTGCGAGAAGCAACTCATCAAGTGAACTGGAGAATCAACGTGTTGTGTGGATTGTACAATGACACTGTGGTTGGACCGTATTTTTACGATGGAACATTGACTGCAGAACGCAAACGGGCTGAAATTCTCAACGTGGTAGTCACAGGCTTCATTGACAATTTGCCATTGGCCTCGTATCAACGCAGGTGGTTTCAGCATGATGGAGCTCCTTCACATTACGGGTTGGTCGTTCGCGAGCGTCTAAGTGAGATGTTTGTACAACAATAGATTGGCCGAGGAGGATCAGTTCATTGGCCACCCCGCTCCCCTGATTTTACACCACTTGACTTTTTCTTGTGGGGATACCTGAAGGACAAGCTTTATGCTACGCAGCCTGCCTCACTGGAGGATCTGGTTCAACGAATCCAAGAAGCGTGCCGAGGAGTGACACCAGCCATGCTTGCCGATGTTTTGGCGTCAATTAGGTTCCGTGCCCAATTGTGTTATGGTGCCCACGGTCGTCACATCGAGCATTTTGTTGATTAACTTTTTTTTAAATTGTTTGAAGTAACTTGTTTGTGCAGTGTGACTGTTTGTAAGCTACAAACAGTTCACCACGTGATTGTGGGTGATTGGTTGGTCCGATTTGGATGGGTTTTTTTTATGCTGGGTTTTTTTCTCTATCCCTTACGGTTTTTGAGATAAATTTTGAATGTGTCCTAATTTGTATATTTGGGATGATGAAAAGTGCACCATGGGATAGGCCACCCACAACTTCCTAATCATTGGATTCATCAAAATTGACATATCTGCTTCGGTTCAAAAAATAAAACGGGGGTTCAGACTTTTGTATTCACCCTGTATATATTATGTAGAAACTGAGGAAAATAGCAAAAAGTCGTCAGACTTGCTTGACGCCAAATCTAATTTGCCCTAAATGAGGTCTCCGCTTAATCTAAAATTATCGTTCTCTGAATACATAAATCGAAATAAGAGGAAGACAAAAAAGGTTAATAAAAATGAATATTTTACAATCGGGAAAACTACAGCAGTGACAAAAGTATAGGAACTCTGTTGTTTTGTTTGTTTTTAAAACACGCCCTAGGGAATATTTATTATTATTTCCAGATATTGTAAAACTTATTTTGAAACATACATGTATAGCTAAAAGAAGAAAACCTTAATAATATGTTGAAAACCTGAAAATTCTAAAAATACACCGCGACAAAAGTATAGGAATTTTCATATAAACATTTTATTTTAAGGAACTTAATACCTTTTTTATAGGATCCTTGAGCACTGATCAAGGCATGTTTTCGGTTAGGCGTGCTATCATACAGTTTTTAATATCATTTTGAGCCAAATTCTGCAAAGATAAAATAATAGCTTCTTTAAGTTCTTGTGTGGATGAAAATTATCTCCCATTCTTGTACACATCTCTTGCCAACATGATCCAAATATTTTCGATAGGATTATGACGAGTGATAAGGCTAGAGTCTGGAAACTCTTGATTTTCTTCAGGGCAAACTATTCTGTAACATACTTTGCAGTATGAATGACAGCATTGTCGTATTGAAACTGCCTTATTGGTCCCGCCATCGATTTTCCTTAACGAGGGAGAACTCGTGACAGTAGTTCTATGTAATCCCTTGATGTTATGCGACCGTCAATAAATTACGGTTCACACTTTCACCCATAATCAATAGCTCTCCAGATGATTAGGGAACCTCCACCTGCTTGACATCGTAATAAGAGTATATCTTCCTTTCTTAAATCATGAAAGTAGTATCTGAATCCATCAGGATCATCTAATTTGAATTTCTTCTCGTCTGAGAAGATAATCGTTTTCCATTCAGTGGTCCAACTCATGTGTGAAATAAACACATTCTTTTTGGCGTGGTTTCAATGCTGGTTTTCGGCACAGTTTTTTGCGAACAATATGAGGGGGTTTTTCTATTGAACAGTTCGTAAACTGCAGTCCAGTCCAACTTGAATTTCAATTCTTTGGCTGTGCTTTCAGAATTTGATGCAGCTCGGATTAAAGCTCTGGCATCTCTCGTGCTTATTGCAGGCGGTCTTCTAGACCTCTTCCTCACACCATATGTTCCGGAATCTTTTAAATAAGATCTAACGAAATGCTTACTTCGATGTATAAGTGATGCCATTTCTGAAATTCCTTTCCCATCTTTGTAAAAAGCAGAAAACTGCCCTTTATCAAATGCAGATAGAGCTGAGATTCTTGGTATATTGTTTTCTGAGCACTAATCATATCCTCATTTATACTCTGTCCAACGAAAGTTGGAGTGGGCTTGCCAGTTAAACTTCCTATTTCAATTGTTAGACATTGTTGCCAAAGTAGAATCAACAATGTCTAACAATTGAAATAAGAAGTTTCACTGGACACGCCCACTCCAACTTTCGTTGGAGAGAGTATAGAATGGTATGTTCCAGATGCAACAATTTTATACAAGGTGTTTTTGAATTGAGTACAGATTTTTTGGGAGATGATAAAAGAGGTCCTTAGAATATTTTTTGTCATATGAACATGGGGTCCCCGCAGCACCGTTTACTTACAATACTGCATTGAACAATCAAATGACACCGGGACGCAGTGTGGACTGCATTCGCTCATGATAATCATCAGCGTGGACGTCGACGGTGGTTACGCTCCCCTGAATTAGAGGATGAAGTTTTGGAAAGGTTTAACCGAAATCCATCGACAAGTGCTCGTGCGGTCGGAGCTGCTTTGAATACTAGTCATACCACTGTATGGAACATTTTACATGACAACCTGCAACATCCGTTCAAGCTTCGAAAGGTGCAGGAATTATGTCCCAATGATCATGGTCCCCGGCGTGCTTTCGCGGAATGGTTTATGCAGCAATAGAATAGGATTCCAGACTTTCCTTCCATGGTTTTGTGGACAGATGAGGCAAGGTTTACGCGAGAGGGAATGTTCAATAGCTACAATAGTCATCTGTGGTCTCATGTCAACCCATGTGCAACACCAGTTTCAACAGTTTTCAGCATCGTTTTTCGTTGAATATTTGGGCTGGCATGATTCACAATGTCCTGATTGGGCCATATCTCCTACCATGCCGTCTTAACCTTGGATTCCTGAAGGAGGAGCTCCCTGGTCTTCTTGAAGATGTTCCACTAATGACCAGACATTTGATGTGGTTTCAACAGGATGGCGCACCTTCGCATTACACAAGAGCAGTTAGAGATTACCTAAATGAGACATATCCTGGTCGTTGGATTGGTCGTGGCGGACCAGTTGCTTGGCCACCGAGATCGCCAGATCTCACACCGATGGATTTTTTTTATGGGGAAGCATAAAATCAATGGTGTACTCCGAACCCGTAGATACCGAAGAATTGGCGGCTCGTGTTGTCGCGGCAGCAGGTGACATCAGCGACCGTGCAAATCAACTGTTTCCACGCGTACATCAATCCATCATAAGGCGTTGCGAATTGTGCTATGAAGCAAATGGCGGTCATATCGAACAATTACTTTAAAAGTTATTACAGTAGATTGCTTGTGTTAATTGTAAAAAATAAAATAATTTAGGCCTACCAACGCACACTGCGTCCCGGTGTCATTTGATTGTTCAATGCAGTATTGGAAGTAAACGGAGCTGCGGGGACCCCATGTTCATATGACAAAAAATACTTCTAAGGACCTCTTCTATCATCTCCCAAAAAATCTGTACTCAATTCAAAAACACCTTGTATAGACGGGGGTCATTTTTTGACATAAAAGAAAATATTTTCAGAAAGTTCTTATACTTTTGTCGCGGTGTTTTTATTTTAGAATTTTCAGGTTTTCAACACATTAATGAGATTATTTCTTTTTTTAGCTATACATGTATATTTCAAATTATATTTTACAATATCTGGGAAAAAATAATAAATATTCCATAAGGCGTTTTTTAAAAACAAGCAAAACAATAGAGTTCCTATACTTTTGTCACTGTATTATTCCTCTCGAGCAGTGGGTTAATGATACTAATAGATCTGCTACATAAAAAGATTGCGTATATTTTTGTCATGTTTATATTCCATCGATTCATAAATTAAATTTAAATATTCTGAAATATTATCTTATTATTTTAGTGATCAGATATTTAATTTATTTGATGAAGAAAATGTGTGTAATGTGTAAAAATGAACCCAATTCAGAAATCACTAATATTCACGATTCAATTCATAAACGTTTGATCAAGTTCTGAAAATTAATTGCTATGCATTGATTAATTGTGTCTTTTAATTAATTAAAATTAATTAAAATCTCAAAATAATACGAACAATTATAGAAATGAATTTTGGTACTATAATTTTTTAAACGATATATATTTAAAAATGTTTACCTAACTAGGAAAGCAGTTTTGTAGAAATGTCATAATTTTGATTTGTTACTCCGTGTTTTATAAGCACGAGAGATATACACAGATGTAGTACGGGGTATTCACAAAGTCCGGATCACATTTCAAAAAATCACATTTATTTGTAAAATAGATGTACAGGGTTGCGGCCAACGGCAAAATGATAATCAAGTTTTGTTATAAATGTTCAATATGCCCCGCCCCCTTCCCGCTGCATGACACACATCCAGGCGATAATCAAACTCCTCCCAGCATATCCTTATAATACCATTTACCTCTTGAGTTATTCCGATTTTAGGTCCCTTTCACGTGAGGCCACCATGGTGGCGCGGCCGCGTCGTTACACTGCTCACAGTAGAGCCTTTCACACGACGTCGCGCCACCACCGCTGTTGGGGAGCTGAGGAAGGGGGTTTCCATAAAGGGTGACTCATTTCTGGTGGCCGCGTTGGTGGCGTGCTCAGATTCTCCTACCACCAACGCGGCCACCAGAAATGAGTCACCCTTTATTCACGGAAATAAGCAAACACCCAGCTGGCGAACTGGCTGCACAGGTGTTTGCGAGGGGTGGTATAGGAAATAGTCACCCTTTGTTCACGTTGCCGCAAACGATTTGTTACTATGGAAACCCCCTTCCTCAGCTCCCAACAGTGGTGGTGGCGCGACGTCGTGTGAAAGGCTACTGTGAGCAGTGTAACGACGTGGCCGCGCCACCAGTTTGGTGGCTCGAAGAAACGCGTATGGAGCACATCCCCTCTTCTGGCCGCGCGTCCACTGGCGCCCTCACCACCACGTGTGAAAGGTTCAACTGTCAGCAGTGTAACGACCCGGCTGCGCCACCATGGCCTCGCCACCATTGTGGCCTCGTGTGAAAGGGACCTTAAAGTCTTCCAAATCAGTAAGCAAAAACGACGTCCTTGATGAAGCCCCACAAAAAGAAATCATTCACTGTGAGATCAGGCCATCTCGAGATAACGCACAAAGGGACCCACTCTTAGATTAGTCTCTGTAACCATTGCGGTCAATCCACCTTTGAGGGACTCACTGTTATCTCCCAAGGCACCCTAGAGACATCTAACGGCAACCAAATAAAACTTGACAATATCATCTTTTGAATGGTAAGAGAGCCACGCACCTAACATAAACGCTTCACACGTACAGCCTTTGGAAATCGGATCCGAACTTTGTGAACACTAATGAATTCATCTCTTAGATTCATACACTTAATTAAAGGCCTTATTTTAATAGTGGTACAACTCCACTTTTTACATAATGTTAATAAAAAGATACTGTAGAACCATTAATTTAATTTATACAACATTCTGTAACAAATTGGCCCGTTGAAGAAATTCCTCAAGGGACAACAATTCAACACCGATGAGAAGGTGCAAAAAGCAATTATGGGCTGATTCAAACAGCAATCCGCATCTTCTTTTTCGCGGGCAGAATTTCTCGTCTCATCAAACAGTAAGATGCGTGCATAAATACCATGGGTGACTTCTTTAGAAAAACATATGCACAATACTAATCTGTTTGCTTAAATTTCCTGTTCGCGGGCTTCTTCTTACAATGCCTACTTGACTCGAACGGGTTTCATTTAACACCACGTATTTAACCAGAAATAAATTAGGAGGCATTACAACCTTGCACTTTCTATCTAAAGATAATCTTGAAAATAGAACGAATATAATGATTCATGTCATCGCACGTATATACTGTTTTCTAATATTACTTTAGGCTCTGACAATTTCCAAATATACAGGGTGGTCCATAAGTCTGTCCCCCCCTTTTATTTTTTGAACCGAAGCAGATATGTCAATTTTGATGAATCCAATGAATAGGAAGTTGTGGGTGGCCTATCCCATGTTGCACTTTTCATCATCCTAAATATGCAAATTAGGACACATTCAAAATTTATCTCAAAAACCGTAAGGGATAGAGAAAAAAAAACAATTGCAAACTTATTCAGCATAAAAAAACAAACAAAACAAAAAAAATCATCCAAATCGGACCAAAAAATCACCCACAATCACGTGGTGAACTGTTTGTATCTTACAAACTGTCACACTGACCAAGGAAAACTGAATGTTCATATTTCCACCATGTAAATCATGCAAATCAAAAAATTAACATAAACTACCATGCTCACATTCACTTTCATGCGGAAAAGCAAATAAAAGGCATGTCTCAGCACACAGAAGACAGAACAATTCTAGGATGGCAAGCGACACTGTTCCGGAAATGTTCAACATGATCTTCTACTTCGGATTGTGATTGTGGGTGATTGGTTGGTCCGATTTGGATGATTTTTTTTTGTTTTGTTTGTTTTTTTATGCTGAACAAGTTTGCAATTGGGTTTTAATCTCTATCCCTTACGGTTTTTGAGATAAATTTTGAATGTGTCCTAATTTGCATATTTGGGATGATGAAAAGTGCACCATGGGATAGGCCACCTACAACTTCCTATTCATTGGATTCATCAAAATTGACATATCTGCTTCGATTCAAAAAATAAAACAGGGGGATAGACTTATGGACCACCTTGTATAGTGTGCGTCTGAATGGCCTGTACAAACTTTCAGGATATGTTCCAGGGACCAAAAAAAGCAGAAAATGCCATATGAACATGGGGTCAAAAACGCTTCTTTCTAGAGTAATAATGGTTTGAAAGTGTCCTGTAGAAGAAGAATTACAACAATTCAAGGAGCCATCTAATGAAAACTGTTCTCTTTTCAATATCAGATTCGAAACGCCATTGTTGGCCTATTACTGGTCTGAATTGCCCAATTAATTGCTGAGCGTTTGATGGTTTGCAATTCGAGGGTTTTGAGGTTCCTGCTACATTCGAGCGTTTCATTTGCTGTTTTGTTTTACGGAGGCTATTTTGAGCATTTGCTAGAGTTTACTGTCTTGTCTTGTGATACCGTAGAAATAAACCATACAGTATGCAGCTCCAATATGATTTAACGTTAATTTCGTTTACTGCAGGACATTTTCAAAACCTTATAACTGTAAAAAGAAGAGTTTTCGATCCCATGTTCATGTGACATTTTCTGCTTATTTCGTCCCTGAAACATGTTCTGAAAGTTTGTACAGACCATTTTATATGAAATTTGAGATAAAATTTGTATACAGGGTGAATACAAAAGTCTGAACCCCCCTTTTATTTTTTGAACCGAAGCAGATATGTCAATTTTGATGAATCCAATGAATAGGAAGTTGTGGGTGGCCTATCCCATGGTGCACTTTTCATCATCCCAAATATGCAAATTAGGACACATTCAAAATTTATCTCAAAAACCGTAAGGGATAGAGAAAAAAACCCAATTGCAAACTTATTCAGCATAAAAAAACAAACAAAACAAAAAAAAAAGCATCCAAATCGGACCAAAAAATCACCCACAATCACGTGGTGAACTGTTTGTAGCCTACAAAGTCACACTGCACAAGGAAAACTGAATGGCGTGTTTTGCGTCATTTAGGTTCCGTGCCCAATTGTGTTATGGTGATTGTAGCGTCAGTTCACCACGTGATTGTGGGTGATTGGTTGTTCCGAATTGTTTGATTTTTTTTTGTTTTGTTTGTTTTTTTATGCTGAACAAGTTTGCAATTGGGTTTTTTTCTCTATCCCTTACGGTTTTTGAGATAAATTTTGAATGTGTCCTAATTAGCATATTTGGGATGATGAAAAGTGCACCATGGAATAGGCATCACCCACAACTTCCTGTTCATTGGATTCATCAAAATT
Source organism: Rhysida immarginata (assembly GCA_023313115.1). NCBI lineage: Eukaryota > Metazoa > Arthropoda > Chilopoda > Scolopendromorpha > Scolopendridae > Rhysida > Rhysida immarginata. The sequence goes on along the minus strand of JAHWFO010023121.1, from coordinate 267,528 downwards.
GACATATCTGCTTCGGTTCAAAAAATAAAAGGGGGGTTCAGACTTTTGTATTCACCCTGTATATTATCAATTTGTATAAGACTGCGTAAGCATAAATTTTCTAAACATTTAAAATATCTGTATTCTTAAATTTCCATACTTCTTCAACGTCTGTAGTTTACCTAATTTCTTTTTATTATTGTCTTTTAGTTCCTCCTGAATGGGTAATAGTTCCAGAAGACATTTCTGTAAGACTTAATCAAAATGTTTTGCTTAATTGTCGGGCAAAAGGATTTCCTCAACCTCAAATTATTTGGAAAAAAGCCACAGGTAATTTTGGTTAATAAGATGAAACCAAGCTTAAAATTCTATTTGTATTACAGAGTCGAGTCATATTATTATGATTACTAGCTAATATCCCGAATAATTGCCTTTAGCGGCACGGACAGCAGCTAGATGGCGTCGAAGTGAGTCAATAAGATTTTGGTATGTTTCTACTGGTAGCTGTTGCAATGCAGACTGTAAAGCATGCCGATAGCTGCTGCAGGGTACGCGGTGGTTGTTCCATAGCACGCGCATGATGATCGAGGTGATCCCAAAGGTTCTCGATTGGGTTGAGTTCTGGGGAATTGGGGGGCCAGGGTAGTACTTGGAACTCTTGGTCGTATTCCTCAAACCACTCCCGATAAATTGCAGCCGTATGACACGTCACACTGTCTTGCTGGAACGTGCCATTCCCCTCTGGGAAGACAGTCGCCATGTTTGGGTGTCTTGATCTGCAATTATGGATAAATAACCGAATCTGTTGAGTGCCTTCGACGTTGGTCTTCGGAGTTGCCCAGCCAAGGAACTATATCACGTGTTTGGAATTGGTTAGGTGACTATATCAAGTAGGTTTCCACTATGTTAAAAACATATCACTCATTGCTGCAATGGATAAGAAACCTGATTTATCAGATCTGGAAAAGGGGATGATAATCTGCTGTAGTTAAAGTGTACCATGACTGGGGAAATGCGACCGTTCAGAATAAACGGTATGGGAACTGTGGAGCACCACGTGCCATTGATAAGAGAGGTGAATGTCGGCTGCAAAGGTGTGTGAAGGCCAATCGAAGAGCTACAATGGACCAATTTACAGCTCAAACACACGAGGCTGCTCCCAGTCATGTCTCTAAAACCATATTACAGAGGGCCCTGCTACGTATGGGCCTCCGCAGCAGACGGATGGTCATCGCACCCATGCTGACGAAGGTTTATCGCCAAAAACGGCTTCAATTTGCCCAACAGTACAGACATTGGACCACTTCTGACTGGAAAAAGGTTGCCTTCTCCGATGAGTCACGATTTCTGCTCCACAGAACTGGCGGCCGCTGGCGAGTGAGGCGAGAAACCTCCGAGAACAAGCATCCTGCAACAAAAGTTGGACGATTCAAGACTGGTGGCGGCAGCGTCATGGTGTGGGTTGTCTGGGCTCACTGAAACCTGCGGAAGGCACTCAAACGATTCGGTTATTTATCCATAATTGCAGATCAAGTACACCCATGGTTCCTGCAAGACAATGTGACGTGTCATACGGCTGCGATTGTTCCGGGATGGTTTGAGGATACGACCAAGAATTCCAAGTACTATCCTGGCCCCCTAATTCCCCATATCTCAACCCAATCGAGAATCTTTAGGATCACCTCGATTGTCATATGCGTGCTATGGAACAACCACCACGTACCCTTCAGCAGTTATCGGATGCTTTACAGTATGCATGGCAACAGCTCCAGTAGAATCTAATTGACTCACTCCGACTTCACAATCTTAATGTCTATCTGCTGTCCGTGCCGCTAAAGACGGTCACTCGGGATATTAGCTGGTGGTCATAATAATGTGACTCGACTCTGTATAACACAGGTGTAACAAAAAAGTTAGGCCAAACTTTCAAGAAACTTCCTCACATGTACAGGAAGAAAATTTGATTTATGGACATGGGTCCGGAAACGCTTTATTTCCATGTTAGAACGCATTTTCAAATGGATAGGTAGATTTGGACATAAAACCTACTAAACTTTTATTTGTGGGGTCGTTTGAAAGCTCTTTGTAGGAAACCCGGTAAAGATGCAGAGTCTTCGAGCTTGTCTTGTGGAAAGCTGCGAAACAATACGCAACTCTTCAGAGATACACCAGCGTATCCGGGATTCAATGCGGCGTATTCAATGTTGGTGCATTTATCCGTACTAACGGAAGGCATTTTGAATATTTTATGTCAGTAAGATTTTCATATGGTATGCTGGTACATTCTATTCCTGTGTGTTTCCCATGAGTTATGTTATTAATGAAGGGTTGTAGAGAATGAGTTCTAATATGGAAATAAAGCGGTTCCGTACCCATGTCCATATAACATATTTTCTTCCTTGTTTCTTGAAAGTTTGGCCGTACCAAACCTGCGTTTAGAGACGTTACAACCTGCGTTTTAGAGACGTTTGCTAATCCAGAAGAGCATAATAAATTTTAATCTTGTTCATTATACGGCGTAAAGAAACTTTTAATCTCTTTTTCATCTTTCATAATGGCTAATTGTACGAGGGTGGGCTTAAAAGTAATGCCTCCATGGCTGTAACTTTTTTATTTTTTAACCGATTTTCAAAATTCTTTTGTATCTGATACTCACATTTCTCCTCTATGTAATGCACTATTCACTTTTCGA
>JAHWFO010023121.1:230810-249857 GCA_023313115.1 Rhysida immarginata | reverse complement strand
TTGAGGGTCGTCACGAGTGTAACAGAACTTTTGCAAAGCCCGGTATATAAGAGAAGGAGTGCTCTGTAATCAGTCAATTAAATAAGTTAATGTCCTTTTTTAATATAATAAATGAGATAAATAAAATAAACTAAAAATAAAAGTCACCGAAGTAAATGAAATTGAAGAATGAAGAAATTGGATGCACTTCAAGAAATGACGAAATCACGGACACAATAGTGTAGAAATAGAAGGAATGATGAACAAATACAAGAATATTGTAGAAAGTTGATAGAAAAGGTGACAGGAAGATGGAGAATCGATTTCTTGGAGATGTGACGATGCAAAAGAAATCAGCTTTATATTAAAAAAGGAGATTTACTTATTTAATCGAACTAACGCAACTGTAATAAAGCTGAATGAGACATAAGCTTTTTTTATTCACAGACATGGGCCTTCCTTCTAAACATGTTCTAATACGAGAGGGATCTTCCTTTGCCACTGTCCATCTAGAAGAATGGCCCTCGACAGGATGCCCTGTGGAAAATTTTGGAATAGAATACAAAGCTATTTCCGCCAAAGAATGGACTGTTGTTGGCACCAATATCTCTCCTTCTCAAAAGAAAGTGGTAATATCTGGGTTAGTACCTGCTACTTGGTACATGCTACGTTTAATAGTAGGAGGAGCTGGAGGATCTGATGTGTTTGAATACACTTTTGCCACTCTTACTCTCTCTGGAGGTACGTGTTCAGAAAAAGCAAACAGTATAGACCACAAGTAAAGATTTTACCAATTTTTTTCATAGATTAATTGTTTCGAAAATAGAATCGTTTCCTTTTTTTGAAGATACTATTTCGAAGGATGTGTATGACGGAGTGCAGCCAGTTTATATTTTCCATTTGGATCCTCTGATAATAATTCCTTCTGTAATTTTAATTATTGTCGTCATCATTGCGATTGTGGTTGTCTGTGTCTTTATGAAACGACGAAACGGAAGTGTTGGTGCTCCTTCTGGTATTTTAACAATTAGAAGATTATAGAAAATTTCCTTTTAAAAATTTACATAAATTTTGGCATAAATAATTTTAAGCATTATATTTCTATTCCAGAATATTCCCTTGGCACCAATCCTGTGAACACTTGGGTGAGGCATTCTAGAAATTTGCCTGGAGATTATGGATACCAAGGACAAATGACCACACTATCAAGAAGGACGTCAAAGGGTATTCAATGGATTTACTAATGAAAATTTACATGTTTGTAGTCTTTCTTTTTCCTATATCATCTGCATTTATAAGTGATTGTTTTTCATATTTTCTAGACCCTTCTCCATATGCCACCACTCATATGTCCGAGTATTATCCTGAAACCGCTTCCATGATTCCTTCAGGTGATCCTTCGAATTCTAATTACTCAGGGACATGGAGACGAAATATGCCAAGTATGCTAAGATTTTATTTTTGCAAGAAATCAAATTTATGGGTATATCTTTATGAAAAATTATTTGTTACTAAAATCCCTATTAGCGCGGTCTCTAAGCCATTTGACTTAGCATCGTTTTTCTATCAAGAGAAACAAACTTATCTTGGAGAACCAATATTTTCATTAATTAATGAAAGAGTTCACTAATACAATAGGAAAATTTTGAAAATCATAATGTACAATGGCGGAGCACTGAAACTGTAAACCCTCCGAAGAATTTTCATTATCTTCTCTCTCATTACCAAAAGAGCTCGCTGAATTTTTTCTCTCTTATCAATAATCAAATACATGTTTTGCATAAAAATTTTTGAATGAAAGATTAATTAAAAAAATTATTACACAAGGGTGCGTACTGTCGCCCCTCTTGTTCATTATCTTTATGAACTGGATAATCAGGGGCAGCCGACGCGATGAGCGTGTTTGTGTGGGCGACTGCCTGGTGGAGAGATTGCTCTTTGCTGACGACCTTGTCCTCCTTGGGTCTTCTCGCACGAACCTTCAGCATGCACTAGACCGGTTTGCAGCCAAATGTGAAGAAGCTGGGATGAAGATCAGTGTGGCTAAAACCGAGGTTCTGGTCCTTTCAAGACAGCCTGCTCAGTGCGCTCTCCAGGTTAGGGGAGCCTCATTGAGACAGGTGGAGAAATTCAAGTATCTCGGGATTGCATTCACGAGTGATGGACGGCAGGAGAAAGAATTGGATGCTCGGATCGGTGCAGCTAGCTGTGCCAGACGTGAACTGTGGCGATCCGTGGTAACGAAACGCGAGCTGGGTAACAAAGCCAAGCTTTCCGTCTTCAAATCTATCTTTGTCCCCATTTTCACCTATGGTCATGAGGCTTGGGTAATGACCGAAAGAGTGCGATCGCGGGTACAAGCGGCCGAAATGAGATTTCTGAGAGGTGTGGCAGGTGTTACCCTACTAGATAGAGTGTACAGCAGCACAATAAGGGAATCTTTAGGTGTTGAGCCGCTACTTCTCCGCATTGAGAGTCTCAGTTGCGCTGGTATGGCCACTTGATACGGATGCCGCAAACTAGTCTTCTAGGCAGTTGTTATTTTCCAAGCCGGTGGGTAAGAGACCAAGTGGTCGGCCTAGAACCAGGTGGCTAGACTACATGGAGAATCTGGGTTCGAGTCGCTTGGATATTACCAGGGAGGACATGCGCCTGATGGCGGAAGATCGCGATCGCTGGAGATCCTCCATAGGGCTGCCCCGCGACCCTAACGGATAAGCGGGTTTGAAAAGTAAGTAAGTATTACCAAAGGTTTAATTCAAGCCATCCAAGAAGACTTAAAATTTAAGTTTTGACTGTTATCCAAAATTTTTAAATCATGATTATATATATATTTTTTGCATTTAAGCTTGAAGTTGGCACGAGATGCCCGAATAGGTCAGCTATTGTCAACCTAATTTTTATTATTTTATAACTATAAGGCATGTTCAAATGAAAGTGATCCAAAGGGTACTGAGACGGATTACATGAAAGTATTAATATTTACCTTTGCTTATATGAAAGAAGGACATCTTATAGTCACGATTATAGACGCGCAGTCTTAAAAAAATCTCCGCCTGCCGCAATATAGGACTCCCACTGGATCATCAATCGGCTAATACCGTCCCCAAAAAAGTCTGTTTTCTGCTGCTCTCTCAACCATGCCGGAACAGCGTCCTTAACCTCCTCATCATTGGCGAATCGTCGACCTTTCAGTGCCTTCTTTAAAGGACCAAACACATGAAAATCACATGGTGAGAGGTCCGGGCTGCAAGGAGGGTGTGGCAGAACTTGCCACCGCATTTTGGTTATTGCTTCCTGCACCAGTCTCGCAACATGTGGTCTAGCATTGTCCTGGAGGAAGATCACCCCATCATTGAGCTTATTAGGACGCATGTTTTTCACAGCTTGACGCAAGTTCTGCAGTGTCTTGATGTATGCGATAGCATTAATACGCGTTTTGGGTTCCATAAACTCCAAAAGCAGAGGACCGTCGGAATCAAAGAAACACGTAAGCATAACCTTCCCGACCGAACTTTTCGACTTGAATTTTTTGGGCCGTGGTGACGATAAATGCTTCCACTGCATTGTGGATTCTCTCCCGAAGGGTTCCCAATAATTGTAACAGGTCTCATCTATCGCGATAATCTTCTTCAAAAACGCTTCCCCCTTCTTCAAAAACGTTCCAGATGATCCAAACAGCAGCCGAAACGCAGCCCTTTGTGCTCTTCCGTGAGCATTCGGAATACCCACTGACAACAGACCTTGCCATATCCCAGGCTTTTCACTACAGCATATGCATATGATCCTTCGCAAGTGACCGTATGCTGATCCGCCTGTCCTTACGAATTGACTTATCCATGTCTGTCTTCAATTGACCACGTGTAGTTTATCAGCCGTTTCCACACGACCATCATGGAACATTTTGCCCCAACGCACCATGGTTGCTTTCGAGAAACATGCTTCTCCATAAACATTCAACATCCGAGAATGAATGTCAACTGGTAGAATGTCCTCAGCTGTCAGGAATGTCGCTCGTTGGTCAGTTTTGGACGGAAATTTAATAGGAGGGTCCATTGTAACACAAACGAAATACGAGCATAAGCCTAACGTAACTTCCCACAGCAGTGCTTATCAGAACAAACAGACGATACGTCAACAGTCACCCGTTTGCCTCGTGTCTGCGCACTCACGTGCTCGCGCGCTACAACCCGAATCACTTTCATTTGAACATGTCTTATATTATCAAGGTGAATAAATGAAGCGAGTTTTTTCGGTAGCAAGAGACAGTGAAATTCATTCTTTTGAGACCGATGTTTCAAAATTCAATCTTCTGACATTAGATTTTCAAAATTTATTCTGTTGTGTTGGTGAACTTTTTCTCAGATAATGAGATTATTACACAACCATACTTTCAGTTATTTATGTTTTGCATTATTCAAGGGCAATACATTACATACAGTGATTGGACAAAATAATCTAAACACCTTTGATTTTAGACGTTTTATCGAAATATAGAAAAATACTTGACGAATTATCCTGAAATTTCAGGTGTATAAAGATCATGTTACACTTCATATATTTCAGCGAAGGTTTTGTCCCGAAAGCAAATAGGGGACCAGCAACAAGCTGAACAAAAAATAATAATGTTTGGGATCACCCTGTAAAAAAATAATCCTTGAAATGCGTTGTAGCTGTAGCATATGATTATGAGGCTTTTACTTATCTGTGTTAATTTGTATGAGGATAGTACGTATATTCATGAGCATGTGAGGGTTTCTTTAAAAAAAAAAAAAAAAAAAAAAAAAAAAAGAATCGAACTTTTTTTGTAAGTTTTTTATCCATGAATATACATGCTATTCTCATACAAATGAACACAGATAAGTAGAAGAAGCCGTGTAATCACATGCTACAGCACAGCCCACAAGATAAAGGCCTGAGTGCTGTTTTCAATATGGCGGTGCTCGCAGGTGGACTGTCTTTGTGATATAAGCTGAACTAAAAGAATTATTTCATAAATTTGCTTTAATTTTCTTAAAAAATCTAACCAAAATAATTAATCTATTACAGGAACTAATTTTTGCAGATTTCTAAAACCATCATATAAGGTTTCGAAATTTTTTATAGAAAAGATGCTTTTTCTCTTCCTCCATAGATGGCTCTATTTTGAAAAAAATGAAACTATCTTTATTTGCACGTATGTTGCGATTGTTTTGATCGAAATATAAAGCCATTTAAATAACAAGTTCAAAAACTAAGATTTCGTTAGAAGATTAAAGCATATTTGTGAAATAATTCTTCTATTCCATCTTATTTCACACAGACAGTCCGCCGGCGAGCGTCGCCATTTTGAAAACAGCACTCAGGCCTTTATCTAGTGGGCTGTGGATACAGCTACAACGCATTTCAAGCATTATTTTTTGTTCAATTTGTTGCTGGACAAAATTTTTGCTGAAACATGTGAGGTTTACCATGCTCTTTAGACCCCTGTAGTTTCAGGATAATTCGTCAAGTATTTTTCCAGATATTCGACAAAACGTCTAAAATCAAAGGTGTTCAGATAAAATTTTTTCAATCCCTCTATATCAATCGAAAATTTTAGATTTATCAGACTATTTCACCAGTGGAAGTTCATTGTTATTAAACAAAAATTTAACGGGCATAACTGACCGACATTGTTGAAAATCATAATCATTTGTCCTGGGATATTTCATGGTTAATTAATGACCATAGCAGTTGAAAAGGACGTTAATACCAAACAAACCAAACCAACCATCATGGTTAATTAAAACAATCATTTTTTTCATACAACTATTATCCAGATTTATTACTTTCATGCGTCTATGTAGTCAGCTTATGCAAATAGGAACCATCACTATTTCATTGTGTCCTTTGTTTTGACCATAACACTACCGCCTTACAATTTTAGTGGGAAATTTGGTCATATACCTGCGATTACGAGTCTGCCGGGCAATTTATAAATACTATACCTTTTCACTGATTCAATGAATATTATAATTATAATCAACCTGTTCAACAGATATTCTAGCATATTATTCCTCAAGGCTCAGCAACACTTAATCAGCAACACTTTATTTGCGACCTACATAACTGAAATTCCTCCTCCCGAAGCCTAATATTATAGCCACTGGTGTCCGTCCTATCGCCAGCGTACTAGATTTTCGTAAAAAGGAATAAATTCAGATTTTGATTTATAATTTCTTTTTATAAATATGATTTCATTTTATTTTTAGATCAAATTCCCTTTCCTGAATGCAGTCAACAAATGATCAATCGAAAGTATGTAATATTATGTCTATAATTTGAAATAATAAAATTACGAGGGTGGGCTGAAAAGTAATGCCTCCATGGTTGTAACTTTTTTATTTCTTAACCGATTTTCAAAATTCTTTTTGTATCTGATACTCACATTTCTCCTCTATGTAATGCACTATTCACTTTTCGACATAGTCCCCATCCCTTTCCACGCATTGTACCAACGCGTGACTAGTCGGGTGAACCCGTCGGAGAGGAATTCCGGGGTTGTCGTCGACACGAGGATTGAATGGCAGCTTTGGATCCTCTTCTGCAGCACGATAACGCCCGTCCGCACACGATCGCCACACATCAGAGGGGGTTGCAGCGCCTACAGTTCAAAGACGAAAACTTGCAGTTCAAAAATGAAAGACTTTGCACCTTGCGACTTTCACCACTTCCCAAAGAGGAAAGAGCACCTTAAGGGGCATGAGTTGCGTTCTGACGACGAGGTGAAACTATATGTGAGTATCAGATACAAAAAGAATTTTGAAAATCGGTTAAAAAATAAAAAAGTTACAGCCATGGAGGCACTACTTTTCAGCCCACCCTCGTACATTGCGTTTCAAATAGATAAATAAATAGATTCGTGAATTTTTCCACGTTAGTTTTTTTCTTGCAAAAACTCAATGACATTAATTTATATTATTCGGCGAATTATTTTTAAGTTTTGATAGACGAGAAATTGAAGATTCGGCTTGCCTATTTCCACCTGAATCTAGTATTCCACGTGGCAACGTTCCAATTGACGGCTACGATCCGCCTCCCAAAGGTAATATACTCACAATGTATTAAGAAATACAAACGAGGTCTATTTTTTAATGTTTTGCTGATTTTGTTAATTTTATTTTGGTTTCCATTTACAGCTCACATGTTCAGAAATTAATTTTTCAAATTGGCCAAAAATGTTTCATCGAATAAGGTGAGACCAAATGGATTGTTGAGACCAAGACTCACATTTTGTGTATATTTGTTCAGGATAGAATGTTTATGAAATTTTTTCGGACCTTTTCCGGTAGTTAAAATTTGCAAAACTGTTTCAGGCAAAATTTTTCAGATTTCTCTAGCCAATAAAGTTTTAAAATAAATCTCATTGTTGTGCTTATAGCAAATGCATAGTGTTCTCATTTTCGTCACAGTGCGTTATTCTAAGTGCATGTTCTTGTTAAACAATACTCTTTATACAAATTTCTCATATTTCTATTTGTTCATTCATATTCATGTCATTTCTTGTAAAAAAAATAATTAAATAAACATATAAGAAGATGAAGGTATGTGACTATATTTCTTTCCTATTAAATGCGGCCTATCCTTGCATTTTTGACAGTTTTTAATTCTTCTACTCTTAGTTAATCGACAGCTTCCTTTATTTTGCATTTTTAATGTGTGAACCACTGTTATTGATGAAACCTTTATGAGTTGCAGGTGTTCATGGAAGATTGTTTGAACTGGTCAGATTTGCTTCAATTGGGGAAGAGGTTACCTGAATGTCATATGCGATCATATCCGACACATAACGGATGTTTTCCGGCTTGAACTATGAAGCGATATGCCATGTTATTCTGGTCGTCAGATCCTCAAACGAAGTAACACTGCAGGCTCGGTATACTAGGTACACTGAGTTAGCAAAACTCATGGGATAGTTACTTAATATCTGGTCGGGCCACCTCTGGCCCTGTGGAGTGCAGCAATACGGCGTGGTAGTGAGTCTGCAAGTCCCTGGTACACTTCTGGAGGCAGTTGACACCAGATAGTCTGCAGAGCCGAAGATAGTTGCTGCCCGTTCGTGGACGGATGATCCAGTGCCCGGAGCCTGACTTCAACAGCATCCCTGATATGCTCGATGGGATTCATGTCAGGGCTCCGGGCTGGCCAGCTCAGTCGTTGGACCTCTCCTGCATGCTCCTCGAACCATTCGCGGACGACATTGGAGCGATGTGGTGGAGCATTGTCATCTTGAAAGACTGCTACGTCGTCAGGGTGTTGAAATGTCAAAAACGGGTGCAGATGATCTCCGATGAGTTGATGATACCGTGGACCATTCAACGTTTGGTCCAGAATAACCAGAGGGCCCATTTCAAACCAGGAAAAGGCACCCCAGACCATCACTGATGCCCCACCACCCTGCACCACCACCCGTTGGCATGCGGGATCCATCGTTTCGTGAGGTCTGCGCCACACACGGTGCCTCCCATCAGCGTGGTACAGTTGATATCGTGACTCATCTGATCATATGACATTACGCCACTGTTGCAGAGTCCAGCCAAGATGGTTGGTGGCAAATGCACGCCGGAGTGTCCTATGACGCTGGGTAAGCATTGGCACCCGTGTAGGGCGACGGCTGCCAAACCCGAGGGCATGCAGATTCCGACGGATTGTCCACCGACAGTGCGGCCAGTATTGAACTGGTCTGTGATTTGCTGCACTGTTGCGCTCCTATCTCTCTGAATCATTCGTCCCAGGTGTCGCCGGTCACGATCATTCAGGGCAGCTGGACGCCCGGTATGGTGCCTGTGGTGGACTGTGATGCCTTCATCCAGCCATTCCCGATACACCCTGGAGACAGTTGAGCGGGAAAAGCCAAATTCCTGCACCACTGCCGAAATGGTTCATCCCATGCGTCGGGTACCTACTATTATACCCCGTTCAAAAGAAGTCAACTCGTTACGATGTGCCATTTCTGATTAATCACTTATCCAAGCTCTTCCCACAACGTCCAATGGTCCATTCCCAGAATCCGTTACTCCTGTGAATTCGTGAGCCATGCCCATCTATCAATGTGCTTGCTTTCCCATGAGTTTTGCTAAGTGTATTTCAAGAATTCTCATAACCAAAAATGCGCAGGTTTATTTGGACGAAAACTGTTAGCCAAACAATGGTGTACAAATTATTAAACGTACCACGCAAAATATTTGTGTGTATAGCGTCCCATCCTGTATGAAGATTATAAAATCTAAGCGATATCTGTCTTGAAAAGCCAAGAAGTGTTTGCGGTTTGTGTAATAAGATTCGTTCATTAGAAATTAGCATTTCATTCAATTTTAATGCGCTAACATCACCCTGTGGCACTGGAACGACGTAGCAAATTTTCTTTCACATATTTCTCTACTCTACAGTTCGGATCTTGAGCGCCCGATTCAGCTCGTTTTTGCGCATAACGTCATGATTGATCATCGATGTGGTTGTTATAGCAATCACAATGTTTCTTCTCCGCTTGGCATTTGTCCTTTCAAGCATGACAACGAATAGTAATCAACCATCTGGGACGCTCCTCGGAATAATTATTACGAGGCGCATCCAGAAAGTAAGTTTCCCTATTAAAAAAAAAGAACTCACACTTACAGGAACATAATTATTGGCAACAAGTGCAGCAATGTTTCAGCTATTTTTCAACATAGCCACCACCAGAATTGAGACACTTGTCGTATCGTGGGATCAACTTTTGTATCCCCCTATCGTAGAACTCTGCCGCCTGTGAATGGAACCAGCGTGTGACAGACGTCTTCAGCTCTTCGTCGTTGCCAAAACGCTCACCGGAGGACAGGAATTTCTTCAGGTGCAAGAAAACGTGAAAATCGCTGGGAGCAACATCAGGGCTGCCGCACAAGCTCAACAAGATCATCATTGGATGAGGGATGGTCGCCCACTGCGCTCTTCATCATGGACACTTTGACGACCTTCGGAAAACTGCCTACACCAGCGACGCACCATCTGCTTACTCATGATGTTCGGTCCATAAACCTGACAGAGCTGACGATGAATTTCAATTGGCGCAATGCTTTGTGCATTCAAGAACTTTATCACCGATCGAACCTTGCAGGCGACAGGAGAAGAAATAAGAGCTTCCATTTCGGACCATTGCTACCACGCTACTGGCACGAGGCGGGACCTGTCCGGCTGGCATATGATTGATATGTCATAGATCTGTTACGCATGCGCAATTGACACGACTAATTACGTTTACTTTAAAGGGGGAAAACATCGGGAAACTTACTTTCTGGATGCGCCTCGTACTTTAATTTTACAATTGAAACGAGTGAATAGATATAAACGATAAACTCGAACTATGGCACGTTGTGAAAATATCCCTGTTGGAAAAACAACAGTCGCCAATGTTATTCAAAGGGTTCTTATATAAAAACATCACCAGCCATCGTCAGGGGCATAAATATTTTGGGCACGACAAACGACGTCTCGGATCACGGAATGGCAAAAGTTGATTTGGAGCAATGAGACAAAGTTTATCTGGACGATCAAGGCTGATATAATGTCTATTGACATGATCTAAAGAGGGATGAGGAAGTCTACTCCAAACGCCAACAAGGAGGATGCAGTATTATGGTTTAGGGGACCTTGAGTTCTTAGGACAATGCAATCTGGAGTTTAGTTCGCGAAGAATGAATGCTATCCAGTATCACCAGACGTTATATTCTATCCAACGAAAGTTGGAGTGGGCGTGTCCTATTTCAATTGTTAGACATTGTTACCAAAGTAGAATCAACGATGCCTAACAATTGAAATAGGAAGTTTAACTGGACACGCCCACTCCAACTTTCGTTGGACAAAGTATAGAAGTTCATCTACTGCCAGTTGCAGAGAAAATCGGAGGACCTTTGAGTTCCAACAAGACAATGCCCAATTCCTAACGCTAAGTCGACTTTAAAGTGGATCCTGTTTAAATCAACAGATATTTAATCTTATAGAAAATGTTTGTGGTTGCTCTACAAGAGCTGTTTATGCAAATGGACAGCAATTTTCATCAATTGGAGAGTTGACGGCCCAAATCAAAAAAGCTGGGATATAGGGACCGAGTGCCAGACAACTTTTTAACTAGCAGCGCGCCTAGTGGCACATTGGCGAAAAAATATAAATGACTACGTGAATGATATTCACATCTTCGATAGCAAATGACAGCAATTCAAACTGTAATTGTCGTGGGCTTTGCTAAGATCAATTTTTTTTTTCTATTTACAAAATTTACAAACCTACCGAAATTTAATGAGCAGTTTTGGTTAAAAATCTAAATTACGCTTAAATCGCTATATTTTAAAATACAAACGGACAGATTATAAATTTAAAAATAAAAAAATAAATACAAAATATAGTTTCAGTAAAAAAAAATCAAGTGTAATACAATATTCAAATTCAAAAGATAGTATAAAATATCAAATTTACGAGGGGCGATTGATAAATAAGGTCTCCATTGCTGTAACTTTTTTATTTGTTAACGGATTTTCAAAATTCTTTTTGTATCTTATACTCACATTTGTCTTCTATATAATGCACTATTCACTTTTCGACATAGTCCCCATCCCTTTCCACGCATTGCGCCAACGCCTGATTAGTTGGGTGAACCCGTCGGAGAGGAATTCCGGAGTTGTTGTCGACACCAGGATTGAATAGCAGCTTTGGACCCTCTTCTGGAGCACGATAACGTCCGCCCGCACAGGAGTCACCACACACCAGTGGCGTTGCAGCGCCTACAGTTCAAAGATGAAATATTGCCGTTCAAAAATGAAAGACTTTGCACATTGCGACTTTCACCACTTCCCAAAGAAGAAAGAGCCCCTTAAGGGACATGAGTTGGTTCTGACGGCGAGGTAAACGCTGCCATTCAATCCTGGTGTCGACAACAACTCCGGAATTCCTCTCCGACGGGTTCACCCAACTAGTCACGCGTTGGCGCAATGCTTGGAAGGGAATGGGGACTATGTCGAAAAGTGAATAGTGCATTACATAGAGGACAAATGTGAGTATAAGATATAAAACGAATTTTGAAAATCGATTAACAAATAAAAAAGTTACAGCCATGGAAACCTTATTTATCAATCGCCCCACGTTTATATATATAAAATTTAAAATTTAGCTCCGTATATAAGACTTTGTTAAATATTATATTTTTACTAAGTGATTTAAAATTCCCCAATAATGTTTAAATCTGTATGTTTTCCTCAAAAATCCGTTTTTTTAACTTTTTATTTTGCAACATTTTATTATTACAATTTTTTTTATTGTTAAAGGGATTAAATTGTAATATCCTACTAACATACAATCTACTTGTCTTTGTATTGAAGTATATTTAATAAGAGGTATTTCCCTTACTTTACTTTTTTGTGTTTTCCGTATCATATGGATTTTTTTTCAAAGATTCCATATTTATTTTCTTCAGTGCATATTTACATATTTTTAAAATATACAAATGGTAATGGTTTACCGGACAATGTTGTTCATTTTTCAAAAGATAATTTATCATATACTGTTGTAATAATATAATTGGTTTCAAATGTTTTGAAAGACGCATCCCAAATTGGTAAACAATATTGCAAAACAGAATGAAATAGTGCTTCAAAAATTTGATTCATTAAAGATCTCTTAATTATCGTTTTAAGTATACGCAAAGAGATCGATATTACTCGTAGCTTATTTAAATTATGAGCTATATGGTTTGACCAATTTAACTAATGATCCAAAATAAACCCTAAATAGCGAAAGGAGCCAACCTTTTGTATTTGTTCACTTCATTTAACTCATCTAAATTATTTTTCATATTTATACTACCAGTGTTTCGCTTCATATTACGTCCAAGAAATTCATTTACATAGTTCAATTTCTTTTTAAAAGAAACTGTTGATTCAATACAGGGCATATAATAATTATATTTACATTTTCTAATTTTTTTTTATATTTTTCTTTTAATTCTGCATTACTTAATTCTCGTAATAATTTTTTCCGCATCTTTCTTTCTTTTTTATCAATCTAATTACTCCATTTGTTATCCAAGGTTTAAGTTTTCTATACCTAATTTTTACTACACTTTTTTTCAGTACTATATAATATTCCTTCTTCGATTTTAGAATGAAAATATTCATACAATTCATTTAAATCTTATACTTGTTTCATATAATTCCAATCCGTACTTTGAATGAATTGTTGAAACTATGAAAATTCATTTTTCTATCATAGGGAATATATTTTTTTCTATTTTTTCAGCAATTATTTTCGTGTATGTGTTACTACATCCATATATACAACAACTTGTACGGCCAGTTCTTGTGTCCATGATTTTTCAAGTCCTTCAAATTCTTGTGTCCTTTAAACTGCAGCACACTTTAAATAGCGTGTTGCTCATCATTTAAGTTTTTTCTAACGATCGCCACCAGACCGCACTGCCATCAACGTTCTTGGTCCCTATTATCAACCTAAACTATTTACAATCCCTTGTAAATTCAATGCCAAATTGTGTATGAAAACGTTATTGGGAAAAATGGTGGAATTACAACTCAGCTGGGTAAAAATTCTTGAAGTGGGACCCTCTAAAACAAACATGTCGTGAAATTTAAACCTGGTAAACCTATAAAGTAACGCCCCCAAGATGGCCGCGGCTGCGAGTAACAGGAATAGATGAGGAGTTTATGAAATAATATATTTCACAAACTTGTCTATTTATTCCTGATAGTAATTTTTGATGTATATATTTCACGAAAAATTGTTCATAAACAAGAAAACAATAATTATATGCTATATATTAGCAGTTTTTATTACAACATTATCGTTTGTTTGATTCCATTAAAAAAAGACGAAATTTAAGCTTAAGATATTGAAATTGGCCATAATGCAGTAATGGGAAATGTGAATGAACTATTTCTGAGTCTGAACAAATAATTTTATTAGTAATATATATAAAATAAATAAAGTAACTTAAAATTATATACAGGGTGTTTTTGAATTGAGTACAGATTTTATGGGAGATGATAGAAGAGGTCCTCAGAAGTATTTTTTGTCATATGAACATGGTGTCCCCGCAGCTTCGTTTACTTACAATACTGCATTGAACAATCAAATGATACTGGGACGCAGTGTGCGTTGGTAAGCCTAGATTATTTTATTTTTAACAATTAACACAAACTATCTATTGTATGACTTTTACAGTAATTGATCGAAATGACCGCCATTTGATTCATAGCACAATTCGCAACGTCTTATGATGGATTGATGTACACGTGGAAACAGTTGATTTGCACGGTCGCTGATGTCACCTGCTGCCGCGACAACACGAGCCGCCAATTCTTCTTCGGTATCTACGGGTTCGGAGTACACCATTGATTTTATGCTTCCCCATAAAAAAAAATCCAACGGTGTGAGATCTGGCGATCTCGGTGGCCAAGCAACTGGTCCGCCACGACCAATCCAACGACCAGGATATGTCTCATTTAGGTAATCTCTAACTGCTCTTGTGTAATGCGAAGGTGCGCCGTCCTGTTGAAACCACATCAAATGTCTGGTCATTAGTGGAACATCTTCAAGAAGACCATGGAGCTCCTCCTTCAGGAAACCAAGGTATGTTTGCCCGTTAAGACGGCATGGTAGAAGATATGGCCCAATCAGGACATTGTGAATCATGCCAGCGCAAATATTCAACGAAAAACGATGCTGAAAACTGTTAACATGTGTTGCACATGGGTTGACATGAGACCACAGATGACTATTGTAGCTATTGAACATTCCCTCTCGCGTCCCGGTGTCATTTGATTGTTCAATGCAGTATTGTAAGTAAACGGAGCTGCGGGGACCCCATGTTAATATGACAAAAAATACTTCTAAGGACCTCTTCTATCATCTCCCAAAAAATCTGTACTCAATTCAAAAACACCCTGTAGATGTACTCCCGATCTCCGCCATCTTGAGGACGTTACTTTATAGGTTTACCGTTAAAAAGTTATAAACAATCAAATTTTTTGATACTTTTTTTTTAAAAGTCATATCGCAAGCTAATCTTTTCAAATCTCTTTGAAATTTTAAAGATAACAAGTAAAAAAGTATATTAATAATATTCGAAATTATAATAAAAGTTAAATTTCGCGACATGTTTGTTTTAGAGTGGGCCACTTCAGGAATTCTTAACAAGCTTTATCATTTTTGGCTAGACTTATTTTGTTTTGTTTTTTTTTAATTTCTTTCTGTTAAAGTTTTAACCATTATTATTTATAAATTGTGATCATGATATTGTGATTAAATTTTTATGTTTTATTGCATCACCATTTATTTTGTTTTTTGTAGCTTTTTTATTTCTGATAGCATCTTATTATCATCTGGAGAATTTTAAAACCCTCACTAGAAACTATGTTACACAAATTTGGAGTTTTATTTGTATTAAATATATGAAATGACACGGAGAAGAGGATGAATTAGTTGTTATATGAAAAATATTTACAGAAACAATTTGCCTGATAATGTTTGAAAAACAAAAACGAAAAAAAGAAATATTTCCGAGAAACGTTCTGAATATGATCAGAACAAAATATAAAGAACAGTTTATATAGGAATAACTAGCTTTCAAGTTGTCATTATTTTAAAACGTTTAATTCACTTGAAGATTATAATTCGCGCTTCATCTAATTTACAAATCTACTTTCATAAACATTTCTGAACTAGCCTATAATGCGAGCTTACTAATGCAAAAGGTCAAATAAACAACTTTTCTTCTTTCAACAAGTGAAATAACTTACAATTTCTTTGACCTCGATTCTCTTTCATTGCCTGGCTGAGGTGTCCGCGAACATGGACTAGCGAGCAGCTGTTCCCATCGGCCATTGCGCGAGCATTGGACGCCACCGTTCATTGTCCTGTTCTATTTTATGAAAATCGGCTGATTATTTACAATTCTTTGAAAAATAAATATCAAGAGACAACCTAGTATTCAGTAGCAGGCAGGAACGACTGATTCTTCTAATTCATTCGTGTGAATGAGGATGATGGCGTTGAGAAACGAGGCGTGGCATTTTAAGTCACTGCTCGTGCTCTTTCTCTCACTACACCTCCTCTCGCGTCTCGTTGTCATAGCAGAATCGCATGAAGGTAAGTCGATGGAATAATAACATTTTAGCTATGAAATTAAATGCCCCACCTATATTCTGCCCTCTCTTTACATCCGCGCAGATTCCTATTCATGTGTGCTGTTGGAGTTAAACAATTCCTACGCCTCTCATCTTCCCGTTCAAACGCATGTGAATGAGATAATCGCCGTCTCATCTGCTGTCCTTGTGTAGACGAGATCATGACGTCACGCAGTAGTGCAGTTTGGGAAATTTTTCTTTATGTTAAAATATAAATTCGATGGCAGAGATCCTCCAAGTCAGAAATATTGCTCATAAAAATTAGCATTTGGTTTTAGATACATTTTAGAATACTCTCTCTAAAATGTATCCCATAATACTAAAATAATTGAAAAATAGAATTTTAAAGGCTGGTCCGGGGGGGGGGGTGTTAGTTTAAAATTTAATGAATAATAGAAAAATATTGTTAAAAAATTCCTTTTTAAAGGCTAAATTAGGAAAACTCTTCATTTGCTTTTCATTTTATATTACGAATAAATAATATGTTGCATTTGTATGACGTAATCACGTTAGTTTTTGTTTAATTTTTTCTTATTTTATATATCGAGCCTGTTGATCGGAAAGTATGTACGAAAGGAGTCAAGCTAAATTTAGAAAATGGAACTGATAATGTTATTTCCCCTTGAGAAAAGTGATATCATTTCTCAATGCATTTGAGCCACCTGTCTGACTTTTATGTATCATACCAACACCCTCTGTCTGTTTATGGGGTGTTGATCATAGGCTATTCACTACGTTTACATGCACGTTTCGATCCGGATCGACTCCGATAAGATGCCCTGTGGGTAAAGCTCTAGATTAGGAAAGTACGCCAGACTTTGTCATCTGCTACAGAATCCGCCATTGTTGGCTCAGTCGGCCTTATCACTTGAATTACGCTTCCTCTAAAATACGGCTGAAATGCAATTTTTTAAAATTTTCTCATTATTATCGTCTGGAAATATAATTGACAATCAATAAATTTTGTAATTATTGATTTTTTCTTTAAATTTTGATTTCAATTTTAAATTTTCTATATGAAAATAATAAGTAAGGTTGAGGTTATTTATAATGTTAACTATAATGTTATTTATATATCAAGTTTTTGATTTATCTACCTCAATATAATAATCCTTAATAACTTTTAAAAGGCATTTGCATGTTTAAGTTTTTTATACTTATTTTTATCAAAACATAATTTTAATAGATTTTATCAAATTAATTTTTAGATTTATACCAAAAACTTCAATTTAATAGTTTATTTTAATTGTATTAAATAATAAAAATTATAAAATTACAATTATAATAATTATAAATAATTATCAAATTATAATTTAATAAAATAGAAATTGTTAAATTGATATTTTTGATATAAATATAATATTTAATTTGATAATTATAATTTGATAAAAAATTATTAAATTAAATTTTGATAAAAAAAATATATATAAAACTCCAATTTGATAGACAATTTGAAAATTGTTAATTAGGAAAAATGACATTTTGATAAAAAAGTTTACAAAAAAAAATTTAAACATGCAATGTATTTTAAAATTTATTCATTTATTTATTTATAGATATTTATTATATTGAGGTATAAATCAACCAAGAACTTATTTTAGCTAAAATTTTCTTTATTTTTTCTTTCAATCAAACAGCAAATTTATACTCGATCCGGATCGGGGTGTTTATATGCACATTATTGGATTGACCTCTTTCCTGAGGCATGCTTTCCTAGTTTCAAACCACCTCTTTCGAATGGATTGAACTCGATCCGGATCGGGATGTTGAAGCCTGTTTACATGCCACTTTTTGCAGGATTGATTTGTAACTGGTCTTTCGATCCGGATCGAAAGTGTGCATATAAACGCAGTGATTGAGTGGGGGTATTTTATATGAATGGGGACAGATCCGGACAGAACTCCGAAAGTCGGGATATATCGGCATAGAAATCCGAACATTGGAACAAATATAGTGAGATCAAAGCGAAAAATTGAGATGTCTTAATTAGTAAATTTAATATCGTAATTAATAGAATATCTTTCCATGGGACTTTAAATACATGCATTTTCAAACAAATAACAAATATATCAGAATGAATAACCTATTTAAAAAGCTTAATCCTTCAATACATAATCACCGTAAGCCAGGGCCGGACTTAGGCAGCTAGAGGCCCCTAGGCTATTCTATTATGAGTAGTATGAATATAGGCCCCTCTTGATCTTGAGGCCCTAGGCTGAAGCCTATAGGAAAATCCGGCCCTGCCTTAAGCAAAGGAGCACAGTGCATAATTGCAGCGAAAGTAAAGGCGAATTAGGGTAACGCGCATTTTTATACAAAACTGATTTATCTAATGGTATTATATGCATACACTGAATTATTATGTGTTATCATTTATTAATAATAATAATAAATTGATTTATTTAACTTGTGACGTCAAAATGTTGGGAAAGTAGGGTAAGCTGCCTAGTTGTTGCCACTTGTTAACGAAAACATTACATTTTTATGAAACCTGAAATGCGATAGGAACGAAAATGTTTATACACATTAGTTCCATTTATTGTTAATGCAGTCTACTATTTAATTACCAACTAGCCATTTATGTTTTGTTTTTATGTAGATTTAAAAAGAGTGCTTCGTGATCAGTCACGCTTTTTAAGGTACGGTCACACAGAGTGCTACGCGACGGACGCGACGGACGCGACGGATGCTATTTTCGCTCCGATTTGTATACAAGTCTGTAAACAAGTCTGCTTATTTGAAGATTTACGTAAAGAAACAATGTTTATTACAATTATACGAGGGTGGGCTGAAAAGTAATGCCTCCATGGCTGTAACTTTTTTATTTTTTGTTACTGATACTCACATTTCTCCTCTATGTAATGCACTATTCACTTTTCGA
>JAHWFO010023121.1:124784-210810 GCA_023313115.1 Rhysida immarginata | reverse complement strand
GACTTTTTTCTGTGGGGTCATGTGAAAACGATCGTCTACAGCACAGAAGTTCCTAACATTATGGATCTGCGACAACGAATTGAAAATGGATGCCAAACCGTTCGTAATGCTGGCGACGAACTCTTCCATGACATCAAACGGTCGCTCATGCAACGAGCCGAAGCGTGCGTGCGAGCTGGTGGCGGGCACTTTGAACAATTCCTGTAATTTGGAGCCACGGGTTTAGTTGGCTGTATCGCGTAAATAAATCGTTTCCAGCACTTTGAACATTTTCGTCTTCTTTTGACCTAAAGAATATGTCACTAAATTTATTGTACATAATTTTGACACACCCTGTATACCTCTTTTATTTTCGTTACTATTTCAATAATCTTTATGTTCACTTTTTTCAGATTCGAAATATTTGCTTCTTCCCTCCGGAGAACTTTACATTCGAAATGTATCTCTTGATGATGGAATGGCCAATTTTCGGTGCCAGGCAGTTCATCGTCTCACAGAAGAAATTAAAACTAGCGCTAAAGCTGGACGTCTCATTGTCACTGGTTCAGAATTTAAATTTTTACTACAAATTCTTTATATCCCTTAAATTTTGTTTTTGTATATCTTGGAATGTTTTTCTTCCTAGAAGCAAATGCAAACATACCACCCAAAATCATCGTCATATCCGAAAATGTAGAAGTGAAACAAGGTGAAAATGTTTTCTTATCTTGCATAGTGCAAGGAAGTCCACCGCCATCTTGCAAGTAAATAATTTCAATTTAAAATACCGGGTGGGCAAAAAATAACGTGAGGTGTTCAGAGCTCGCTAGCGGGAAGTCTATTAGGCCAAATGCAGTACATTTTGGTGTATTTACTTAGTGGAACATGCAGTTTCGATTTCTGAAAAAAAAATAGTACCAAAAGTCGCCATAGGGGGCGCTTATTTCAAGAAAACAATAAATACATTTGCATAAGTGCGTTCCGTGTTGAGCAATCATGACAATAAAAGGTAAGGCAGAGGATTTCCCATCATTCACGAACGAATGGCCTGACGATGACGCTTACTCTGCCTGACCGGGCGTTATTAGTCAAGTTGTTTTATCAGAAGAGCGACAATGCAAGTGCTGCCCTTCGTGAATTCCGGCGATTGAAAACGTTACGAAGAGGACCGATGAGCATAACTAACTTACGGAAAAGGATTGAACGATTCGAATCTACCGGAACTCAAGGAGTGCAACCAGGCCGGGGACGCAAACGAATCAGGCAGCAACACGTTGAAGAAGTTGCAACAGCTGTTTCGGAACAGGAGATGACTACTGTGCAGGGTACCAGCAGTGCACACGCAATAGCACGCCAAACAGATATCCCATATTCGAGGGTGAGGAAAATACCCATTGCATAAGACACTGACATTTTATCCCTATAAACTCACAACTGTTCAACAATTGCTTCCTGGAGATGAACGTACCCGAACTGACTTTTCGTTGAGATTTTAAGCACGTATGGAAGTGGATGATGCATGGCCATGGCAAATTTTATGGAGTGATGAGGCACATTTTTATTTGAATGGTGATATCAATACCCACAACTGCCGTATTTGGGCTGCATCAAATCCACAAGTGTGTCTGCCAACTCCTATGCATTCACCGAAACTAACAGTATGGTGCGGCTTTACTGCTTCTTTCATCATCGGCCCGTACTTTTTTGAAGAAATCCGTCCCCGTGGACCGGTGACTTGTTCCGTCAATTCTGCCAGGTATGCCGATATGCTTGAGAATTTTGTGATACCACGATTGCAGGAAAAGGGTTGTCTGGATTCTACCATTTTTATGCAGGATGGTGCGCCACCGCACGTCAGACGTCAGGTGCAGCAGATCTTGCGAGAAAGTTTTTCAGACAACAGAATAATTAGTCGTGCATTTCCCATGGTATGGCCACCCAGGTCGCCTGATCTCAACCCTTGTGATGTTTGGTTATGAGGATATTTGAAAAGCCTTGTGTATCAAGCACATGTTCCTGACCTCTCAACCTTAAAGGATCAAATAACGTTACATATCAGACTAATTAATGCAGATATGCTGCGAGCTGCCGTAGAAAATGTCGTGTACGGCATGCAGTTATTGGAACAGCACACTGGTGGTCTTATTGAAACACATTTGTAATTAAAAATAAAACATAGTTTATTGTTGTTACTAAAGTTGGTTTGTACGGTATTTGTTCATTTGACAATTAGGTATTCATTGTTTTCTTGAAATAAGCGCCCCCTATGGCGACTTTTGGTACTATTCTTTTTTTTTTGCAGAAATCGAAACTGCATGTTCCACTAAGTATATACACCAAAATGTACTGCATTTGGCCTAATAGAATTCCCGCTAGCGATCTCTGAACACCTCAAGTTATTTCTTGCCCACCCGGTATTAATAATTCGGGAAAAGATTAATATGTAAAGTGTAATTTTTAATAATTATAATAAGTGGATATCTCCGGTGAGGCTTTATTATGAATTTTTTTAAACTGGGAGAAGTGTTCATATTTTCTTTGACTTGATTTCATACCACTTTTAAGAAACAGAAAACATTCATTGAAAACATCTTTGAGGAAACCGGGACGCAGGTAGTTTGGTTGTCGCCAAAATTGTTTACATAAAAACAGTTTTGGTTCAGAATTTTCAGTACTAGGAATTTTTATAGCTTTTGTTTTTTCAATGTTGAAAAATCGATTTTCGTGAATTAAATGTGCACCTGACGATGAAATGATAATGAAAATACTAAACTAATGGAATATCTAGTACGAGAGCTAATTCGACATTTTCATGGTCTCATCCGTGTTCAGTAGTTAAGGTCATGAAAAATTAGATCTTTTCATCTCATAAGTGTTTTCATTGTTGTTCAGAAAAATTAAAGAAAGTAATTTACGAGGGGTGATCAAAAAGTTAGGTTACAAAGCCTGCCAGTGAAAAGTGTAGGGGAGAGCGGGGAACAGTGAGACATTCAATGTAGCATCCAGAAATGACATCACCAGCAGCTAGTGCTACCATAGCTAAAAAGTGAACTTAATCATCTATGCACTCATCTAGTTTCAGTTCTCTAAGATCCCTGCAGACTCAAGAAAACTGCAAATGCGTAACTTAAGGTTAGTAATGTAAATTTTCTTGATTGCCAATTATAGTACATTGTTCACCACGTTTATAGCAATTGATAAAAAGATAGCTATATATGGAATGCTTATTCATAAAGCTTTCTGAAATCTATAAGCGATTTAAAACTTTAATGGAAACTTAGAACTACAGGTTTGAAAAATTAAACCATGTGGTGTGGGTAACAGTGAGACAAAATGATTTGGGGAACAGTAAGACGGGTTTCTCAGTGTTACCCACCACAGCATGTTGAATTCTGCATGATGTAGTATATCGAAGAATCATTATTGTTTGGCAAAAGAACTTCATATTTTATACAGGGTGTTTTTGAATTGAGTACAGATTTTTTGGGAGATGATAGAAGAGGTCCTTAGGAGTATTTTTTGTCATATGAACATGGGGTCCCCGCAGCTCCGTTTGCTTACAATACTGCCAGGGAAGAATTACAATGGGAAGCGAAGCTCGGGGGATTTAGTGAAATCGGATGTAATTAGCGATCCAAGCGGCCAGGCCGCTTCGACTTTAATCGAAACTGAGCCTTAGATGAAAAATACAGTTTTAAATAAATGACTGCATACTAAATAAATTATTAGGTGAACATAAAATTCCAAGATTGGAGCAGTTATTTTCTACTCTCTCTAATCTAGCCTTCTTTAGATAAAATTGTATTTGTATCTAATTTCCTACAAGGTGATTGGTTTTCTTCAAAGAGCCGTTTCTGCGCGGCGCATTCATGGCAGTTGTTCTTCTATTCAACGAATGTCATCAGCGAATCCAGCAACTAAGTGCCCGATTTTATTTTTTTCTCCGACAAGTCAAGACAGGCGGTACCAGATTGTGCTGCATTGACACGTTACAACTCAGAACAGAACAAGAAGACATTAGGAACATGAAGAGATACGTACGCCCAACGTTAAATGAACGGAATAAAATAGTATTTACGAGAGGGTGGTCAAAAGAACAGCACGGGTGGGGAGGGGGATAGGAGAAGCCTGCGGAGCAGCACCATGAAGGCCGGAGGGAGGGTTTATCAACAGCGGAAGTTCCCTTCCTTAGCGGCCTGGCCGTTGGAGACCAGTGGCGCTGTTTCGATTTCACTTGAATAGCATTGGAACTGTTACGACCTGCGCTTCCCGTTCTTCCTCTTCCCTGATACTGCATTGAACAATCAAATGACACCGGGACGCAGTTGCTTGGCCACCGAGATCGCCAGATTTCACACCGATGGATTTTTTTTATGGGGAAGCATAAAATCAATGGTGTACTCCGAACCCGTAGATACCGAAGAATCAGCGACCGTGCAAATCAACTGTTTCCACGCGTACATCAATCCATCATAAGGCGTTGCGAATTGTGCTATGAAGCAAATGGCGGTCATTTCGAACAATTACTGTAAAAGTCATACAGTAGATTGCTTGTGTTAATTGTTAAAAAGAAAATAATCTTGGCCTACCAATGAACACTGCGTCCCGGTGTCATTTGATTGTTCAATGCAGTATTGTAAGTAAACGGAGCTGCGTGGACCCCATGTTCATATGACAAAAAATACTTCTAAGGACCTCTTCTATCATCTCCCAAAAAATCTGTACTCAATTCAAAAACACCCTGTATTTTCCTTAAATCACAATAGTTATAAAATTTTAAGCCAACATATTATAATAGTGTTATTGTTCTCCTTTTTGTACTCCTTTTCAGTGTTAATGTATGATTTTAATCTTTCAAAGTTTTTTTAAATTTAGAAGAATATGTTGTAATTCAATTGATAATTATTCTAATAATTTTAAATCAAAATAAATGCACCAAAAACGCATGTCTCATTCTTCCCCAACCCTGGGGAAGAGTGAGACAATGTGCTTCAGATTTGTTTGGTTTTTTTCATCAAAGGTTTTCCATAATAAAATCTGAAATTAAATTATGTCATAGCTGTATAAGTTTAGTATTTCACAGAAAAAATTCGTTGCATTTGATCCATTGTAACATGAAAAAACTGCTTTAGAAAAAAGTGTGTCTCACTGTTACCCACTCTCCCCTACATTTTATTTCATGCAACCAATTCAGCCAACTGATATTACATATATTAAGTTATTTTTCGACCAGAATCTCCATATCTGTTTAGGCACTTGTCGGTTCATAGGATGAGTTTGAATATTCCCTCCTGGTAAAATTCCTATCCTTGTGTGCTCAGCCACGTTGTCGCGAAACGGCCAAGAAACACCTCTTAGGAGGAAACGGCCAGAACTCTTTCACGAGAACGCGCGACCACATACAGCCCAGAAGACCACCACGCTGTTGAAACAGTTTCGCTGGGACATCATTGAACACCCTCCCTACAGCCCAGACCTCGCTCCAAGCGACTTTCAGCTCTGTCATCACTTGAAGGAGCACCTAGGAGACCGACGATTCGCTTCAGACGAGGAGGTGAAACACTTTGTGCCTAAACCGATATGTCATTGCAGTAATTATATTTCATTGTACAGCGTCTTTGTAATTAAAGTTACATTTTAACATGACCATAAAAAAACTACTGGACCAAAAGCTTGGTAATATTATACAAGAGGGCATGGGAAGTTCATACCCACCAAAAAAAAAATTAGTTCAAAAGGTCACCATCAGCATGGAATGGCGCTCTATGCAATATTCGTATACGAAATTAGACACGAAGACACAGATTAACAAGTCTTTAATCGTTACTAAAATTAGTTACATGACTAAAATTATTTTTAGTAACGATTAAAGACGTTACCCAATTGGTAGAGGCGTCGGCCATGATGTCGAGGTTCCTGATTTTTCAATCGAAAAATCATTAAAGACTTGTTAACCTGTGTCTTCGTGTCTAATTTCGTATACGAATATTGCATAGAGCGCCATTCCAAGCTGGTGGTGACCTTTTGAACTAATTTTTTTTTTGGTGGGTATGAACTTCCCATGCCCTCTTGTATAATATTACCAAGTATTATAGCTTTTGGTCCAGTAGTTTTTTTTTATGGCCATGTCAAAATGTAACTTTAATTATAAAGACCTTGTATTTCGGCATCCGTGACGTACGAACGCAATAAATAAGAATATTCACTTTGAATTTTCTTTTCGGTTATAAATATTAAGATAATTAGAGGATATTAAAACGCTGTCTTAAGTTATATAAAGACTTAACACTTTATAGACGTTTAAATATTTTTTTTTGTATCTTATAATAACTAATAAAATTATTCCCGTTCAAAAATTATTTTATTATAACTTATTTTAAGTATTTTGCGAGAACTGATTGTAGGGCATCCCTACATTAATTAAAAGGTGGTCTGTAATTAATAGATGGTCTATGCAATTAAATGGACAAGAGATAACAGAATCATTTCCGAAACACATGTCAGAAATCCATGGCTCATTGCTCATCAGAAGAATAAGAACTTCCGATTCTGGCGTATATATTTGCACTGCCAAGAGCCTCATCGGGACTGCGACTACGGCTATAAAGGTTACTGTTTTTGGTAAGCATTTGGAAAATCAACCGAATTAGAAAATGAAAGTGGCATTTTAAGAAAATATTTATTGATGATTATATTCATGTTGGTTTTATAGAAATTCTAACGGTAAAAATGTCTCCAAAAGAATCAAAAGTGAACATTGGTGACTCAATTACCTTGAAATGTGAATTATCCAGTAATAAAGTCGACAGCATTTATTGGTTGAAGGATGGCAAACCTCTCTCTTCAGATAAAATTTACCAACCGAATAACAAGACCGTTACTATCCAAAAAATGGCTTCTGATTACGCTGGAATATATCAATGTTTCGTATCAAATAAATTTTATTCTGTGTACGCTCTTTCAACTCTTCTTATAGGAGGTAAGTCTCTAAAGGTCATATGTACGTAATATACAGATTATTCCTAATTTCTTTAAGCATTTCAAACAATCAAATAAATTATGCAACGGACTGTTGGTAATTGTTACGCCCCCACCAGCCCCAAGCAAAAGGCAACGCTTTGTTGCTGGATTTCATTCGAAATTTGCCAGATAGGTGGATAGGAACAACAAGTAAGAGAAATACACTGAGTTAGCAAAACTCATGGGATAGCAAGCACATTGATTGATGGGCATGGTTCACGAATTCACAGGGGTAACGGATTCTGGGAATGGACCATTAGACGTTGTGGGAAGAGCTTGGATAAGTGATTAATCAGAAATGGCACGTCGCCGCCAGTTGACGTCTTTTGAACGGGGTATGATAGTAGGTGCCCGACGCATGGGATGTTCCATTTCGGTAGTGGTGCAGGAATTTGGCTTTCCCCGCTCAACTGTCTCCAGGGTGTATCAGGAATGGCTGGATGAAGGCATCACAGTCCACAACAGGCACCATACCGGGCGTCCAGCTGCCCTGAATGATCGTGACCGGCGACACCTGCTACGAATGATTCAGAGAGACAGGAGCGCAACAGTGCAGCAAATCACTGACCAGTTCAATACTGGCCGCACTAGAAACGTCTCTCGGTGGACAATCCGTCGGAATCTGCATGCCCTCGGGTTTGGCAGCCGTCGCCCTACACGGGTGCCAATGCTTACCCAGCGTCAGAGGACACTCCGGCGTGCATTTGCCACCAACCATCTTGGCTGGACTCTGCAACAGTGGCGTAACGTCATATGGTCAGATGAGTCACGATATCAACTGTACCACGCTGATGGGAGGCACCGTGTGTGGCGCAGACCTCACGAAACGATGGATCCCGCATGCCAACAGGTGGTGGTGCAGGGTGGTGGGGCGCCAGTGATGGTCTGGGGTGCATTTTCCTGGTTTGGAATGGGCCCTCTGGTTATCCTGGACCAAACGTTGAATCCTCCCGGTATCATCAACTCATCGGAGACCATCTGCACCCGTTTTTGACATTTCAACACCCTGACGACGTAGCAGTCTTTCAAAATGACAATGCTCCACCACATCGCTCCAATGTCGTCCGCGAATGGTTCGAGGAGCATGCAGGAGAGGTCCAACGACTGAGCTGGCCAGCCCGGAGCCCTGACATGAATCCCATCGAGCATATCTGGGATGCTGTTGAAGTCAGGCTCCGGACACTGGATCATCCGCCCACGAACGGGCAGCAACTATCTTCGGCTATGCAGACTATCTGGTGTCAACTGCCTCCAGAAGTGTACCAGGGACTTGCAGACTCACTACCACGCCGTATTGCTGCACTCCACAGGGCCAGAGGTGGCCCGACCAGATATTAAGTAACTATCCCATGAGTTTTGCTAACTCAGTGTACAGTAAATCACTCGTTAATGCGGTAGCCACAATGACCCTCTGAATTCTTGTGGAATTTGTGAAGGGGACTTATGAGATGGAATGGATTTTCGCATGTATATTTGCCATTTTACCACAGGTAGATATATTGTGTTTGCGAGAAATACATAACAGAAACAAAGAGTGTACGAGGTCTGTTCAAAAATAACGGACGTTCTTTTTTAATTCTTTCTTTATTTAATATACAGCTTATTGGTCTTTGTTTCCTTCAAAGTACTCCCCTCCTCTATTCACACTTTACCATTAAGTCCTGGAAAGATTCTTTTAGAATATTCTTCAGTGCCAGTGACGAATTTTTCTTAATGTCATCAATAGAGTCGAAACGGCGTTGTTTCAGCACTGATTTTAAGTTTGGAAACAAGAAAATCTCGCAAGAAGTTAGTTCTGGGGAGTAGGGAGGTTGGGGGAGGACAGTCAAACTGATTTTTGGCACAAAACTGGCGAATTAACAAGGCTGAATGGGCGGGCGCATTGACATGACGAAGGAACCACAACGGTGGTCTCTGTTAATATTTTCCCCAGTTTCACGCAAAATTTCACGTTGCATCGTTGCTCTCGTAAATCGGACATTGCAAAAATCGCCACGAACACTGAAACACTTTGCACTCAAATGGCAATAATTCGGAAACTAAACACACATGTAAAAGCTTGTAAATAGTCCATTAGGCGAAAGAATATGACAGTTGCAGTGCTGCCATATTCGATTCGTTGCCGCGCAATTAAAAAAAATCGGTTATTTTTTGAACAGATCTCGTACGTCTTATACAGTTTGTTATTCGTTGTGTAGTTCCTTTGTTCTGATTGTTTGAAATGTTTCACGGAATTATGAATAAGCACAGAGATAATTTATTTATTGTATATTCGTCTTGCTAAATTTATTGAAGTATTATCCTTATAGATTCGTATCCAGAATTTATTAAGACATTCAACGAAGCAATTCTACATCCGGGCCAAGATCTCTCTTTGGAATGTGTTGCTAAAGGAAATCCAAGGCCTGAAATTGTGTGGGAACAAAACGGAAAGGAAATTAAAGGCGGTACTCGAGTGAAAATTGAAAATTACAACCTCGACCAGGAACAGATTGAAAGCAAATTATCTCTATCAAATATCAGAGAGAAAGACGGGGGCGTTTTTCGTTGTATTGCCAATAATACTATTGGGAAAAGTCTTAGCCAGGAAAGAATAAACATACACGGTAAGATTTCAGTTATGATTTGTTAACTACATAAATTAGACTAAATATCTGAATGTGAAGCGATTTAATAAATCAGACTTTTCTGCAGAGATATAGTTGCATATCAAGATATAAAGAATCAGGTAGCGCCGTCCGAGAGGAAAGCTGATTGCCGCCCCATCTGGTGTTGGTAATTGGAATATTGACAGCTTCATGACGTCACAAGGACCAATCGTTAAACATTATTATGGGGAATAGCGCTTTTACGCGGCAAATTATCATTATGCGCAATTCTCACTTACAAAATATAAAATTTATTACAAAAGATAAAGATGTTTCCTTTTTCCATTTCCCCAAAGATCCAAATTTAATTAAAAAATGGTTAATATCATGCAAATTGGATATAAATATTTGTACCACAACTGCAGTGATTTGCTCTAACCATTTCAAAGACGACGATTATGAAAAAACAATGAATTCGTATATCCCCTTACCTAACATTCACAACAACATATTTATAACTAAATCATAGGATATTAAGGATTCTTTAGGTTAGGTTAAAATAAAAATCATCATTGACTATAAACCTGGTGTCAAGGTCTTGTATTGGTAGCCAAAGTAAGAGAAAAGTAGAGACTATGTTAAAGCAATACGACTGGTTTATTGTTAAAGCTTACGCGCTTCAAAGCAATAGCTTCATCTACAGAGCCAGTGAATCAGGCAATAGCTTCATCTACTTGTTCACCGGCTTTGTAGATGAAGCTATTCGCCTCAGCGGTAGAAGTGGGCGACATCTAGCGTAGATTACTTCAAACTAACAAAATGGCGCCTGGTATGGGTACAAGTGGAAGTTTGCTTAACAAAGAAAATAACATCTATATTCACAATTTCCCACGAAATAAGCAGTTAAAAACCGAGTGGGAAGTAAAGCTAAAGCTGGGAAAACAAGGTACCAGCTCTTTTTATGTTTGCAGCGCTCACTTTCTACTCTCTGACTACATTCACGCTGGTAAGTTGAAAAATAAAAAAAAATTGTACTTATTGGTAGAACCTAATTAAGGTTAATGGACGTAATATATACATATATTAGTAAAGATATAAAGGAGTGCCTCGTTCTCATAATGAAAAATTCTCATGGTGAGGTCATTGTGTGTGCTACGTTTCATATTGGCATGCTACTTAGTGCTCCAAGGTTTCAAGAGATGGTGGAAATGCACCTTCCTGAAGCGTTAATAGAAATTTTGGTCAAAGCACAGCTTGCTTCGCAAAAGAAGAGAGGAGGTCGCAAAAGAAAATGGACAAGTGGACTGACTTCATCTCTTCTTTTGTGCAGTAAGTATCCAAGGTTTAATAAGGTATTTGCATTTTTATTTTACACCAGCTGTGCTCCTCGTTCATTCATGTTGACATGATGCTGACATCTGACTGAACTAAAGTGGGATATAATGAATCACCGCATACTCATACACAAGCCATCAGCCACTAATCGTCATCAGTTAATGAAAGCGAAGATTATAATCAAACTGAAGGAAAAACAGCTTGGCATTGCACTGTCGTTCACTGAAGATCCTCACCTCAGTAGCCGTTAAGCTGCTCAAATACATTTATGGTCGAAAAGCCTGTACCCCTCAAATTACTGATCTCTTCAAACATCATAATTATAAAGTAGAAAAGGTGAGGAAAAATTCCGCGACCTGAACTCAAACCAGGTACCTAGCCTTTCCCTGGCGCCGCTCTTACCAAATGAGATATCGCGGACATGAACCGCAAAGCTGTTACATAATGTCCAATTGGACTTTCATGAGGCCATAAATCACCCCTGCCAAGACGTTATTGATTCCATCATTTTCAAAATATGATACGAGAAGAGGGGTTTTTACGATTATTTTGGCAGGAAAGTGTATATTGACTAGTGAGTAATTTACCACTTATTTATCATCATTTCATCGCTATTTATCACGATATCTGTAATTAAAACAATTTCCCATCACATTTCAATATTTTGTGTTTCTTTAGTTTCATGTGTTGTATTTTTAAAGCTGTAATGGCAAGATTTGCTAAAATACATATTTCTATTTCAACCCGATGAAATATATAAAAAATAATTTTTCATGTAGTTTTGATGTTTATTGGATTAAGATAGATATCATTTATTAAATCGGATATAATGATTTATTAGATATCGAAAATAAATTTATGTAATTATTATTATATGCTTTTAGGAAAAATTTCCATGGAACACAGTGTTAAAGTTTTTGCAACGGCCGATGAAAATGTACAAATTTTTTGCCCGTTTCATGGCTATCCGTTTGCATCTATAATTTGGAAGAAAGGTAAATATTTCTTCTCATTTTATATATTCAGCCGGAAAAAAAATCCAGATATTGAAATAAAAACGGAAAATGGTATAGCCAGCATTAAATTCTTCTCATAGTCTTTAGTCGTGTGGAAAACTTTCTCCAAAGATCTAGGACCGAGAAAGAGCCTGATACGCATGCTCTGAAGCAATATGTATACTACTATTCTAAGACGTATTCCATGATGATTGTACACCTCCCCTCCAAATCCATCTGCTGGGCATTTTCATAAACGTATTCGCTGAGATGTAGTAGGAGGAGTTGGTACAACGTGCAGGAAATATAAATCCTCCCCTCTGGTATTTTGAATCAGGTTCAAAAGTAAAATCTAAATTGAACCTAATTTAAATTTTGGTATTGAACCGGAATTTTGGTATTGAACCTGAATATTTTGGTATTGAATAAGTTTACCGACAATAGAATATTCTGATTAAACAAGTCAGGCAACCCAAATGGCCAGGACCGATCCGATAGGATTTTAAGGAATTCGAGAATAAAAAGGAAAGCATTTAATTCCTAAGGAAGCCTTTAGTTGTTAAGAATAGATGAGGTTGATAAAAAAAGCCTCTGGTTGCTAAGCAAGAAGTACTTCTAAGGGAAATGGATAGTTCAAACTGGTTAAAACGATCTGAAAAGTTAAATGCAGAAAGTAGCAATTCTCTATAGATTAGAACATATAAGAATCATTTAACTTCTAAGCATTCCTGTTTAATGAAATAAGCGTTAATTGTTGAAGTGTTCTGTGTAAGGTTGAATTCTTTCTTCATAAACAATTGATAACGCTTTTAATGTAACCATGTACTATTGAAGCAAATGATTAGCTGCTAGCTATTGTTAAAATTTGCCTAACACAAATTAACTATTCATAATATAAGGCGTAAGTAATTACATGCCATATCTTAGCATTGAAAGTTTCCAATGATTCAATAATGGTATCGTTAAAACACGCATCATAGAACAAATTTCGACTAATATTAATCTTTTTCATTCATGACACCTCATTCCAAGTTGTTTGATATATTACATGCTGTATGTTATCATCGAAAATTTGCAATGAACCATAATGGTTCCACTAAACCAAGTGCGTTTGAGCAAATTTTGGATTTAATTAATTGTATGTTATACTAGCAGAGGTACCCGGCGTTGCCCGGGTTAATTACACTTGTAGGAAAAGAGATAGATCTCAAAAAATTAAATTATAACTCCCAATTGGTTAAATAATAACTCAATCAATACAACACAAAGCAAAGGGACTATCCATTCTACGAATAATACGAAAAACAGGTAGCCAGGTGATATATCGGAGCATCTAAACTCATCTTGACTTGCCTTACCACTGCAGAGCATCACCAGATACTTTAGACTCAAGTTTTTCTTGCCCTTGACGTAGAAGCTCTTATACCCTGTTGCTCTCTTCGAATCTGCCGTTGTTCAGATGTTTTAAATGCCCGTATAGCTTTTTCTGTTTTAGTTGCAGAGTTTCTATGACCAATACTCATTCTTTCTCTTTCTTTTCTAGACACATAAATTTTTGCCAGTCGTCTGGATATTTGATAGGGAGCTCAAGGGAGACACGCGTGACTCCTATGCCTAATCAATAGACGCTGCCTGATTAATGTTCTGTCACTGCATCTTCACTTTATGCTCATTATCAAAAATTCTTGGAAACGAACGCATTGTCAGCATTTCAATTTCCAAAATATACACTTTCCCACAGAATATAGTCAAAATATATTTTTAGGAAATGTTTGGACCTGATGTGCTACCAAATATGCTAGGTGATAACCCCTGCGTGGCTCGGACTTTTTTTGGGGGAATAAATTTTGAAATATCTTTAAAATAACACACATGAAAACGCTTATAATTAATACAGTAAAAATTCTTAATAAAAATTTGAAAAAAATATTTTTAAAGATTCAGAATGAATGGACCTCTCCAAGGATGCCACTGCTAGTCTAAATAATATCTTACTCACGTAATCTTACTTTAGATGTACACTTGATGTTGTTGCAATTCCCTTTCTTCTCTCGATGTCTTAAATCAAAATCGGCCATTCATCTCTTTTTGTAGTCTAGCGATCGCCGATTCTTCTATTGACCTGCTTACCATTTGCTCAATACAGCACGGAACTAAAGGAGTGCTTCCTCTGTCTTCTTTCCACTGTTTCTCAATAGTCTGCTAACTTTCCATTAACTCCAGTTACTAATCATTTTTAAAGGTTTTCAAAAAATTGTTAAGTACTAAGAACTCTCTTTTCTAAGAAAAGCCTGAATAACAGGAATTCTATGCATTGTTACAAATTTTGCCTTTCATTGGTGGTCCTGAGATATATATTGTTGATCCCTGCCTAGTGTTGGTACATTGCGTGTTGACACCATTGTTGATACGTATTGTTGCACAAATTTTCCTTGCATTGTTGGTTATGAGATATATATTGTTGGTCCGTGCAGAGTGTTTTTGAATTGCGTGTTGATACCATTGTTGATACCTATTGTTGCACAACTTTGCCTTGCATTGTTAGTCATGAGATATTTCTCATTAATATGCCCGAAACCGGAAGTAGTTCACCAAATGTTTCCACCAACGAACTCAATCTTTCGTTTTCCCTATGTTGTGGAATGGAGAAAACGGAAGTCGAAAATTCGGAAGCGTTCGAACGCTAGAGCACCAACAGACAGACGGACGAACAGATGGACGGACAGACGGACGGAAGTACATTGTGAAAACATAAGTACCTATCGGTCCTAATAAGTGTTTTAACTAAAATAAAACATTGTCCATCAAAACTTATTAACAAGTTACGATCTTCTAAGAATTTAATAAGCAATGCTTATCGGCAATTGGGTCTATAATTAGCTAAATTTATAAAAAAAATTCATTAATCTCTTTATGCACAGAAAGAAGCACTCTATATTATAAGGGACGTCCATATGAAAGAAAGACTCTTCTATTAGAGTCGTTGTTAAAATAAACAAAGCTCTGCGTTTGAGCCGAACCTAACTAAAATTTCTGGTCGTATGAAGGATGTGTATGTGAACGAGTCTCTGTCACGATATACATTGTCATATGCTATAATGAATTTCCTATGTGAAACCTTCTCAACCAAACTGGCCACCACAATGGAATTGATGGTTGCCATGGAAACCTTGTGAGGAATATTCACTGAATCATCGCCCGGAAGATGCGAAAACATTGTGAGTGAGTAAGGAACTGTTAACACCATTCTAAAAATTGTATCGCGACGATTGGGATATAGCAAGATTTACGGGCAATGGGCCCTTAAGCATCTCGCAGAGGAATAGGTGATGAGTGCTTACCGGGAGTATCACTTTCGCTACCAATCTCGGGAGTTTTTTTTTTTTTTTTGAAATTGTGGCGCACATGAAATCTGGTGCTATTATTTTGATCCGGCCACAAAACGGATGAGAGTAAAATAGAGGCATCCCAGTTTCTCCATACCAAACAAAGATCATTCCTTAGAAATGTGATGCTTGAATTAGCTAAACGATAAATATATGGGTCGATAAAATGAAAATGGTTTCTGTTTTTTTTTCTATAATTTTGTTTGTTAGTTGCAATATGTAAGCATATATACTGTAAATTATAAAATACAGAAATGATATTTAACCATATTTTGAATTATTTATTATGACTAAATGTTCGCTTGATGATATGTATTTCACCATAAATATATCACCATCATATAAATGATTTAAGGTAATCGTAATTTCTGTAAGATTATACAAATTATTTATTTAAATAGTTCTTTATGGTTTTAATATGACTTCTCTTCTCTTCTTTTAAACAATTTCAGATGGAATCCGTCTTCCAAAGGACCTAAGACAAAAAGTTTTTTCCAATAAAACCTTGCAAATCGAAAACCTTTATAAAAGAAAAGATTCTGGAAAATATACTTGCATTGTTACTGACACAGAAGGAAAGAAATATGAGACAGACGTTGAGCTTATTGTCATGGGTATGTCAAAAAACTTCTTAATTCATATCTTTTGTGCTGAAGGATTGTATTAATGGCAATTGGCGATATTTCAGTTTCCCCAAAAATAGTGCCGTTTTCCTTCCAAGATGAACAGATCAGGGAAGGAACTCGAGCGAGAATTAATTGCGTTGTGAGCGAAGGCGAAGCTCCTTTGGTGCTAAAATGGCTCAAAGACGGAATTACCATTCCCTCGGAATTGGGCGTCGCCATTCGAGATTTAGACGAATTCTCCAGCACCCTAATGATCCCTGCCATAACATCTAGACACAATGGCAACTATACATGTATAGCCTCCAATGCAGCTGGCCAGGCACGCCACACTGCACGCCTTTTTGTCAATGGTAAATATCTTTAAATCTTCTTAAATTATTTCTTCCCTATATTTGCTTTCCTAGTGCCTCCAAAGATTTTGCCGTTCGCCTTCCAAGATGACCAGTTCTTCAAAGGAATGAGAGCTTACATTGTTTGTGCTCTCAGCCAGGGCGACTCTCCTATTCACTTCATGTGGTTAAAGGATGGACAAGTAATCCCCCTCCACCTGGGAGTGATCACCCGGGACATCGATCACCATGCCAATTCCTTGAGTATTGAGAGTGTTTCTTCTCAACATACGGGAAATTACACTTGTATTGCCGTTAACAAGGCCGGAAAAGCCGAGCACACCGCAGAACTCTCAGTCCATGGTACGAAATAAAGGCATTATCTTAGAAAATTTAAAGCCCAAAAATTAAATATTTAGAACTCTAGTTCTTGTCTGAAAAGTGTAATTCAGTTGAATTTAGTGAAAAAAAAATCGCATTGCCACTAAGCCTATAGGGACACCTTGGAGATAGCATTGCTTTATTCTTATTTACGAAGGCACAGTAGTAAAAGCCGTGAGACAGATGCTCGTGATCCGTGGTTCTATCTCAGGTCGCTGAATTCTTTCTTTTGTTTTCAGTTACTAAAATTGCCCAATACTGAATCATCCGCACCTGTTACATTCATTGTTACTTTATGGTGAAAACTGTAGCAATTAATTACACTGGCCAACAAAATTTAAGATTTTTCTTGTAACAAAATGAAAGTGGGTGATTTTTTGGTAGCATTTTTTTCTGCTGATTGCGAATATAATTTTTAAATTTCTCTAGCACGCACAACTTTCTTGTTTTACAATGAAACATTTTTAAATCATTCAGTGTTTGGACCTGGTAAATTTCCTTGCGGCCCCAAAATATGGATACTTTAACACTGTAGCCGCTTCTCTTCACACACATGAATTTAACATAGAAATCTCGATGTGCATAACTTGGAAACTTGACGTGATAGAAAAAATCTAAAAGCAGACTCGGATTCTACATACAAATTACTACTAAGAACACTATGTGTTGTCTTAGTCACAAAATGTGTGTTGTCTAGTGTTATTATAAATTAATATTGGGAAGTTGATTATATGTTCACTTTTCCAACAACTGTAGAAACTTCTGGGCCAGTCTTACTTATTTTGTAGGAGTTTGTCGTAGTTCTTGCTGTAATGTTTGCTGGGCTCATGCAAAGTTGCCTAAGCAACAATAACTCAATATATAATAAAAATATAATATTAATTTTATGAATTCCTATTTAGATGAGATGTACCAAAATTTATGCATAGAAAGATTTCTTTTTAATTTTTTACTTTATTCTTTTTATTCCTGGATTTTCAATCAATTTTTCACCTAACCTTTTGCTACAAATATGTGAAAATGAAGTAAACCTGAATAGCTAGCCCACTCCCCTAACTGGGATGAAATTAAATCTGAAGAAGTGGATCACCCTTGTCTACCCTGTATGAAAAATTAAATGAAAATCAGTTTTTTTAAGATCTTTTTAAGAATTCGAATTTTGAAAATTTTTAATGTGGATTTTGTCACCGAAAATAAATTTTTATAATATTTGGAGTCGCTTGAACAACGGGAAGTGGGTGAAAAATTGATTGCAAGATTTGAATGAAACAGAAAGAGAGACAGAATTTGTAAGTTAAGTAAAAGTGAATAATAAAAAAGATAAACTGCAGTTTAGATGAGGAAAGAAGAGTTTATTGGAATAATTTCAGAAAAATTAGAGCTAAATATGCATTTAATAGATTCAGTTCATTTCACTTATTTCCATTTTTAGTCATTGTCAATATCCATCAACAATTTTCCTGCTAGGTGCATGTCTTTATGGGGCATTTTATGTTGAGGTAATATTTGAAATATTTATAAAATAAAAAATCTCCTAACTTCTTTGTATAATTGTTCGTTGAAGGCCACAGAAACAGATACGAGATACAGAATAAATTCTAAAACAATGACCAAGTAAATGGTGCATGAACCATATTCTAAAAGGCCAATGAGGAGCCGACTATTGAAACGATCATCAACAATTCCAGCCCGCTGTCCTGATTAGCCTATTTTGGTCTGATAAGCAGAGAAGTCAACGACTCCAATGTAAGCTGCAAAGATGGGGAGAAGAGAAGAAAACCGTCCCAAATAAACGGTATATTGTTCAAACTGAAAAAATACTACTGGTTATTCACATTCGAGTCTGTTCTTTGTGCTTTGCCCAAATTGACTAGTGGCCTGCTGATTATTGAACCGTTTGTTCCTCGTGAAATTGTCCTAATGGTGAAACATGAAAGTCTGATGGGCCCAAGTCTGGTGAATTTGCAGAATGAAAGAAGGTCTCCTACCGTAAGCGTTGAATTATGCATGCTTCTAATGGACACATGTGATCATGCTTCATAATGGAGGTTTAGGCATTTGTTTCCGATTTCTTATTTTATTGTTGTCATAAAGCTCCCAGTTTTCATCAGTCATAAGAATCCGATGTCAAAAGGAAGTGATGGCTCACTTCTTTGGAAGACAATACTGTCTCATACATGTTTTCAGACCGCGTATCCACTGCTGTCGGTAAGTTCTTGTTGAGCTCAGGTGAATTCGTACTGTTTTATACATTGGATGTGTGATACGAGAAGTTCAGTACTGAGCTCACGTATTGCGGACATTGGCTTTACTTCAACTTTCAGGCTTAACTGGATTGGCTAATAATTATGAAGCAGGCCAGTACTTTAGCAAAGGAATAGCTTTCCTCATTCACTTACCTAACTTGTAAGTTTTGTGTATTTTGAGAAATAAAGAGATCGTGTTATTGTAGAAAAAATAAAGACTTTAAAAGAAAATTATTTTATAATCATTCTTGACAGATACTTGAACAATTTGTCCATTACAAATATGGCAAAAACAAAATTTTTATGCTAATTTATTTTATATTTTAATTCCCGAAACAGACCTGTGTTAGTACATATTGAAAATAGACGTTCCTACTTGCGGTTAAGTCCACACTTTACATGGGAAAGGGCTTCCTTCTCTCAGAAGGCAAATTTCTCTTTCCTCCACCTTTTACTCGAAATTTCTACATCATTTTCTTTTGCCGTTCTCTCGTAACAAAAAAAACACATTAAAACTATCAAAACATAAACAATATTCTCTCCTCAACAATAAAGTTAATAATTGCCCATTTCGCTAAAATTAACAATACAGCTGTAGTCTCATTCATAAAGAGACAAACAAAAACTTGTGGCAATATTGAAAAACAATTATGCTCTAGAGCAGCCCTAGAGCAGTTCACAAAGGTGGCAGTTTCTGAAATGCTGCCCCCCCCCCTTGGCCCGATAGCCAATGATCATCCCCTTTTGGAGGTCCGACAGGTCACTTGCTCTGCCCATGACGGCGACAATTGCTGTATTAACGGATGCTACTACACGTCTGCTTTTAATGGTATGCAATGGTTTTTCATCTGCATACCATGGGACGTTCCAACATGTTCGAGGAGAGGTGGTCATTATTAATGTGTCCCGACCCTGCATATACATAATGAGTTGCATTCATAAACTTTGACCTCGATTTTTTACTACAATCTGCGTCCTGAGGTGGAAGTTGTTTGCTTCTCTTAATAACATTACTTTGTTCCTTAGGACCTTTAGTAAAAGAGCTAGTTATAAGAATGCACGCTTGGTCTGAACGTTTATCCGACCAGTCTGCCGTTTGCAAGGTAACTTGAAAACGGAATAACTTTTTAAGTTCTGTTTTCAGAAATTTGATCATCTAGGGCTTACCTCGGCTGTATCATCTTTTCAGTCTTTTTAGTGGACCCCTTCAAATCTTATAAACCGTAAAGAAACCCAAGATAATGGCATGTCATATAACGATCAATTCGTCAGAAATGAGTAAATTGTGAATTTCTGTATATCTTTTAAGCATTGTTGACATAGGCACGCGCACTTGACGATCGCTTTGTCGAAGCTAAAGCTCCTACTAGGTATGTTGCAAGATTTAATTAGAGAATAACTGAAACCAGTATCAGAAAGGGCGCACATGTAAGCTTCCCAAAACGTGTTCACTTTTGCACTATTTTAGGCTAACTGCGTAGATCTTTTGATTTCTATTGCCAACTGTTCCTTTTTAATTTTGTTAAAACTTGTTTGAAAATTCTTGTGTGAAATTTCGCAATTTTTTGTGATTTGATTTGACTAATTAGCAGACCGCTTTCGCATTATATGCGACTTTATGGCGGTTTGATCTTGAAGAATGAAAAAGAAAAATCACTGCTGTGCTTATTCAAGTTTTTTTTTTTTATTTTATATTGTATTGCAATAAAAAAATAAGAAACTATTTGGCGATACTTAACTTTCAATATTGCGGTGGCTCATGATTTCAAAACATTGTTTGAATAAGTCTTTTCAAACAGTGATTTTTTTAACGAAACTTGTTTCAATTTTTGTAAAATTTTATTAACTAAAGTAAAATATGAGAAGCTCTCATGTTATTAAAAGAAATTTATAAACTCAAGATTTAAATGAACCTCGATTGCTTATATAAGCAACAATTTATTATTTATCGAAGAGTTTATTAGGTGATCATTTGGGATACTGGAGAATTCTGTATATGACTAAATATTTCTTCGTTCTGGAAATTAAAATAAATTCCCTTTTATCCCTCAAACAAACCCCCTACTGATATAAATTTCTTACGGCATTATTTCCAGTTGTTCCACGAATCATTCCCTTTGCATTTCGTGATGATATGTTCGAAGGAAGTACAGTTAGAATTACTTGCACTGTAGACCAAGGAGATTTGCCTATTCATTTTCAGTGGAAGAATGAAAACGGTAGAAATGCAGACTTAGACGAGAACATATCCTTTAAAGCAATTGACGAATATTCATCAATGTTAACAATTGATTACTTATACAGAAGCCATTCAGGAAATTACACTTGTCTTGCAAGCAATGCTGCAGCAACTGTTAAATATACTGCTTCACTTGTTGTCCACGGTAAATATAATTCATTTGTATTCTTTTTTTATTTTATTTTTTCCAGTTCCGCCGAAAATAGTTCCTTTCTCGTTCCAAGAAGAGTCGGTTTTGGAAGGGATGTTAGTTCGCGTGTCGTGTGTTGTCAGTCGAGGAGATTTGCCTCTTAATATAACGTGGCTGAAAGATGGCGAAAGAATCCCTGATGACCTACTGATCACTATCAGAGATTTCGATGAATATTCCAGTGTTCTATCTGTTGACCCTGTAACAAGAAATCATTCAGGAAACTATACTTGTTTCATTACTAATCAAGCCGGAGCAGCAAGTCATTCCTCTCGTCTTGTTGTTCATGGTAAAGAGCATTTAATGTTGTATTAAATTTAGTCATTTAAAATATTCGAATATTTTTGCTCAGAAAATAAGCATCCAGAATTAAGAGAAAGCAATTCGAATACTTGTAGAAGAATTGAAGAATAAGTTTTCGGTTCTATTTTATTGATCGTGTGATTTCGCTCGGCTTTAATCGAACTTACAAGATTTTGGCTTTAATCGAACTTATATTCGCTAAAAGATTGTTTAAGAAATTGTGCAGCCGCAATCTGTGACGTCGGCCTTCAAATTTTAAATTCTCTGATTCAGAAAAAGATTTTTAATAACTTCCTTTGAGAAAACTTAAGTTATTAAAGATATTTCCGGTTTTTTGTACGCTTATCTAAATGAAACATTACTGAAAAATCGTTTGAAAAAGGATTTGGGTTTTAATGATACGTTTAGACGCTGTCTAAAAATTACTGTAAAGGGGTTTTCAAATCGACAATTTTAATGCGCTGAATTAAAGAGAATATATACCATCTTAGAAATTAGATCAAATACATTATAAAAATTTGCCTGAATTATTCAACGGCGGACATCACTGCCCTATAAACAGGTTCGTTTCATTTACAAGATTATCCTTTTTGATATAGTAAGAAAATTCGAAGCGAAAGATGAAACCAATATCATAATAAAAATGTGCACTTTGAGCAATGACAAGCAAACGATGTCGATGAACCTGCTCAAAAATTGGATTAAGTGTAATTTTGAAACTTTTGAATTGATCTCTTTAAACTGAATTAATACAATTTGAAAATTTTCAAATTGTTTTACAGGATGTTTCTGAATAGTCCGTTCAAATTTTCAGTAAATGTTCCAAAGACCTAAAGAACATGGGGTCTAAAACGCTTCTTTCTCGAATTGTAAGGTGTCCTGAATAGATGAAATTAACGTTAATATGTATAGGAAATGCTTGTTTTTTTGAATTACGATGCTTTGGCATTGTCTAATAACTAAAAAACCTTATCATGTCTAAACGGAACAAAACAGAAAATACAACGCTCAAATATAGCAGAAAACTCAAGGCTGTCGAATTCAAACCATCAAACGCTCAGCAGTTAATCGGCGCTTAACAACAATAGGGCAAATAGGCCGGTAATATCCAACAATGGTGGTCCAAGGACGTTTCGCATGACGTAACTCTTCTTCTATTACAGGACACCTCCAAACCGTTATAACTCAAGAAAGAAGCGTTTGGACCCCATTTTCATATCAAATTTTCTGCTTGTTTTCGTCCCTGATACATATCTTGAAAGTTTATACAGACCATTCAGAAATATCCTGTATATTACAATTTTAATGTTCAATCACATATGTATATAATTTATAAGGAAACATTCGTCTATTTGACGAAATGAAAACTGGAATCAGAAATACAATGATTGCCA
Organism: Rhysida immarginata; assembly: GCA_023313115.1. Classification (NCBI taxonomy): domain Eukaryota; kingdom Metazoa; phylum Arthropoda; class Chilopoda; order Scolopendromorpha; family Scolopendridae; genus Rhysida; species Rhysida immarginata. The sequence goes on along the minus strand of JAHWFO010023121.1, from coordinate 187,799 downwards.
CTCATAAAATAATCAATGTATAGCCATATGAGCAAGTTTTGAAAATGAATTGCCACGAATTGAAATATATTTATTAAGTGAAACGAATTTTGATAGAATAATATTTGAAAAGATATAGGTATATTATTGAGCTTAATTAGTTTTTACTTAAACCAAGAAAGCAGTTATGTAGAAATATATTTTTTTATTTCTTCCTTGAAATTTATAATCTCACTGTTAATTGAAATGATTTAATAGTCTGTAACAAAAATAACCAATTTTTTTGTGCAGCTAACTCCTCCGAAACGGAACCAAATTTTGTGCAGAACCAAATGAAATTAATACACATTAGAGTGTTCCTTAAACTGTGCCTTGACTTTTTTTATATGACAACTGGTTAAACCTTTTAAGAGCTATTAATTTTTTTAAAAAATAAAAAATGGCTACAGCATAAGTACATTTCGCATTATCTCCTAAAGACAAAATAAAGTTTTCACAATCAGTAAACGGAAAGTTCCGTCTCGTTTAAAAAGAAAAACAGGTATTCTGTAGTTGTACATATTTTTTCCATTAGATTATGCAAAACCACTGTAAAAGTCTTTTTGGAATGAGTCTATCATTGAAAAATCGCTGAAACAATGACGAAAGATAAAAAACGGAATGATCAATGGATTATGAACACCCCGTTGAAACTTGGTATCATTGATACAACTGCTATTTGCAGTAGATTTGACAAACTCCCAAAGAAGTTTTCAAAGCGAGCATTTATTCGTGGCTACGATGATGGAAAAATTGTCCAAAAACAAGAGTCACTATAAATAACGAAAACAAAGCATGCCAAAACACTGTGCACACAATAGCAATAACGCGAAGAAAAATAAAAAGCACAAATAGAAATTCTTTAATGATTCTTTACTATCTACGAGTGACTATCTTGATAAATGAACTAGTTTCAGCTTGTGGTTAAATGCTTTTCAATAAACAAATCAGGAGGTCTTACAACCTGAATGTATCTAAAGATAACCTTAAACTTAAAACGAAAAGAATATTTCAATTCGTCGTACTCAAGTACTGCTTTACAATATTAGCCTACTTGAGATTCTAAAATTTTCAAACGTGTGTGACATTTGAAATATTTTCCTACCAAAAATTTTTACATTGAAATGTTTCGATTCTTAAATTTTCATACTTTGTTTAATAAGATTATAAAATAGATTATTTCAAGAGTTATAATTTTCCTGCTTTTTATTTTTTAGTTCCTCCTGAATGGATAACAGTTCCAGAAGACATCTCTGTAAGACTTAACCAAAAGGTTTTGCTTAATTGTCAGGCAAAAGGATTTCCTCAACCTCATATCATTTGGAAAAAAGCCTCAGGTAATTTAAGTTAACTAGGATCCCCCAATGATCAGAATTCGATCACATTTCTGAGAAAAAAATAAATGTATAATTGTTCTAGCCTCAGTCTTGCTTATTAATAAACTTTGAAGAATGAAAAATAGATAACACAATAAATATCCAAAATGCTTTGCATGACACTCCCGATTCATTTCACCGCAATGATAACTTTGAAAAATTCTCGGAATAATATTTAAAGCACATCTAAAGGTATTATATATATATATATATAAATATTTATATTTAAGCTAAACTGTCCCTCCCTATCTCTGCGTCTCTTCCCCCGTCCCATTGTGGAAAATTAAGGTCTGTTCCGGACCAATATTCGATAACTTTTTTGTTACTTAGAAAAAGATTGTTAAAATTTTGCGCAAACGTAAATTAGTATATGATGCTTCCAATGAATTTCTTTTTATTAGAATTTTTCGTAATACAAAATTTTTAAAAAAATAAATAAAAATCAAAAACTTCAAAATTGGTATTTATTTGATTTTTAACTAAAAATATTACTTTCAAAGTGTATGAAAATACCTTAAAATAGCTTAGAAAACGACGAAAAATACATAAACTGCTTACCTACTAATTATAGAAATATTTTGAATAGTTGGTTAATAACAATTTTTAAGCAGTTGCTTCTATGAAAAATGTATATAGGTACATTAAAGGTACGATATTATATTTGGGGCCCTTCAGGTTCTGAAATCAGTTCGTTGACTTTCAAAAGCTGCAGAGTATTTGTTATACGGTTTTCTAATGCTTTCAAATGAACATCAACAACACAACAATTAAAATTCTTTCAAATGAACATCAACAATGATTCGAGTCAATTTGATATTTATTACTTAAAAAAAACAATAAAAAAGGCAATGCTACATGCGTTGACAAATATGGTGCACAACCTGTTCCTTAATGCTACCTTTTTTGAACCGCTTTTTACCTGTGTTAACGTGAACATATACGCAAACAAAATATATTGTGCACATCTAGAGCACAGGAACTTTCCAATCATAAAAGTTTCATGCGTATTCGTCCACGTTCACACAGGTAAAATTGCATAACAAAAAATATGTTGCCGTATTTATATATAGATAAGGTAAAATAAGGCTTAAAAATAAGATTTCACTGTAAAATAAACATTTTAAAGAAAATTCCCAAAATTATAATTTGTTATACTGATCATCCATAGCGGCGTTTTTCGTTTTAGAGTTTATGCTCTAAAGGAACCATTGGCGTGTCCAACTAAATTTTCGATGTAAGTTGTTAAATGTTTCATAATTGAAACTGGAATTTGATAGGACACGCCCATGTTATTTTTCGTTGGACAGGCTATAAATGTTTTTTTTTTAAATTATTTTATTTTTTATAATAATTTCAGATTCCTCGAACCTGGTCACTAGACAAAACCAGGACGAGGGGATCATCATTAATCAATAAAAAACAAACAAAAACACAACCAAAAGGAGGGGAAGCATAAAGGCGGACTTGTCTGGTAGCCTCCCTTCCAGGAACACAAACAAAAAAAAGTATAAATAAACAAAAGAAGAAGAAATTAGTTAAGAAAAATTAGTTAAAAAAAACAACACCCGGATGCGATGTGTTTGATGGAAGTTGGGACCAGATTTTAGGGACAGTATATAACAATTGTGATCTGGCATAATTACGGGTTATTAATGGTATTATTGGTGATCCAATATTCCTTGTGAGATAAGACGAAGGAAATTTTAAGTAAATTTTAAAGAAATTAAATTATTCTTTGATTTAAGTAAATAAAGAGCAATCTGTTTTACAAATATTAAACGAATTGGGTGAACCTTATGAACTTTCATTTGAGTGTTTATTTGTTCCGTCCTTATATTATTTTGAAAAATTATTCTCAAAACTTTCCGTTGTAAAGAAATCAGAAGGTTAATATCAGTAATATTACCTCGCCTCAGAACAGAATACCAAAACATAACAATGAGTGCAACAGGGCAAAGTATAACATGATTAATATATTTCTTGGAAAAAAACGAACTGCAAAAATCAGACCTATGCTTTGTGATGATTTTTTTAGTTAATTCTATAATATGTTTACTCCAGCTAAGATACCCATAAACCAAGGTACTTAAAATCGTTAACTTTTTCAAGCGGGGTATTTTGATAAACAGGATAAACAGCTACTCGATTATCAAGTAAACCAATTTTATCACGCTGGACAAATTGGACCCATTTTGATTTTGATTTTAAAATTGTAATCCAATATTAAATGTTCAACACTTTTTGAATTTAAGGAACTTCAAAATCAGGAACAAACACTCTAATTCCCAAGAGATATTAAAATAAGCGTTTTTAATAAAATTGGTTTGCTAGATTAATTTAAAATTTTAATTAACTGCAAAGAAGCGTAAAAAATTTTAATCTTGCTTACATTCAATTGTTTCTATCACCTACAGTATTATAATATACCAGCGAATTTTAATATAAAAATTATTTCCTAATTAAAGGTTCCAAATTGACGTTTACTAAAAAAAAATGAAAAAAATAAAAAATGGAAACAAACTTAAGCCATAAAGTTTAATAGACTGGTTAACTCCAGCTATAATTTAATGAATAAATTAATATTTCTCTCTATAATATTTAATGAATGATGTATTAAATTCCGTAGGGGATGAAGAAATGGACCCTACTCTTGAAATTGTTGAAGATGATGAAAATATTAAGCTATTTCCAAATGGTTCATTACTGTTTCTAAACATTCATAAATCAGATGAAGGGCGGTATTATTGTTTAGCTGATAACGATGTTGGAATGCCAATAAACACGATGGTACTAGTTAAAGTTCAAGGCAAGTAATTTAATTATTCTTGAATTTACCTAAAAAGATAGTATATATTATAAAAATAATATTAATTTCTTTTTATTTATAGCTTCCCCGGAATTCAAAGTAAAACACCGTGAGCTTATTGCAAGAAAGGGCGATACAGTGGACATTTCTTGCCAAGCATTTGGCGATTTGCCAATAAATTATAAGTGGATAGTGAACAATGCGGAAATTGATTCTTCACTTACAAGTCAAAGGTTAAGACGATTTTGGCTCTTCTTTATTCATAATTCTTATTGTTGATATCATTTATCTTTAGAATTTCTCTGCAGATATAAGATATCAACTGTACCCTACGGCTCAGATGGCTCTACTGCTTCGCAGTTATCAATAACATGGGTAGACAAGAAAGATTCCGTATTGTTTGTCTGTGAAGCGGAAAACACTATAGGAAAATCTCAGATGTCTGTAAAGATTATAGTGCAAGGTAAAGTAACTGCAGAAGAACGTGATTTACTTTACTTCACTTAAATATTCAAGTAAAGTTTCATTTTAAATATTTGTTTTTCATATAGAGTATCCGGAAGCTCCTATTTTCTCACGACCCTTTACCGTATTAGAACATAGCATTCAACTCCAATGGGGGAAACCTTATGATGGAAATAGTGTTATCGTTAGGTACATAATGCAATATAAGAAAAAAGCTGGTAAGAAATAAAACCCATTAAATGTGTACAGTTCTATTCTTATCTACCCGAAACTTGAGCTTTGTTAACATGTTATTTTTTTTAAAGGAAAGTTAATATCAATTTTAGAACCTACGCTAACGAATGTAGAACAGGTGATTACGAGAAACATGTTCACACGGCGCTGCAGATTTTCCGAAAAATCCTATTGTTGCCCCTTCGATATTTTGGATAGCACCCAATGTTTTAGTATAATGCTTCAATCATACGAAGTTTGTAAGTGTACATTTCTTTTAGGTGTCGTCATAAAAGGAAATATGGGCAACATATTTTCGGATGAACTTTGTAGCATAAAATTTTGTAAACGGTCCCGAAAAAAAAAACCCGTTGATTCTTCCTATTGACTCAATTTTCCTGAAGTAAGTCTATGTGAGTGACAAATCATCAACCTGTTTAGCAAAATCTAAAAATCTGTAAAGTCGCTGAAAAGTTCTTATTAGTTAACAAATATCAAGGTTTGGGCGTTATTTTTACGCTGTTGCTATCTAATAAAATATATTTGGTTCTGAAAATTATTCTATATAGACAGGTGGGATAATGGAATAAATAATTTGAATATCGATGGAAATAAAACCGAAATAACTGTCACTCGACTAATGCCTGCCACTAATTACTGTTTTCGTATAATGGCTGAAAATTCTATTGGTAACAGCACGTTTAGCGAAGAAGTGACAATAAAAACTGCTGAGAGCCGTTAGTGAGATATAATTATCTAAATATTAAATCATTTTAGGATTTTTAAACATTGAGTTATTTATAATTATAAAAAGAATTTGATATCCAAATATTAATTACAGTACCACAGGGAGTGCCACAGAATATTCAGGTTGAGTCTACTGATGCCACAACACTAAGAGTCACATGGACGGTAAATAATTTCCTGAAGACATTCAAAAATGATTGTATCATGTCGATTAGTATTTTTTGAAAAATGTTATAACACCACTTTTGCTACAGCCTCCGTTGAAAGAAACTTGGAATGGAATCATTCGAGGTTATTCAATCGGATACAAGAAAGTCGATAGCTCGGACGATTACCTCTATAAGAAATTGGAAGTTCCAGAAGATTATCAGAGAGATTTAATTTACCAGCTGGTAAATCTACAAATGTACACACAGTACAATGTAATCGTTCAAGCATACAACTCCGTTGGTAAAGGACCTTCGACTCAACCTATACTTGCCATGACATCAGAAAGTGGTTAGGTCTTTAATACCATTAACAAATAGCCTGCAAAATATAAGTTTAAGATAGTGCACTAAAGTAATTTCAATTTAATACTTTAACTTAATAGTTCCATCTGAACCACCACAAAAAGTCCGTTGTTCTACTTTGTCTTCCAAAAGCATCTATGTTTTGTGGACAGCTCCTCCATCCAATAGTCAAAACGGAATTCTACGGGGATATAAAGTTTTATATAAACCTGCGTCAGAATGGTACGGTAGGTTTCATAAACATATAAGTTAAAATGATTTTTACGTATTCTTTTCATACCATTAAAACATCATCATAATGAAAGTTATATTTTCAGATGCTGCTCAGTTGTCTAAAACTACTGACATCCCAAAATTATCGATTCAAGATTTAGAAGTCAACACCAATTATAGCATTCAAGTAACGGCATTTACAAAAGTTGGAGACGGAGTGAAAAGTTCACCCGTGTTTTGTAAAACACACGAAGATGGTATTATTAATTTATGTATTATATTCTATTAATTACGAGTAATTTTGGCAAAGATTTAGCATTTGTAAAACTTTCCACTCTTTTCGCTAATGAAATTACTTGACCATAATTGCTATCATTTTGTTTACTTGGAACGATTACTACTGATCCTAATAGATTGAGAAAGTTCAGTAAAAATAAGAAATTCTTCCTTTCGGGTTAATTAAAAGTGCTTTGTAACATAAATCTATTTCAGATTCACTTCTTAAACTAAGCTTGTAAACATTTTTCCTAAATTGTTTTAAGACATTAATATATAGATGCTGAAACAGAAAAATCTTAATACATTCATCTGCCAGTATACAGGGTCTTTATAATTAAAGTTTCATTTTGACATGCCATAAAAAAAACTGCTGGACCAAAAGCTATAATACTTGGTAATATTATACAAGAGGGCATGGGAAGTTCATACCCATCAAAAAAAATTAGTTCAAAAGGTCACCACCAGCATAGAATGGCGCTCTATGCAATATTCGTATACGAAATTTTAGACAGTAATCCGGTGTAACCTGCTTTCAGTAAATGGTAGAGGCCACGTTCAACATGTAACTAATTTTAGTAACGATTAAAGACTTGTTAACCTGTGTCTTCGTGTCTAATTTCGTTCACGAATATTGCATAGAGAGCCATTCCTTGCTGGTGGTGACCTTTTAAACTAATTTTTTTGGTGAGTATGAACTTCCCATGTTCTCTTGTATAATATTACCAAGTATTATAGCTTTTGGTCCATTAGTTTTTTTTTATGGCCATGTCAAAATGGAACTTTAATTATAAAGACCCTGTATAATGTTATCCCAAGCTCCATTATTAAATCCACTTTTATTTGAAAACCAACATAAAAATTGAGCCTCTGGGTATGCCAATGAGAAATGGCTACAAGGACCCACATTATAGAATACATGACGAATTAGCCGTCATCTTAGAAGTCATGACGAATTGGATGGAGATCAATTTTTTCAAATGGAAAGTGGGTCTAGTGACATAAGAAACAAAACGAGATTTTTCTCAGGAATTCATTCCACTGGATATATTTGACCTATCTGTCATGGTTGGAAGTTATCGTAACTGAAAGTTTGAATGGCAATTTGGAATACCACGTGATTGATTAAAGATAACAATAATATAGCAAAAGCAAATTAAGATGATGCTGATCCCTAGGAAACGAAGCATTTGTGTATCCTATCCTACGACTTAAACCATTTCCACCCGGATCGATGCCTATATTTCATAATAAAAATTTTCAAAAAACAGAAAATGTGAGCAATATACCAAGTCGGGTTTGTTACTTTGATAAAACCTTAACGATAGTCCTGGCGGCCTTATCTGAAAGCCCGCAATGCAGCATTTGATGATACGCGGCCTATGCCCGTAGAATGGCCTCCAAGCTCACCCGATCTCATAACTCTCGTCTTTCTATGGAAATGCTTGAAGCAACTCGTTTACACAGGAAAAAATTTGCGATAAAGAAAGAATCATCAAGTGATGCAACTGATCTTATGATATGTATATATTGCAAAACTGTCGTGTAAATACTAGACGCCTCGAGCTATGTATGCAATAAGGCGACGGCACATTGATTACATCTGCAGCAGTGCCTGCCATTAAAAATTTACTTCTAAATTCTCAATTGGAATGAATTTGAAAAAAAAGTTCGTGTCGTTTGATATGTTACAAGGCCCATTTCTTATATTAAATTCAAAATGACCAATTTCAAGATGACAGTCAAGCTCTGTCATTACCCTGAAATATACAATGTTTAATTTTACTGTTAGTTTCGAAAATAAATGGCAGTACAAGTACTTCCAGTACAGCCATTTGGACCATTCTATACAAGAAGAACTCCTAAGAACCAAATATTATGTATTTCAGTACCCGAGCCACCAGTTGCTGTACGAGTACTTCCATCATCATCTAATTCTGTTGTTGTCTCGTGGAGACCGTCAAAAAAGACGAAGAATTCTATTACGAAGTACAATGTTTACTTTAAATCACTGAAGCAAGGAGAAGAAGTAACTTTAACATAACATTTATAGTCTTTGCATACACCTTAAACCATTATTGAAGACATATCCATGTAATTTAATTTAGATGGACTTCGATTCTCAAATGACGGAACAATTCATACGTGATGCTAAGATCCACTCATCAAAAGGAAACACGGAGTTCATGGAAGTGAGTGGACTGGAGAAGAATCTCAAATATGTATTCTGGGTTACCTCGAATTCAGTCATAGGAGAAAGCCCATCATCCGCTATCGTCGCTCAGACTGTTGCAGACTCTATAGGTAAGGGTTTCAATCGAAGGGATTCAACGTTTATTTTAAAGCGAGGTTGTGGCCTTTAAATGTGTCTAAATTGCTTATAAATAGTACAGTTCCAGCCAAATCAGCTTCGTTTGATGATGAGATCAAGACACCGTGGAAGAGAGATGTTGTGATGCCGTGTCTTGCTGTTGGAATTCCTCCACCACAAAGAAAATGGACATTCGAGTAAGGAACAATCTCTTATTCTCAGCGAATTGTTTTCATTTATTTTTTTAAATCCTTAAAAACTAAAATCTCAAACTGAATTTTAATTATTTAATTTAAAGAAACCAGCCGTTAATTGAAAACGGACACATCAAAATTCGTGATGACGGTGCAATTATCATTAATAAAGTAACTAGTGTCGATTCTGGAAACTACATTTGCTCTGTCTACAATGAACATGGAAGAGACGATACTAAATATGTACTCACCGTACAAGGTAATTATTTTGAATTAAAATAATGAAGTTTATATATGAATTAGTATGTGCATATGCATGGTGCCTAGTTTCTTTTTTACCAATGCACAACATTGAATAATAGCTTTTGTTATTTGGAATATGTTAAATCACAATATGCCTCTTCCTGCTATAAACATTACAACTCCTTCGATTTTCAATTTAGAATTAGATTTTGAATTTTTTAAAAATTATTCCATTTCTTTCTTTCTTCTGAAAGCATACACAGGCTCTTTCTGGGTTCCTTTATTATGACTCTCTGCTTAGTAGATCTCTAGGAGATCTTTGCCCTTAACGCTGCTTCAGTTCGTTTTGATATAGACACTGTGTGATGTCTATAGCGACTGGGGGTAATATCATATCATTCTGATGAGATATCATATCATTATCTCCACAACAGTTTCAACACACTGAGATTTTGACAGTTGTGGATATTGCTCACTCAAAGGACGAGTATTCGATTTTTGTGGAGGTCAATTCAATGTCTTCATCATGGTCTTCAAAACATTTCCGCATAATGTGAACGATATGACATGGGGGAATGGGCATCTAAATTACTGGACAAAATTATAAAATCACACACATTTTAAACAAAACTTTAATGAAAAATGAAATAATTGGCATAAGCACTCGGAAAATATCTTCCTCAAATACAGTCAGGGAGTTCTTTGCTTCCTTAGGTTCGCTTTATGAAGGTACAGTCTTCTTCATCGAGCCACTCTAAATCGTAACCTAATCTAATTACGGTCGCAAGCGAATTTGAGTCTATAATTTATAGTTACCGCGTGCCTAATCTTTTTGATATATCGATAAAGGTCGTATAATGTTTTTGATGCATGACATACTCGCCGTCCAAAAGCTATAAATTCGCCCTGATGACAACTAAATTACGGAGATAATTATGGAAATAAATATTCCATAATGCTATTGTGCATTCTGTGCCCTATTTAACAATGCGAAATAAAATATATGAAAATCTACGTAGCTCGGGCTCGGACGCCCCCCTCCCCTCACTTTGCCTAATGTAGCTTTACTACTTTTTACCGAACCCCTCCACTCACCGGCCCACATGGTTTATGGAAGCTCCCTCGCCAGCAATCTGTTTTGTTTACTAATGTCGGCCATTTAGCATTAAAGCATTACGTTATAGATATTTTGTATAACATGGTCTAACAATCATCCTATATATACAGGGTGTCTCAGAATTCATAGTATAAACTTCTAGGGGAGTTAGTATGAGTGATACTGAGCAAAAAAGTTCATATAAACATCGGTCCGAATTTGAACGATAACTGAGATATGTACAGAAATAAAAATGCCGCCAACAAGATCAACAAGTTAATAACTCAGGTTCTGTAAAGCCTAGATTAATGAAATTTGGAGGTAACAGGGTACATAAGACTGTGTATACCGTTAAAATTTGATCGAATTCCAACAAGTTTCCGAGTTACTCATTCAACATCATAAGACGTGTTCACTTGTGAGTACTAACTAGCACTTGTTACAATTTTGACTGTGTAACTCGGAAACTTCTCGTTGGAATTCAATAAAATATCAACGGTATACACAGTCTTATGTACCCTGTTATTCCCCCCAAATTTCATTAATCTAGCTTTACAGAACCTGAGTTATTAACTTGTTGATCTTCGTGGCGGCATTTTTATTTCTGTTCATATCTCAGTTATCGTTCAAATTCGGACCCATGTTCATTTGAATTTTTTTGCTTAGAATCACCCATACTAACTCCCCTAGAAGTTTGTACAATGAATTCTGAGACACCCTGCAGAAGGTATAAGATTATGGAATAAATGGTATACATTTTATGACACGCAAGCATACGTGCACTTATTAAACTCAGCATTCGCTGAAGAGCGCTTAATCTTATTTAGATCTCATAGTATAGCGCTCTTATCATTGATAAAAAGCCATTTTAAAGCAACTGAATCACGGGAGTGAACAATTTATGAAATGTAAAATTAGCAATATCCTACTGATCACTCAATTTATAAATGCACCAATAGTATTAACCACTTTGTTTTTGAAGGGCCTATCTGTTCTTGAGAAATTAACAATTTCATATCGTTACTAAGATTTTACTCAATACCTTTTCATCTTTACAATATTGCGCAGTTCCTCCATCAGCTCCTAAATTAGACATTGTTTCTAAGACGAAATCAAACATCCAACTTCAATGGAAAACACCTTTGACAGGGGGAGATGCAATTCGAGGTATGTAAGATATTTTTCCACGTTAGGGAAATTCTACAGTTCACGTTCATTATGAAATATATTTCTGTACTTTTCGTTTTTAAACATAATATTGCAACTAGCAATTATTTTAAACCATTTGAATCTATTTAGGATATTTACTACATTACAAAAAAGATGGAGAATCATGGGAAACTAAAGAACTTCGTCCGGAATATGGAATCTACACTCTAGATGGGCTGTTATGTGGAGCTACTTATCAGTTATTCATGGAAGCTTTCAATCATGTCGGAACAGGAGAACCATCTGAGGTTATAACTGTGTCGACGGAAGGAGCAAGTGAGTAGCGTTCAGTTATTACAACTACCGGGTCGGCAAGAAATAACGTGAGATGTTCAGAGCTCGCTAGCGGGAATTCTATTAGGCCAAATGCAGTACATTTTGGTGTATATACTTAGTGGAACATGCAGTTTCGATTTCTGCAGAAAAAAAAAGTACCAAAAATCGCCATAGGGGGCGCTTATTTCAAGAAAACAATGAATACATTTGCATAAGCGCGTTCCGTGATGAGCAATCATGACAATAAAAGGCAAGGCTGACGATTTCCCATCATTCACGAACGAATGGCCTGACGATGACGCTTACTCTGCCTGACCGGGCGTTATTAGTCAAGTTGTTTTATCAGAAGAGCGACAATGCAAGTGCTGCCCTTCGTGAATTCCGGCGATTAAAAACGTTACGAAGAGGACCGATGAGCATAACTGACTTACGGAAAATGATTGAACGATTTGAATCTACCGGAACTCTAGGAGTGCAACCAGGCAGGGGACGCAAACGAATTAGGCAGCAACACGTGGAAGAAGTTGCAACTGCTGTTGTGGAACAAGAGATGACTACTGTGCAGGGTACCAGCAGTGCACACGCAATAGCACGCCAAACAGATATCCCATATTCGACGGTGAGGAAAATACCCATTGCATAAGACATTGACATTTTATCCCTATAAACTCACACCTGTTCAACAATTGCTTCCTGGAGATGAACGTACCCGAACTGAGTTTTCGTTGAGATTTTTAGCACGTATGGAAGTGAATGATGCATGGCCATGGCAAATTTTATGGAGTGATGAGGCACATTTTTATTTGAATGGTGATATCGATGCCCACAACTGCCGTATTTGGGCTGCATCAAATCCACAAGTGTGACTGCCAATTCCTATGCATTCACCGAAACTAACAGTATGGTGCGGCTTAACTGCTTCTTTCATCATCGGCCCGTACTTTTTTGAAGAAATCCGTCCCCGTGGACCAGTGACTTGTTCCGTTAATTCTGCCAGGTATACCGATATGCTTGAGAATTTTGTGATACCACGATTGCAGGAAAAGGGTTGTCTGGATTCTACCATTTTTATGCAGGATGGTGCGCCATCGCACATCGGACGTCAGGTGCAGCAGCTCTTGCGAGAACGTTTTTCAGACAGCAGAATAATTAGTCGTGCATTTCCCATGGTATGGCCACCCAGGTGATTTTTGGTTATGGGAATATTTGAAAAGCCTTGTGTATCAAGCACATGTTCCTGACCTCTCAACCTTAAAGGATCAAATAACGTTACATATCAGACTAATTAATGCAGTTATGCTGCGAGCTGCCGTAGAAAATGTCGTGTACCGCATGCAGCTATTGGAACAGCACACTGGTGGTCATATTGAAACACATTTGTAATCAAAAATTAAACATTGTTTATTGTTGTTACTAAAGTTGGTTTGTACGGTATTTGTACATTTGACAATTAGGTATTCATTGTTTTCTTGAAATAAGCGCCCCCTATGGCGACTTTTGGTACTATTTTTTTTTGCAGAAATCGAAACTGCATGTTCCACTAAGTATATACACCAAAATGTACTGCATTTGGCCTAATAGAATTCCCGCTAGCGAGCTCTGAACACCTCACGTTATTTCTTGCTCACCCGGTATATTAAAAGTGAAAGAGACATAACTTTTTTTATTCACAGACATGAACCATCCTTCTAAACATGTTCTAATTCGAGAGGGTTCGTCCTTTGCCACCGTTCATCTAGAAGAATGGCCCTCAACAGGATGTCCTGTAGAACATTTTGGCATAGAATACAAAGCCATTTCTGCTAAAGAGTGGACTGTTGTTGGCACCAATATTTCTCCTTCTCAAAAGAAAGTGGTAATATCTGGACTAGTACCTGCTACTTGGTACATGCTACGTTTAATAGTAGAAGGATCTGGAGGATCTGATGTGTTTGAATACACTTTTGCCACTCTTACTCTCTCTGGAGGTATGTATAGAGCACAAGTAAGGATTTTTCAATAATATATATACAAGGTGATTATAATTAAAGTCCCTTTGTAAAAATGCTATAAAAAAACAACCATGAGTCCGAATGACTTCAAATTTGGACTGAGCATTCTTGAAGAAGGGGCATTTGATATGGGATAAGAAAAAAATAGTTCCAAAATTTATTACTAGATGGCGCTGTAAGCGGCATAACGGAAGCGGATTCAGCTAGAAGTGACATTTTGAATTGAAATACGACGGCTTTGGCATGAGTTGTTTATGGCATGATGTTTTTACATTAAAGTTGGTCAAGGAATGCAATTGACACTAAAACAAGTTAAACATGATTTTTTTTTTATTATACAGTACAGTATTAGCAAAAAATCAACTGTACCGGTCAATGAACATGATTGCTTCGGGTTTGATGATGGAAAACATGACTTTCAAGTCATTTAACAGTTGTGGCACTGTTAGTGCAAAGCCCATCCACCACGGCAAGGTCGTACCACATCGGATGGGAAAAATCGGTTTTTAATTGTCCTTGGGCCAAAAACCGCATAAAAAGCACATGATGATTCGGTTTTTAATTGTCTAAAGTTCGGGCAATTCCCCGTGCACTGCACGTTTGCACACCACTGTTCGACCCTTCCTCTAATGCTTCAGCCACATCTTCTACTGACGTCAAAGCAACTGCTTTCCTCCCTCTGCCAGATTTCACTGCAAAAGAACCTGTCGCTTCGAATTTTTTAATCATACACCTCAGAGCCTTTGCAGACATCGGACCACATCCTTTTTTCATTCCCTTTAATACCCAAAATTTCTTTAAAGCTGCTATGGCAGAGTCGCCATTCTTGTAAAAGAGCTTCACAAGCAGAGCGCGATCCTTCATTGACAGACCCATGGCAAGCTGCTGAGATACAAATATGACGAGAACGCCATGAGGCCTGCGTTTTTATAACACATGCAATGTCTCATGCGCATGCGTATCTTTCAATTTGCATAGTACAAATCCTCCTAGGCATAATATGCCGCTTACAGCGCCATCTAGTGATAAATTTTGGAACTATTTTTTTTCTTATCCATATCAAATGCCCCTTCTTCAAGAATGCTCAGTCCAAATTTGAAGTCATTCGGACTCGTGGTTGTTTTTTTATAGCATTTTTACAAAGGGACTTTAATTATAATCACCTTGTATATAGATTAATTGTTTCGAAAATATAATATTTTACTTTATTTAAAGATACTATTTCGAAGGATGTGTATGACGGAGTGCAGCCTGTGTATATTTTCCATTTGGATCCTCTGATAATAATTCCTTCTGTAATTTTAATTATTGTCGTCATCATTGCGATTGTGGTTGTCTGTGTTTTTATGAAGCGACGAAACGGAAGCGTTGGTGCTCCTTCTGGTATTTTAATAATCAGAAAATCATAAAAATTTCTTTTTAAAATTTACATATATATATTATATAAAGTAATTTTAAGCATTATATTTCTATGTAAGAATACTCTCTTGGCACCAATCCCGTGAACACTTGGGTGAGACATTCTAGAAATTTGCCTGCGGATTATGGATATCAGGGACAAATGACTACACTATCAAGAAGGGCCTCTAAGGGTATTCAATGGTCTTACTAATGCAAATTTACATGTATGTAGTCATTTTATTCCTATATCATCTGCATTTATAAGTGACGGTTTTTCATATTTTCTAGACCCTTCTCCTTATGCCACTACTCACATGTCCGAGTATTATCCTGAAACCGCTTCCATGATTCCTTCAGGTGATCCTTCGAATCCTAATTATTCAGGAACATGGAGACGAAATATTTCAAGTATGTTACTTATTATTTGTTTCGGTCTGTTTGTGTGTCTGTCCGTCTTTCTGTATGTCTGTCTGTATGTCCGACGATTGCTCGAGAATGCTTTAACTTTTTCAAATTCTGCTTTCGCTCTTCGATATAGACCCTTCCTGAGCTCACCTGATTAGTTTGTCATTGAAATCGGTTTAACAGTCACGTGACTATTGAAACCCAACCCCCCCCCCCCCATTAAATTTTTTTTTTTGGGCAATATAAGGCATGTCATTCGAACGGAAATGACGAGCACAAGACGAATAAGACATTCTTTTCGATTTCCGAAATGTTACGTCCGAGAAAATGACCCCCCTAAAAAGTACTTCAATGACCCCTTATTACGAGCTTTAGCTAAAGCTATATATAAGAATACAAGCTTAATCAGTACCTTTACGTGTCCGGCCGGCCCTCTATTGCAAGATGACGTGAAAATGGATGAACTTAACTGCGATGTATCAATTTTTGATGTGCTTTCGTGGACCCCTTCAAGCACGTGCACTAATGTTAAGAATATGAACTTGGGGCATGTAATATGTCAATCGATTCGTACTGACGAGTCAAAGTGAATCCAGTGTTATTTTTTGTTTATCACTTAAGCATTGTTGATGTCAGCTTGGAGCACGTGCCCGTTATGAAGCTTTGTCGACGCACGTGCTCACTTCGTTTTTAAAATTCAATGCTGTTAGCCCTATTGTTAATGTTAGGGCGATTGTTAAAAATGCCTAATTAATGTTAGGCCTATTGTTAAAAGTGGCTAATAAGAATGTTAGGACTATTGTTATCAATAGGTGATTAATATTAGGCCTATTATATACAGGGTGTAAATGGACGACGTTTCACAAATTTAAGAATATGTAGAGGATGATGTGGTGTACATTTTTTATTAATAAACCCATAGTTCCAAACGAAAAGCGACGGAGCCACAGCATGTTTGATGCTCTGGTTTGCGTCAAGCCGTGGAATGACTGTCTGAATTACTGTGTTGTCACTGCCTTGGAATTTCGAGCGTGAAACCTAACGCGCGAACGTATTTCCAATGGAACCGTCCAGCGACCGTTGTATGATTGGTCAGGTGCAGCACTTTTGCTGAAAGGTAGGGTAAAGGCGGGTAAGTTTGCCAGTCATGTAAATTGGCCGCATATCAGCAAATTCCACTAAGTTATAATCACTTTCCATGAAGTTACTTCTTTGCAGATACGCTAAAGATTGTGCGATCGTGTATGATGGAGTGACACGTAATAATAAGCAGATCACAGTGTACACTGAAATAATTTGTGGCGATCTGAAATGGGGCAGTCCAGTAACACTTACGTAATCGGGTACGAAAGTTCTCGCTATTTCCTGCCTCACAGTAAAGTCCATTCCTGAACTCATACAGCACAAACGTAGAGCGCAAAGAAACCTTCACCCTTACGGAATGTTCCAAACTAACAACAGGAATTTCGTACCAACCTGATATGCAAGATTATGTGATTGGAGAATGTGCTGTGCATCCGGACGGTACCATTTGAAAATAAGGCCTACAAGATGCAATGACAGGGGACATCGTAGTAAACGTGCCTAGTTCAATGCTTGACAAACCAGGACATCAAACAAGCTCTGGCTCCGTCGCTTTTCGTTTGGGACTATGGGTTTATTAATAAAAAATGTTCACCACATCATCCTCTACATATCTTTAAATTTGTGAAACGTCGTCCATTTAGTAGTCCAAAGCTAATTACTGTTCAGCCTAATGTTAAAAATAGCTAATTGACGTTAGGCCTATTGTTGTTAACATCTAATTAATGTTAGGCCTATTGTTACCAATAACTAATAAATGAAAGTCTTATTGTTAGCAATAACTGATAAATGTAAGTCTGTTGTTATCAACTAATAAATGCTAGGTCTTTTGATGCTAGGCCTATTATATCAACAAATAATTACTGTTATGTATTGTTAGCGACTGTTGTAATCTCATGCATGTTGTGTACAGCATGTGTTAGTCTTAATGTAAAGAACGGGAGAAACTATGACAAACGTACAATTAGCCTATATAGACAACATACAATTATTTTGAATTTGCAATTTTTTATGTATTGACCCGCCTACTGTGTACATCCAGCCTGCCTCAAATGTTCATGTTGTGCATCTGCATCGTTGTGGAGACAAGGAATTAGTATTGATTTGTGTATTATGGTGAACGTGAAGCAATAAAACAGGTATGATTGTGGTTAGAGTCAAAGGTATTCCTAGGTATTTCCATTGTTATTTAAACCAATTGCAAGTAAAAGTGAATTATTCAAATTTAAAATTACATCTGCGTCACAGGTAAAGCTCTATGGAATGTTTACAAGATTTTTCCCGACAATGCTTTGCAACAATGATTTTTTTCTCCTAACGTTTATGGTAAATTTGATTAAGAAGGGATGAATGCCTCTAGCAGTGGAAAGAACATAGACACAGTAGTTTAAAACATTAGACGTGCGAGCATTTCATTTCTCATTTCGCGCGTTTGGAAAGTTTTATGCTGCAATCGTACGTAAATTTATATGCAGTTTTCGCCATCTTAAATAAAATATTATTGTATTATTAAACAACAAATATTTATATTCTTCTTTTCAGCATATCTCAGTTATCGTTCAAATTCGGACCCATGTTCATATGAACTTTTTTGCTTAGAATCACCCATACTAACTCCCCTCCAAGTTTGTGACAGGGTTTCAGATACATCCTGTATATTCAACTAGGTTACAACAAGTGCTGTCATATGTTATCTCAATTTTTATTTTTTTGGGGGGATTTGGCACCATTTGGAAACAAGATTCTCATTTGTATAATATGCCTTATTTAAACATGCTTTCTTTTGTATTTTTAGATCAAATTCCCTTTCCTGAATGCAATCAACAAATGATCAATCGAAAGTATGTAATACAATGTCTGTAAATTGAAATAATAAAATTACATAGCATTTAATTCATGCAATTTTTCCGCTTTACTTTTTCCCTATACAAACTGAATTACATTAATTTATTTTATTCTGCGAATTGTTCTTAAGCTTTGATAGACGAGAAATTGAAGATTCGGCTTGCCTGTTTCCACCTGAATCTAGTATCCCACGTGGTAACGTTACAAGTGATGGCTACGATCCGCCTCCCAAAGGTAATCTACCCATACATATTGAGAAACATCTAGAAAAAATTAACACGAAGTCTATTTTTTTTTACCATTTTGCTAGTATTATTGATGTTATCTTGTTTTCCATTAACAGCTCACATGTTTAGAAATTAACTTTTCAAATCGACCAAAACTTTTTCATCGTATAAGGTGAGACCAAACGGAATTCGGTTAATACGAGACATTATTAATGATTATTATTAATATAATCAAGTATGTGTATATTTGTTTAGGATGGAATGTTTGTGAAATTTTTTCGGACCTTTTCCGGTAGTTAAATTTTGCAATCCTGTTTCAAACTAAATTTTCACATTTCTCTAGCCAATAAAGTTTTAAAATCAATCTTAGTGTTGTAAATGCATATTGTTCTCGTTTCAGTCAGAGTGTGTTATTCTAATTGCATGTTCTTGTTAAACAATACTCTTTGTACAATTTTCTCATATTTCTAATCGTTCATTCATATTCATGCCATTTCTTGTAAAAAAAAAAAAAATAGTTAAATAAAATATATAAGAAGACGAACGTGTGTGATTATCTTTCTTTCCTTGCATTTTTGCCAATTTTTAACTCTTGTGCTCTTGGGATACTCTGCTAGAAAACGTGGACAATATTTAACCAGTAAATATGTTACTTCCAGATTCTAAAAAGTAATTTATTATACAAATATTTTATTCCAACTAAAATACAGGGTGTTCGAAAAGTATTTTTACACAAAAAACCGTAACTGCATATCCATTTCTCTCTTTTTATAGCAGCCACCACGTAAGTTGAACGACAAGATGACGTCATTTCTAACGCTAAAGCACTATATTATTCTGAGCAGACTCGACCGCCATTACGGAGCCCACTTGCAATAGTAATTTTAATATTTATATGTCAAAACAGCATAATGTTGCCTCATCTCGTCAAGAGAGGGCGATAGAAATGAAGCTAAAAGCATGTGTAATATCGTGTAATCTCCTTGCGAGTCGCAAGGGGAATACAGAACGCGAATCGCTAGATATGTTTCTAGCTTCATTTATATCGCCCTCTCTTGACGAGATTAGGCAACATTATGCTCTTTTGACATATAAATATTAAAATTTCTTCGAAATGTTGGTAATAATAGCCTTCCATCGCACACGCATATACTAATCTGACACTGTTCTTTCCATTTCTTCCAATTTTAGCCATTTTCGCAAAGAGTTTAAGCAGCAAGATAAAAATCCTCGCTCTTACAGCATGCATTACTATTACAAGTGGGCTCCGTAATGGCGGTCGAGTCTGTTTGTATACAACCTGTGACAATAAAGTTCGGTGAATGACATCAAATTGGTAACGATCGTAAGAGTGCACCATCGTCGTATCCTGCCCCAGACAGGTCGAGACACGTTTAAACAAATTTGAGAGAATCCGCGCTGCGAGTGTGTTAAACAGGACATTGAAGAGAGAAGGCGTAGTAGTACGCGCGGTCGAAACCCAAAATGGATCAGCGAACGAAAGAGACTCATGAAAGGATGGCAACAGTTTACAAAGAAAGTGCTATTACTTTTGAAGTGTGTTTATGAGTGGTTTAAACGGTTCCGAGGAGGCCGGAACACTGTAGAGGACGCCCCCCCGAAGTAGCCAGACATCCAACGTAATGTTACGACCCAACTGAAGGCTATCCCTAAAAACGACTACGCCAGGAGTTTCCAGGACTTATATAGGCGTTCCCAGAAGTGCATTACCATCGACGGGGATTACTTTGAAGGATAGTAACTGCTGTTTCATGTAAGCGAGCAATTCACTCTCAATATGCCATCATTCACCAAACTTTATTGTATATATAGTTGCTCTATCTAACGCCAGCCAACAGACGTTAACGGGAAGTAAATCGCTTAGTTATTCCATGAAAGCACCCGCTTTCGTTTTCGAAACATTGTTTTCGTATTTATATTTAGTTTCCATTTTCGTTTTTTTTTAAATAGATAAATGAAATTAATAAATGAAATTAATAAATTAATAAATTAAAAAATGACGCAGAATACTCGATTCGAAGGCAATTTGTTTTATATTATGACTTTGAATAGGCTTTCCACGTTTCAACGATATCTCCGTCTTTACTATAGTAGAACAAGTGCATCATGGGTAAAATCCAGACACAGGAAATTGATGAGAAGACTTACTGAGCATGTCAAAAAGATCATTCAATTTACGTGGCGGCAGCTATAATGATTTTTTTAAAAGTGTAAAGATACTTTTCGGACAACCTGTATTTTTTGCGCAATTGTATTTTCTCCCTTGTTTTGTGCTTCTGCTCTTAGTTAATCGACAGCTTCTAAAACTTTGAATTCAGAATGTTCGATGTGTGAATCACTGGTATCAAAATTGCTAGAGACATGATATAGTATGGCCCATAGTTGCTTGAATTATGTCTCGAGGTATGATTACCATATACCCTGTTACTATAGTCTTCAAATCAGCAAGTCATCTAACACTGTTGGCTCGGTAAATTCGGTATTTCAGAAATCGCATAGGCTTACTCGGAAGAGAGACTGATAGCAAGCAGTGAAAAAAATTGTAGAAATTGTAAACCTCTTGTACATTAATTATGGCTACGCGGCGAGAATTAGCAGAGTTTGAAAGCGAAATGATAGTTGGAGTTAGACGCATGGGGCATTCCATTTCTGAAGTGGTGCGGGCATTGAACATCCCTTGATCCACAATGTCAAGGGTGTACAGAAAGTACCTCCTAACCTACCTTCCACTATGGACAGAATGGTCCTTCGTAACACACACATGTCACTACGTCAATTAACAGCCACTTCAAATGATGCGCTTACTAGAAACGTCTCTATGAGGTTTGTGTAGTGAAATTTGGCACTGCTGGGATATGAAAACCGACAAGAGGAGCCTTTACTCACAGCACGCCGGTGAAGGCTGCACCTATATTCATTGGATCTTAGATGACTGAAACCCATAGTTTGGTCCAACTGCTCACGATTCAAGTTGGTGAAAGCTGATGGCAGGGTTGTAGCCTGGCGCAGATCCCACGAGGCCATGGATCCAAGTTGCCAAGCTAGTAGAGTGGGGCGTGTTTACATGGCAGAGTTTGGGTCCTCTGATCAAACTGGACCTACCTCTGACTGGGAATCATTACATCCAACTGCTTGATGACCATTTGGAGCCCTTCATGGCCTTCATGTACCCTAACAACGATAACATGCTACAGGAGATGCATCATGTCACCAGGCCAACATTACTCGCGACTGGTTGGAAGAGCATTCTGGTCAATTCCAATTCATGACGCGCATAGAACATGTTTGGAATATTAGCGAACGATTCATTCTTACACAATAGCTTTCACCTGTAACACTCACGCAATTATGGACGGCTATGAAACTGCATGGCTGAACATCCCTTCAAAGGACTTCTACTTACTTGTGGATTCCATACTATGTCCAGTTGCTGCACTTTTCCGGGCAAAAGGAAGTCCTGAACGATATTGAATAATCCTATGACTTTTGGCATTTCAGTGTAATAAATAATAGCGTGCTTCTTTAAATTTTATCTAATTGGTAATTAGAAATAATGTACGTTTTCTGAGCTTTTAACACAATCAATGAAACAAGCGCGTTTGATCTCTTTAGGCTTTGAATTCGCAACTAAAACCCTAATTTTCTATAATAGGAAGGGTGTTCAAATTTGACATGGATTTTATTTTTTGTAAATTTCATTGTTGTAAAAATCTAAACTTTCATTGTTGGGTTGGCAAATACCGAGTGTCATGCGAATGCAGCACCACTCATCCGGTTGCATGAAAAACGATTGTTTGTTTAAACAAAATGGCGAACAGCGATTAATCATCAAGTTTCTCCACAACGAAGGTGTAAAAGCATTTGAAATTTATCAGAGACTTCAAAGACAGTTCACCGAGTCATGTTTGTCTCGATTATCCGTCTTTGCTTGGTGCCACAAGTTGAAGGAGGGCGAGAATCCACCGGCAATGAGCCTCATAAGGCAAGGCCAGCAACTGCTGTTAATGATAGCATCATCGCACGAACAAATGAGCTGACAAGGAACAATAGGCGGATTCATGTCCGAGAATTGGCTTCAATACTGAACATCAGCACTGGCAGTGTGGAGACCGTCATTAACGATAAGTTGAAATTCAACAAGATCTGTGCCAAGTGGGCCCCTAAGCACCCCTCCAAGGATTACTAAACCAGCTGGGTGGAAATCTGTTCCATGCTGTTGCAGCGATATGACAGGGAAGGTGACAGCTTCCTAGGGTGTGTTTTGATCACCGACGAGATATGGATTCATCATCATACGCCTGAAAGCAAGCGTGCGAGCATGGAGTGGCGACACACTTGACTCACCACGACCCAAGAAACTCAAGATGACACTTTCGGCAACGAAAGTGATAGCGACTGCATTCTGGGACATTAGGATATCATTCATGTCGATTTTCTGGAAGAACGTCGAACCATATATGCATCCTACTACTGTGACATTTTGAAGACGTCCCTGAAACCCGCACTAAGGAAAAGGTGTCCAGGACTCCTTACCAGTGGTGTTTGTCTTCTGCAAGACAATGCCAGGTTAAACACAGCCAAACTGACTATGGAAACACTGACGGAACTCAAATAAGACGTGATACCACATCCTCCATACAGCCCGGATCTCTCCCCTTGCGACTATCACCGTTTTGGACCATTGAAAGAATTCTTGCGAAGGCAGAGGTTCAGCTCTGACGAGGAAGTGAAAAGGCTCTCCTGACGTGGTTTGGACATCAGCCTGAAGATTTCTACAGAACTGTTATCCAGAAGCTCCTCGAACGCTGGAAATAATGTGTAGAGAAGCAAGGAGAGTTTTTGAGAAATAACTAGTCGCTGATTTCAGTGTGTTTTTGTAGTTTCCTGATTTTATAAAAAATAAAGTTCAGGTCAAATTTCATCGCCCTTCGTAATAGATAATTCAAGAATAATTTCAAACTCAATACTTATTATCAGGGCCGTGCCATGCCGAGGGTATAAGAAACCACCGCACCCGTTTGACAACAATGATAATGCGTATATATAACCTCTGACAATTAAGTTCGGTGAATGGCCTCATATTGCTAACGGTCGTAAGAGTGCGCTACCGTCGTATCCTGCCTCAGACAGGTCGAAACATGTTTAAACATATTTGAGAGAATAAGCGCTGCGAATGTCTTTATAGTGTTTAAACCTGACATTGAAGAGTGAAGGTGTAGTGCGCGTGGTCGAAACCCAAAATGTATCAGCGAACGAAAGAGACTCATGAAATGCTGACAACAGTTTACAAAGAAAGTGGTATCACTTTGAAGTGTGTTTATGAGTGGTTTATACGGTTCCGAGGAGGCCGGAACACCGTGGAAGACGCCCCCTGAAGTGGCCAGACATCCAACAAAATGTTACGACCCAACTGAAGGCTATTCCTAAAAACGACCAGGCCAGGAGTTTCCAGGACTTGTACAGCCGTTCCCAGAAGTGCATTACCATCGACGGGGATTATTTTGAAGGATAGTAACTGCTGTTTCATGTAAGCGAGCAATCCACTCGCAATATGAGGTCATTCACCAAACTTAATTGTCAGAGGTTGTAGTTTGCACCTGGACTGAAAATATCGTTGGCGCGCTACTGCTTATAATGTAACGTTATTCTGATTGGTGCGTTTGCTAAAATTAAAGGTGCGCTGAGTTTTATATAATTTACGCTGTTTCTCTGGTTATTATCCTCATAACTACTCCGAGATAAACTTAAACGTTAGTGCCAGAGAAATCAAGAGCCAGTAAGCCTGTCCCACAGCTTTTTCTAAACTAAAGTATCGACAATAATTGAAATAGAAAACCTTCTTATATCATTGGCAAGTATTAAAATTTAATTTTTCAAAAAGCAAGAAAACAAAACCTCGATGAAATGTGCGCGCAAACATTTCGCGATTCTCTGTGCGTTCTTGTTGAAAAAAGTGACAATGTTGCCAGGAATTTTGCCAGGAACTTTATAAGATGGCATGATTTACAATTTGGGAAGTTACTCTAAAGCATACGAAATTGAACCTCAAGCAATACATGAACATTAAATTCCATAAATAAGAAATAAAAGATTAATTAATATGCAATAATAAATCTATAATCAATGCTAATGAAGTTTTTCTCAAAGAGGTGAAGTTCACGACTGATATGAGCATCTCAGATTTCGAACATAAATGATGATGGACTGATGAGCTTTTATACGAAGGAAATTAAGGATAAGTTCTGTAAATTAAATAATCAAAATAACGGTTTATAGATTCTTGACAAATCAATCAGCATGAGTATGGTACATTCAAACATACATTGTAAATATATCTTAAATGACAGCAACTTTTCCAGCTTATCGCAGCAATCGTTAAGAACAGGAGGAATAAGCATTCTATTATCTGAACTTAATTTATAATTATAATGTAAATTATTTTTATTTACTTACTGCGGCAGTTTCATCGGAGAAAAAAAAATGAATCAGGTGACTTCGTTCATTCAAATCAATCAATGATGAATTGCGTAAGTTAAACAAAACAGAATTTTCATCCCATTATGCGTGTTTGTTTTTCATTTATCGCGAAGTAGAAACATTACACCTTCTTTCAGAAATTACTCTAGCACACAATCCTGCTTTTCCAGTCATAAATTTCTCCTTGCTAAAAATCGACCGAAGAGCCCACTCTCCTTAAAATGAAATTTAGCGCTTGCGCTTTGGCATTCGTTAACGGTATTTCACAATGCGACTTGCCCTCTCTTGACGACATCAGTAATAAACATACAAGTAATAGTAAATAGTAAATAATATTGAAAAAGACGTTATTTGAAAATTAAAGAAAATAAAAAAATAATTTAATATATTTATTAAAATATCGTACTTAGTAAAACATTTATAAATATAACACGACGTAATAAATACTGAAATGGTCATACAAGCTTTGGCTATAAATATTAATAAATATAAGGTTGAGGAGGTTGAGATAGGATCATTGGATCATAAGCAATTGGTTCAATATATCGTGCATAAGGCAATGGTTCGAGAAGAAGCACAACCCTTTCTATAGGCTGCATTCTGACTACAGGTAAATACTGAAAAGTAGGCTGCTGAATGAAATTGTCCTGTACAGGGACTGAAACAGTGTTAGTCTTGATCACAGGGACAGAAACTTTTTCAATGACAGGTTTTGTAGGATGATTTTCTTCCACGACCTACGAATAAGAAGAAAAACGAAAAACTTAACAATAGAATTTTATTCATATAGAGCGATCTGTTGTTTTTTTTTTATACCGAATAAGCGAAGCTGCCGCCACTATTTGCGACACTGACAGCCGCTCTGTCAGGGTGAGAAGCCGACGAGACCATATCGACTTTCTCGGCTGATGACTTCTGCCAGAATGCAGTTAGTAGTAGCAAGCAAAATAAAAACTAAAAATTAAATAAAAATATAATAATTTTAATATTTATTAACGATGAGAAAAAATTTATTTTGCTATATTCACGATATTATATTATTATTATTAATATGACTAATTCGAATACTCACTAATCTCGGGTGAGCCATACTTTCCTATAGAAATGAGAAACGTCAATCGAAAGGTCAGCGCTAAACATTGCTTTTATAAGCGCTCTGAATTAACCTTCGAGAAACCTCGACCCAGCAAACTGGGTTAAATGTTGCAATTGATTATGCGGGATGACATAATTTATTCACTTGAAATTTTTGTGTCATTCCTTTATAAGCCTAAGAAAAGCTGAATTACTACTTTCTATGCGTGAACTTGTAACAGTTTTTTGATCTAAAGTGTATACCACCTCCATGTCAACGCTGAGCTGATTTCAGAGTTTCTTTCAATATAATGAAAACTTTAAATTAAATTGATTACTCATAAATCCCAACGCCGACTAACTTGAAAGGATTTTCTTTTCTTATTTCTATAATTTGTTTATTTTCTAAGTGAATGAAAAACTCACCACTCTGAAAATAATTTCAACGGTTTATATTTCTTCATTGAACAAGGCTTGTTTGTTTCCACTATTTAGCCATCTCGTAAATAAATATACAACAATACTAAGGAATAGAAATCGCGAAAGATCCGTATTTTCGTTCCTTCAATCGCTATTGGTTAAGAAAATAGGAAAGAGAAAAAATTTCATTGTAGAGAGGTTTTCACTTTCTCCTTTTTCTAATTGCTCGCAAGGTCAATCTCGCTTTTGATCAAGACCTACGGTGAAGTGATCAATTGACTGGG
Organism: Rhysida immarginata; assembly: GCA_023313115.1. Lineage (NCBI taxonomy): Eukaryota > Metazoa > Arthropoda > Chilopoda > Scolopendromorpha > Scolopendridae > Rhysida > Rhysida immarginata. The sequence continues at coordinate 160,616 of JAHWFO010023121.1, read as the reverse complement.
TCAAATCGGAATACTCGTTTCGATTATACTCATTTTCTTCGTCTATTGTAGACGAAAAATGAGATTAAAAACCTTCAAATATCAACGGTAAAAACATCTATGCCTTTTTATGTGTTGACTCAAATTGACGTGAGATGAATTGGTGCCCATCTCGTTGTCGACAGTATGTGCAGGAAAAAATTAGCAATTCAAAAAAGGCGGGTTTGTAAATATTGTATAACTTGCTTCAGCCGATGTACACAAAAACAATGCTTTGCTTTTTCTTGAATAATTTTGCAAATTAGAAATTTGTACACAACGCAGTTTTTTTTAATGCTGTTATTTAAAAGTGTGTTAATCTTTATTTTTTCCTCATTCTGAAAAATGATGTACCGGGCTGTGTTGGGATAAAATTTTCAAACAACTAATATACTTGCAATATATCATAATTTTTTAACCAGGCTCGTTTTTTTTAAACGAACCTTAATTATAAGTCATTCACAACTTACAAATCAGTAGTCTGAATAAGAGAAGTATGATACTAATGTCAACAGACTAGAATCAATATCAAATCTGTAGTACTGCCATCGCACTGAACAACAACATTGCCATATCAGATATCCAACATTAGGATGATTTTAAACAATGGCTAGTATAAATCTTACCACAGTTTAACCATACAAATATTACCGATACAAGCGTCAATCAGTCATCTTTAGTTTGACCAGTGTAGGGTTCCTGGGGATAATATTCATAGAATTATGGTCGAGTAATTTATTATAATTATGTTAGGTAAAAGACTGCGCCAGTGGATTATACTTTCCACAAAGTGTTTATGATAATTTAGGGTTTATCCCACTTACATTAAAGATACCTCCGCTTAAACAGGCCCGGCCTAGAGGAAAGAATAGGCACTTAGACTGACTTAACAATTTAACATATAATGTTTATTCAATATTCAACAAATGTATATAAAACAATATTGTATGGAAGGTAATGCAAATGATAATAATAATTTAGGATATGAATTTCAACTTAGTCAAGCTCTAATTAAGATTCAAATAAAATGATACAATTTGTAATTAAGAAATGACTTGTGGCAATATGACTAATTATACGTTTCAATGAGTAATCATAATTCCAAATAATAACTTAGTAATTAAATTATGTGGCATACAACAGAATGATTATCAATTAAGGACTCTTTAGACTAGACTTATAAGACAATGATCAGAAGTTCTTGATATAACAATAATGATATATTAGCAATAGTAATATGTAAATTAGGTATGTATGTAATTCTCAATTGTTCGATTATACAAGTTATATCTCAAGGAAATTCGGGTTATACTGAATTTAGAAATATCTAGTGATAACAATGTCCAACAGGAACTCTAATCATAAATAGTTCTATTTCTCTCGGAATGTAAAATACAAATATGGCTTTAATAGCTCCGAAATAATAATGAATGTAAACTACTGACTGAGCAATCTGCTATATTGTTACTGAATAAAGATCTGAACGTAAGACTTTAATAAACACAATTAAACAATTAACTGGATAAAATACAGAATTTAGATTAAAGTAATCAGGGTTCTTTACGTATTATATGACTGTTCTAGGTTACGCTATAATTGTCCTTCCCACTGTTTGATAGAATAATCCTTCCCAAAATATGGATGTAATATATAAAATAGAAAGAATGAAATCATGTGAGGAATTAAAGAATTGGCCATTGAGACATTAAATTGGAAATGGGCTACCGTGTCTTCTCAATCTGTCCGCTCTTGGATCTCTCTCGTCCTCTCTGCTACAACAGCTTGGCGGGAGGGGGGTCGTCCTCGTCCAACGGAGTGGCTCACAGGAAGATCGTCTCTGGCTTCTTGTACTGGATCTGGGTACTCCACGGGGCTCGGTACACATTCTTGCAACATCCCTCGCAAACCATGAAATTATTGGAATTGATGACGCTGGTTCTCAGCTCGATAGAAACTCTTCAAAAAACACCTCGATAACGCGAGCTAACTAAATTTCAATCTGACGGTTACATTTTCATAAAACTACAACGCAAACTGGATTAATACTAAAATTTAAAACTTCCCATCTGGAATCCTAAGATTACCAGATGGAGGTCGAATTAGTATATAAATTTATGAGTCGTTCACCGCACACTTGGCTACGGGAATCGTTACATTGCTACTGACTAAACTCTTTTACTTAGCATCCCAGAACTAACAATTTCGATGTTCGATAGCCAATCAAACATCGGCATCCACGTGATCATTCCCTGTTTCTTTCCTCTCTTCAAGATCCAAAGTTCAATCCTTACATTCATCTTTCTTGCTTTCTATCCGTTCATCCGGTTTCCAATTCATTTGTCCTACACTGCCCATATAATTTCTATCCTTGAATATGATTCTAACGATCAAAACAAGCTGTGTAAACTGACTCTTACTTTCTCCCTCTGACAAACCTTAAAACGTGGCTCCATAACAAATCCTTACACCTACGCATAAAAAATATTTAAAACAATTAATACTTTATTTAATTCTTTCTCTGCATAAAAACTCTTCTAAACTTTATATAAACTCTTAACTTCTGACTCTAAATAGACAATCCTGAACGCGAATAATAAAATAGTTCATTTGCATAAATAATCTGAATATTCAAATTCTAGCTAATTAATTCTCAAAACCTTACACCAGTCTATCAGCGTATCTTCGCATTCGATAAAAGAGTTAATATTTCTGAAGATCGCAACACCGCCTGCTTTCCTATAACTTATTACACCATGTTTGGTGAGTGCATCGGATCTAATACAACCAAACTAATTAATTTGTGTCCTCAATTCGAATCCATCTACACTGTCATATCAATGAATTATGACCAGCACCTATTCAAGGCACACGCATGATTCGTCACAACAACGATTATACATTGCAAAATTTGCATAACATTCTGAGAAAGCTTTAAAGCTGGTGCATCAAACGGAAGGTGCACAAGCCTCAAGATAGGTAAACGTCCGTATTTAACGGATATCCAAAAAGGGATGATAATAGGCTATCGCAGCAAGGGTGGCACCATCTCCGAAACGGCGCGATTCTTGAACTGTTCACGGTCCGCTGTAGTGAAGGTGTACTAAGAGTGGACAGCAGGGACAGAAATCGCGTCCCAACGCCATCACTGTAAAAGGTCACTAGCCATCGACCAACGGGGTGAGCGGTGCCTACTACGACTCGTAAAAGGTGAAAGACGAGATTCAACAGTGGTGACAACAGATTCAACAGTGGTGACAACAGACGTGTATCCGACATAACCTTTGAACGCACACTGCTAAGGATGGGCCCGAACAGTCGACGCATAGTTGTGCACCCATCTTGACCAGGGGTCATCGTTAACGACGCCTGGACTTCGCACGTGAGCACCGCCATTGGACCACAGACGAATGGGCTAAGGTCGCCTTCTACGACGAGTCAAGGTTTTTGTGCCATAAGATTGACGGGTGATGGCGAGTGCGGTCGTGAACGCCGTGAAAAGAGACTGCAGGGGGCTATAGTGGGCCGGAAACAAGCTGGTGGGGGTAGCGTATATGTGTGTGGGATCTTCTGTTGGGAGCAGTTAGGTTCACTGATTCGTCTAGAGGGCAATTTGAATGCCTGTGACTATTTGTCAATCGTAGCGGACCAGGTGCACCCGTACATGCTCACGATGTTCCCCCAATGTGAAGGTGTGTTCCACCAGGACAATGCACTCTGCCACAAGGCGTGTCTCCTTCTGGATTGGTTCGAGGAACACTCTACTGACTTTCGAGTGCTCCCTTGGTCCGCTAATTCGCCGGACATCAATCCAATGACTCTCGAAGCTCTGGACAGCGCTTTAAACGGGATGGACTGCCATATCATCTGACATATCGCGCAATTCTTGCGTCCATGCCACGACGCCTAGCAGCAGTTATAGGGGCGAAGGATGGCTACACCCATTAGTAAGCGGGTGGTTGTAATTCAGTGATATGACAGTGTATATGTACAGGTTCACCTGCATTCATCCAAGTCTCACTTAAGTAATCAGATGTAATAAGTACTGTGCATGAGCTACTAAATACTGTGCACTGAGATTGGTATAGCGCTGTCATCTATTGGACGTCAATGAAACTATACGAGACGAAGCGGAAATGTTTAGAAATGTTCCACAAAAAATGTCCAGTTTTTTCAACCAAAATTGGCCGAGAAAAAAAAAGTGTTGCATTACTTATTGAACTCCCCTCGTATTATACTGCCACCCAATGTAGTAGGCGATTCGATGGGTACGTAATCTAAATTGAAACGTTTCTTCATAAAGCTAAGAGCGTGTATATTTTAATATAGCAGCTACATTGAAGTCTCCAAATATCATAACTGGCACATCAGTATCCACCTCCAAGTTGTCTTTGATTAGTCTTGTTGTTGGAGAACATTTCATCATCGCACCGAAAAACAATATTGCTATATCAGATATCGACACATTAGGATGAATATAAACACTACATAGTATAAATGTCACAACACGTCAACCATACAAATATTACCGATATCAGCGTGAATCAGTTGTCTATAGTTTGACCAGTCTGTCAGTATATGTTCGCATTCGGTTAAAGAGTTATTATTTCTGAGGATTGCAACACTTCCTGCTCTCCTGTAATTTATTACATCAAATTTGATGAGTGCGTCGGATCTAATGCAAACATAACCTATACGATTAAAAAATTCTGTTGTTCAAAGGAACTATCATCATTGTTGTAGCTAACAGTATCGTTGTTTGTATTTTTAATATGAAATTTTTTACGCGTTTGGTGAATGTTAGCAGCATGTGCGATTCCAATCTGTCGTATTCGTCTCTGAACTTTTTCATCGAAGGTGCTTGACTATCTGGAGTGTGATAACAAATACAGTAGTCTTTTGAGTTAGTTTAATATAATCCATCTATACTGTTTACTCTATTTAATCCAAACATTAACAGTTGATTTTATACTGATATGTCATAATCATAGAAGATACGATCAAATGTAGCACATTGGGATTTAAGTGCCGTGATCTCAGCGGTTGGCACCAACGGGAACTGTTCACGTTTACATTTGATCGTGCCACCTAATTTGATGTTCGCTGTACGTTTATTACTAAACTACGCTGTCTATTTCAAAGCATAATTAATATTGTATTTGAACTTGGAAATCAAAGGTGACTTACACTTGACTGGTGCCCATTTCTTCATTTGGCAACTGTAACCTTAAACGACAGATGCATTGCTTTTGCTGATGTTGTAGATGTTGTTCACTCGTTTCTTTCTTTTCGAACTCACAACCATAACCTACTACACTCATCTCTTTCGCATGTTGTACAGAAGTGAGCACAGGGCAAATAAACAACATTAGAAAAACGATTTCGAACATTTTCGGATTTGCTCAATAGACTTATAATGGGAACAATAAATGACTATAACTCGGAAACTCCTTGATTGCTGCCGCTGATATTTGTCCCGCACTTATCCAAGGACCTCGTGATTGTTTCATACAAAATTATCTTCTTTTTTACGGTCCCTTGGGAGTACACTGATCGCACCGTTTATAAATCCATCGTCCACATCGATGTTCACTCTCAGCACGTACTGTGATATTATTAATGAAAAATAGGAAAGAAAATTCCACAGCCTGGGATCGAACCAGGAACCTTCTGCTCACGGTGCAGAAGGTTTGTGGTTCGATCCCAGGCTGTGGAATTTTCTATCCCATTTTTCGTTAATAATATTAACATCTGAGGTTTGGCGTGAAAAAATCCTCTTAAGACCTTTCATTTATTAATGTACGGTGAGTCAATAGCCAAGCATGTAGGATATTGCAAGTCTCCTAAGTCGACAATACCCATCTTGTGTAGTTTTGTTCTTGGTGGATCTGATTCACTTCTGCGGCCATAACCATTAATTTTATTACTGGCATAACAACTTAATGCACATGATAGCATTTTTGTTGGGTGCATCAACGTTGTTGTTGCGATGAAACAGCCTAACTACATCGGGCAAATTTTGCATGCACCATTCTTTATTTTTAAATCTTCTCTAAATTAACTGCTTTCTCCTGAGGAAGCAATCTTTAACCATTGCCGATCTTGGTCAGTCTAGTTGAGAATATTTCATTACTCTGGCACATCACTCGTGACAAGTGAAATGAATTGCCGATGATATTGGGCATCACTCGTCTGTACTGAACATACTTATCTCATCATTTATTACACATTTCACAGAAAGGAATTGGCGATGATATTGTTGTGGGACCTTAGGAGTCAATCCACTGAACCTGTTGCTCTGCAGTGTGATTCTAAATATACAGTGTACAGATTATAAACAATGCAGAGTGTTCCTGTTCAAGTTCACTGCAGCCTTACCAGTGGCCGCACAGACTATATAAGCATTACGAATTGTATTCTGCCGTTGTCCGAATCAATTTAAGGTTTAATGTTTCCATGATTAATTTCTGTCGTAAATATTTTGCCATTGCCAGCAGTACGGGTCAAGTACACATGTATGCATTCGCTGTCACGTGTGCATATTCTGGGTATAAACTCTAAGATCAACACTCTCTGTTCACATTACTCTGCAGATGTTTGGACATCACATTGCGACACTTTCTTACAAGTGCGATAGCCTTGCTGGTCTCGTATTCGAATTCATCGTTGTTCTCATAACCGGCCTCGCCAACAACACTTAGCATGTACTCATCTTTCATTTTGTTCTCTTTGCAAGTTGTTTGTAATGTCGTCGTCTTTCTTGTACAGTTCTCTAAGTTCTTCCATCAATGCATCTATATCTGTTGCTTTCGTATTCTTTCTTTCTGGCTAAAATGTTCACCTCGTTCGCATCATACAATTGGATGAATTTTGTACATCTAATACATCTACAACTTCACTGCGAAATGGATAGAACAATGTAACCATTTCAGGCTTGTTTAATTGATTGTGTCATCCATTCTATATGTATTGATGTTTGAACTAAAAATGTTATAGGCTCCATCGTTTTCATTGTCAGTATTTTGTTGTTTAGTGACTTCATGGCCATCTGTATCATCAACGTCTTTTCTCTTGATATGTCTTATATTCATTACCGATGTATACATACCATGCAATAAAATGAGCTAAACTTATGCTATCTAATTCTGCCGGTCTCTCATCATATTTTTGATTCATAGGTTTAGCCTGTTGAATTTTCATCTAAATCTTCTTTGTCCATTATTTCCCGTCTCTTCTTAGCTTTGTGTATCTGTTCTGACAAAACGGTCGAAATGTTGGCGACTAGTCTACAAATGTGGCCCATCAAATGATTGACGTAGGAGATACTACATCCCGCGTCTTAGACACACATCTTTAGCGTGTTCTGTTCAATGTTCAATGTTCTGTTTTAAATTTGTTCTACTATGACTGCACATCATGAAATCATTCACATTGGACTGATGAACCTGATGGAGCAAGCATATCACACTACTGTTATGTGAGTGCTTTGAGTCCTTCTCATACTAAAATCTATTTTATAAACATTACATGAATATCCAAATTCACTGTTAATGAATATAAAGCGAAATATGAATTCAGTCTCTCAAATTTTTGCTTCTTATGTCGCTTCTTACTTAAATCTAATCTGATGAAGATGCTGTTAATGTTGACGGTTATGGCTCGTTATGGACTTCCACTGGCTGAATTCTGTCACTCTATGTAGAAACGTTTATGTCATCAGATATGTTATTTGCGTCGAACTCTCAGTTATTGGCGCATTCGTATCGAGCTATAGTTTATCTTGGCGGCGCGGCGCCTCAACTTTGAGGTTTTCCTGTTGAGCCCATTGACGCTCAACATCGGACATCCGGGTCTTTTTGGATTCCCCATCTCTCGATCTATATTCCTGTGACGGTTTCTATAATTTTTCTCGTGTTTATTAGGCATAAATTTGGAAATTCGGTAATTTTTGCGAAATTTCGACACTTCGAAGGCCGATATCTTAGACACTATTAAATATTGAGGTTTAAATTTTATACCATTTTATAATGCGCAGAAAGATAAAACAAATGACACCTCAAACGTCGTGGTAGCTTAAAGGAAGCCGGAGCTAGACTAATTTAATATCCACCATAGAGCAGATTTCCTGACTCAACTTTGCACTGCGATTGCGCCAGCCAATGAGACCAGCACGAAATCATTGATGGTCTAAAATATGCTTTGTTCTATACCCCATGGAATGCCATATAGAACATTCTTCTATCATTTTATAGTTTTCAAGTTATTAAAGTTTTCTTGATCAACACTTTTCGTGACATTCACGATTTAAGCGTGGCATCCTAGTCTCGAAAAGTAAGACGTATTCTACGTCAAAAACACGTTTACTTTCACGAAGTATCCGCTTTAATTAAATCGTTTATTGCAGAAACCCCGTAAGTGCAGAATTTCTAATGTTGAGATATTTTAGTAAAGCCTCTAATTTACCTAAATGCACATAGCTATTTACGAAATATTTCCTGAGTTCAGAGAACAGTTCAATACATGAAATGGAAATGTAATATGTATACATATAAAAGGCAATGTAAGTATGTTTGTCCGGTTGTAAAAGGCAACTTCGAAGCTATAAAGTTAAACTTAACACACACCCGTGTAATACTATCACGATGATGGATAAAATCTAAAACTGGAATTAAGTCTGTTAAAAACGTAGAAATTAATAATTTTTTATATCTATATATATGAAATAGACTTGGTTTATATTTGCTTCCTTCCATGTGAGAACAATCAGCCCGTGGTTTTTGCGTCAACAATCGGCTGAGTGAGCAATGGTTGATGAAATTAATACATGCCGCGAGGCCAACGAGATAACAAGGCCTGTACCGAAAAAGTCACCTGACCAACTGGGTGCTAGCAATAATACAACACTCATTGTTAACATCCAAATGAAGTTTGATAAACAATGATAATGGTTATTGGTTTAGTAGCACGTGCCCTAATGGTGCCATATGATACCAGATGGTACCATTGGAACTTTCAATATTAAGATATGGCATGTAATATACCAAACAACTCGTAACAACGTGCCATGAGTGAATATAACGAATATGAAACCATATGAAACCATGTGGTACCACTTGAAACTTTCAATGCTAAAACATGTCATGTAATATATCAAACAACTCGTGACGGCGTTTCATAAATGAATATAACGAGTAAATAATGATACTCGGTAATAGTTTTATAGTACGTACACTAGTGGTACCATATAGTAGGCCAAATTGTAGTATGCCAAATTGTAAGCTTTCAATAGTAAAATGTAGTACTGTATGTAATATATCAAACGGCTGGTAACGATACTCAGAATTGGTTTAATTGTGTGTATTCTAATGGTATCATGTGGTAGCAATGGAAACTTTCAATGCTTAGACATGGCATGTAATATATAAAACAAATTGTAACGATGTATTATGAATGAATATAACGCTGCTGATGTCTTGCTGCCGTAACATGAAACTGTGCTCCTTTTATCTGCCATTGCAGTAAAGTGATTCTTGCTTTAAAATATAATTATATTCTCGCAAATGTACTTTCCTTCATGCCAAAGTTAACCTGTCCCGAATTATAGAACAAAAGTGTTTTTAAGTGGTGTTGGACAAAAGCCGCGTAGACGAGAAGGGCCAGTAAGCTCAAGCAATGGTCATGTGATCAAATGAGGGGAATGCTTGGTGCAAACGATGGTGATTTTACGTGTGGATATACATTACTTTAGTAACTTGAACTATTCTTTCACAACATACTGTAAAAGAACCATGGATTGCTAACATGTTCTTCACGTTTAAAAGCGATCTTTCATATTTAGATCATGTTCAAGTGATAACGAAATTTGATGAAAATCATTTGCATTAAATGAATTGTTCATACTAAAGTTCAAGTAACATTTTTGGAAGAATCGGAATAAAAGATTATAATTGCATTCATTAAAAACATATTGAAACTAAATAAATATCGAAAGGATTAGGGCTAAGGAAAAAAAAGCCTGGTTTTAAGTACCGGGTTGTTCGAAATGATGGATTCAATAAAATTCATGTTTAAATGAACTAAATTGTGTTTAATTAATTAATTACTTTAAATATAAGTTGCATTTTGACCCAATTAATTAACTGAAATAAATTAAATCCATCATTTTGAATTATCCTGTATATTGAATGATCTATCTACTACTTGCGTATATATTCAGAGAATTAAAACCACTACAAATTTTAATTTATTAAATGAAATAATACAATGCCCAGGAACCTACAATATTTAAAAAAATTATTTATTGTTTACTGTAATATTTCTATTTGTGTTTCGTTCGTTACCTTGCACGTAACGCTTGAGTCACGCTTTGACCTAGATTTATTGTTGTACATACAGTGTGCTTGCCTATGAAATTCTTAAACTCATTAACACCAGGGGGGATGCCACTTAAAACATACTCCAATTAAAAATAGGATCAATAATCATTGTGTATCAGAATGGTTTATGTAATGGCACAAGAATAAAAGTAGTATGATTACATCAATATTCCATCGAAGAATCAACATCAATGTTACTTTGATTGAATCCAATGCTAAATTGGGTCCCAGTGACCCCATCTCACTTTTACACATGCAATGTCCATCAACAAGAATCAAGACATTTAATAGTATGCGCCTGTTTCTTCCTGAACCAGTATTTAGCTACGATCAATTGTACGTCGTTTTTTCAAAAGCATGCAGATAATCAGATGTGAATGTTAAAGTGTTGGACTATCGTAAGAAGGAAAGAAAGGCAACAAAACTGTGACAAAGATAGTCATATACAGAGAGATAATAACTTCACTTTGATCACAAGAAAGTTCGATCAAGTGTTTTGGATAGCATGTAGCCCAGCCACCATTTGTGTACCCATCAGAACAATCGGATTATAGTATCTATTTGACAGCACAGGGTCAAAGTTTAAACAATACAAGTCATTCAGATCATAGGAGAATTCAGCAAATCGGTTGGTTCTTTTGACGTAGTATACGTCTTATGTTTCGATACTAAGATGCCACGCTTAAATCGTGAATGTCACGAAAAGTGTTGATCACGAAAAATTTAATAACTTGAAAACTATTAAATATAGAAGAATGTTCTATATCGCATTTGATAGAGTATTGAAAAAAGCATGTTTTAGACCATCACTGATTTCGTGCTGATCTCATTGCCTGGCGCAATCGCGGTGCAAAGTTGAGTCAGGAAATCTGCTCTATGGCGGAGATTAAATTAGTCTAGCTCCGGCTTCCTTTGTGCTACCACGACGTTTGAGGTGTCATTTGTTTTATCTTTCTGCGCTTTATAAAATGCATAAAATGTAAACCGCAATATTTAATAGTTTCTAAGGTATCGACTTTCGAAGTGTGGAAATTTTGCAAAATTACAGAATTTCCAAATTTATGCCTAAAAAACACGAGAAAAATTATAAAAACCGTCACAGGAATATAGATCGAGAGATGGGAAACCCAAAAAGAGCCGGATGTCCGATGTTGAGCGATCATATAATAGATTTTGGTTTGAGAAGGATTTAAAGCACCCACATAACAGTAGTGTGACAAGCTTGCTCCATCAGTTTCGTCAGTCCAATGTGAATGATTTCATGCTGTGCATTCATTGTAGAACAAATTTAAAACAGAACATAGAACATAGACACGCTAAAGATGTGTGCCTAAGACGCGGAATGTAGTATCTTCGATAAATTAATTGGAATGCTCCAGGAATGTATGGAGGAACAAAAGATAGGTCCGGAATGCGTTTGGGAAACATTTATAGCTAGAATCATCCAAACTGGAGGCCAAGGAGCTTATCGCAGAAATGGAGAACACAGTAAAATTAATTAATAACAAGGGGTGACCTGGCACATTTCAATCACTAATCCAAGCAACCAGTAAGGAAATTGCAGGGTTTGATAATGGTGAAACAAGAAGGCCATTGGAGATGATGGGTGTGAAAAACGAAGTGGAAAGTAGCGGAAGTGCTGAAGTCAACTATTTTTACCCTTTTGTCTGCACTTTTAACCCCCCCCCCAATATTTATTCGAAAAATTGATTTTCTCGAACGTAGTATTTATAAATGAAAAAGAGTTCTATTTTCTTACGTTTCTCATCATTTCTGATCGAATGATGTATCACATGCCATAGTTCTAAAGACCAAGTGACTGCACCCCCACAACTGCAACCCTATTGGGACAATTTGACCCAAACTTTACAGCTATGTTGATTTTGCTTAGAGAAATCTGCACACCGAATTTCACTCTTTTATAAGCATGAATACGAGGTGTGTCTAACAAGTTCGGTGAATGGTGTCATATCTGGACGGCAACTTGGTGCATATGCTTGCACATGCTTCTTCAGAGACTTGGGGAGAATCGATACCCAGCATACAGTGCATATGACTGGCAGTGTAAACAGACTGCGACCAATTGAACTAATCAGTTGAGAGGAAGTGTCACAGCGCAATGGAGCAACGTGTAAACATCAAGTTCTGCTACAAATTGGGGAAGACTGCAACGGAGACACATGGAATATTGTTGCAGGTGTACGGGAGGGAAGCCGAGACCAAATAAAAGCCATCTGCAAAAATCCAAAATGAAAACACTGTTGATCGCCTTTTTCGACAACAATGGCATCATCCACAAGGAATTTGTTCCTGCAGGTCAAACCATTAATGCTGCATTTTCCAATCTTGTGCAACTCTGGCCGAACCCGCCGGATATGCTGTAGCAATCGGTTCAAAACGGACTGGTAAAATGGTGGGTCCCCCTCTTTCCGAGATGACACGACCAGGCATTCAAAGAGTTTGTCCGAGAATCAAATCAACGGTAGAGCCACGCCCCACATGATCGAAGCAAGACCGAGCTGTTCGGTCATGAGAGTGTATGCATAAAAATTCATTTCCGTGGCCATGATAAGCGTTTAGCCTTTGATATATTTTAATTGGGGTTACTTTTTCTTCATGACACAAAATTACATCTTATATTCTTAGGTACACAGTAGTGCTTAGTGAAATGGTATTAAACCATAGGTTTCCCGTTATTCTTTCCTATTTTTTAATTCAATAAATCTATTTTTACTTTTACCATAAATCTTGAGTCCTTCCAGGCATGGACTTGATGTGGATGAACCTTTTGTGGAATCCCTGGTTAATGAGTGATTTCCTAATTGGCTTTTAATTACTAAATTTTATACTTAACCGGTGGTGGCACAGTCATTTTAAATTAATTAATTGATAACTAAAATGATGACTCATTACCAGACTCTTACGATTTTGGCAGCAGTCGACAGGATAGTTACTGTCTGAAACCCCACCCTACAAATTTGGTGGCAGCAGATAGGAAATTTAATGTTTGAATCTCATATTGAATTTGGCAATGGCCGAGGGGAAATTTGAATTTCAATTCTTTTTAAATTTTAAGACCTAGGAAAGTAATTTTTTTTTCATCTAAATATGAGAAGGAGATGGCTCCAGCATCTTTTGGATGGATCTACGGATCCTTTATTACGATGGATCCTTTATTATTATTCAAAAAATAGATGAAATTGGCATTATTTTTTGTGTGAATCTGAACATAAACTAAACCTAGCAAAAATCATGTTGGCCGGGAGTGCTCAGTTCTATATAAGCATGACCAGGTGATGGCAGGAGTGAGAAATTATCAGGTATTCAAAAATCGCACGATAAAGCGATTTGGCAAGGAGCTAAGGGGTAAAAGTGAAAGATTATTTGCAGAATGCAGGCAGGACAAAGGAGAAGGTGTTAGAGACTATGCTACGTGAGTTCAGTTGCTGGGAAGGAAAACAATGATTTAGGTAGAAGGGGTAGGCCAGGATGCAGAAGTTAAAAGAACTTTCGCGAAACAAATTTTAGGAGAAAAAATTAAAAATAAGTTTTTAGAGCCGCTACGGCCGAGCTTACAAAGAGCAGTATTATTTAGGAAACATGAAAATCTAGAAAAGGTGATTAGCTAGGTGGAAGAAGAAGAAAAAATTGAATTAAGATTTGCGACACAGCAACACGGACTAAATTCAGTGAGGAAAGGCGACGCGGAACTGGCAGAAGAGAAAACTGAATTGGATATTAATACGATTATCAGTCACAATGGACGAAATGCTAAAATTAAAATTAAAGGAGATAAATAGCATCGCGTGTAAGCAGCAGCCTGACCGAGTAAACACATTGGCATTCCATACATAACAGAATTGGTGCGAGCATAGACCCCAAGGCATTAGTTTTCAGCAGCGAAATTCAGCAGCTGTCAATGGAGGAAATCCCGCACGTGGAATGCGAGCATATATTGTCCAATTTGTATGCCATCAACTCGGAAATACCATGAATATGTGTAATAATTGGGGACATAGAAGGATACTGTTTCAGTTGTCATTGTGAAGGACACACGCAATGTTTTTGTTGAACAAAGATGAGAACAATTGGCTCGGGGAGAACAAGCTGGAGCATCTGGGAATCAACAGGTCAAATCAAATGAGAACCAGGAGCAGGTAAATCAGTCAAAGAACTTTCAAAGTCCCTTCCCCCAGGGACAAGGGATGGAAGGTCAGTAAATAGGCAAGCATCGCAAATGCTCCTGAGTAAAGGATTGTAATCGAAAGAATTGATTGCAACGGAGAAGACAGGGCAGTTTCAAATTTCTTCTTGACAGCGGATCAAAAGTAACTATTAGAAACGAACAATTTAAGGGTATTGAAAGCAAATTGTTACCCCGAGAAAGATGTTAAAAGGCTTGAGGTACAAATATTGGGAGTAACAGGGCAAAATTTTAAGTCTGAAAGTTCATGGTCACTTGATTTTCTACTTTGGTTAAAGAAATTATAATTTTACATGCTATGTTTGGCATTGGAGATGCGATGTTATTTATCATGCCATCCTAGGAAGGGATATGCTTCATCAATATGGGTTCATTATCGACTTTAACCATGCTATTTTGCACAATGAGATTCAAAAAATTTGAAGGGTTGTGGTAGAGAGGGCGAGATAGGAAAAACGCCTGCAGAGTAACAGCTATTAAAGAGCAAATAGATGCAGTTCCTGTGAGTTGCAAAAGAAATATTTCCATTCTTGCTTATTCAAAAGTAGTATTTGAAGCTAAAATTAGGAGTAAATCATTTTTAAATCGAATTGGTGTATTGGAATCTACAGAAATTGATACAGATCTTATTGGAGCTAAGGTTTCAGCTAAAGTTTCTAAATTTAATACTATGACTGTTCATTAGATGAATTATTCTGCGGGAACTTTAACAGTTCAAAAAGGAAAAGCTTTGGGAGAATTATATCTAGCTGAGGAGGAAGTAGTATTTAATAAGACAAGCTATATTGGCACGGAATATAAAATTGATGATAACGAATTTTTGAGTATGTTTAAATTAGAACATAACTTCAGGATAATTCTCCAATATTCTTTGCTTTTAGAGAATTATCCTTTTTGCTTTGATAAAGAATAGTCTCTATCCGAAACATCAGCTTTTTAGTTTGATTTCATTTATTGATTTAAAATTTCTTTATATTAATTTTTATTTATTTGCTTTTTATTTTTTAATTAACAACATTTAGATTCTGAAGAAAGAAAAGCTCTGGAAGAAGTTTTATAGGCATATTCACAAGTATTTTTAAAATTTGAATTTGATTTGTGAAAAAGTAAATTGGCTAATCATTCTATTGATAGAGGAGATTCACCTCCGATTGCGCAGCAATCCTACCGCATCCCTTGCTCACAAAAGGAGCCATGAATAAAATGGTTGATGAATTGTAGAAATATGATGTTGCCATGGACTGCACCAGCATTATTGGTTAAAAAGAAGGATGGAACCTACTGTTTTGTGGTAGATTATCGAAAATTAAATGTTGTCAACAAGGTTGATGCATATCCACTTACGCATATAGCAGATAAGTCATCCCAATTAGGAAAATCTGAATTTTTTACTGCTTTAGATGCCAAACAGAGCAATTTTCAATTAGAAATAAATGGTAATGAGAAGACAAGATTTGCCTTAGTGGACAATAAATTTGAGTTCAAACAATGCCTATGGGATTGACAAATGCACCAGTGCTATGGCAAAGAACAGCTGGTTTTATTATTAGGAGCCTGAAAGATAGGATATTAGTGTCACTCGATGACTGGCTGGTCTTTACTGGAATCTTTGATAACATTTGGATAGTTTGAATGATTTATTTGAGCATTTAAGAGTGTTAACTTGAAATTAAAACTCCAAAAATGTCAGTTTATAATAAGGTTGACATATATTGTTTCAGAGAAAGGTATAGCACCAGATCCTAGTAAAATTGAAGCAGTCAAAAATTTTCTATGCACAAGGAATGTGCATGGGGTATACATGTAGTCATTTTTAGGCTTTGCTAATTACTATAGAAGTCATGTTGATTCTTTTAGCACGTTAGCTAAGCCTTTAACGAATTTGACAAAGAAAGACATAAGTTTTGAATGGACTGAGGAAGTGGAGAAGGCATTATAGACTTTAAAAGAAGCATTAATCACAGCCCTTGGCTTAAAAAGCCCAGACTTAGAAAAAGTTCTTTTGCTCTAGGAGCAGTACTTTCTCAAAAATTTAATGGTAGAGAGCGTATAGCAGCAGATTACTAAAGAATAATGAAATAAATTACAGTTTTACTGAAGCGAATGTCTTGCTGTCATTATGTATGATTGTATATGTTACATAATTAACCGTTCAAATTAATTACTGATCATCAGCCAATTCAGTGGTTGTTTTCTTCGAAAGATCCATTCAGAAATCTCGCCAGGTGGAGCTTAAGTTTGCAGTCTTATCAGTTTGAGCCGAGTCATGACAAAATCGCCAGTGAGCAATAAAAAGATTATTGAAAATTATTGAGGATTAGGAAATTTTTGAGCACCTAAAAATCAAACCAGGAGAGCCCCCTCCAAGCATTGGACAGACAAAGTACAAAATTTCTTTATAGAAAAAAGATGAAATTTTAAACCATATTAGAAAATCTTGTATAGAAAAGAAATTTTATACCATAATTTCTTTATAGAAAAAAGATAACAGGGAAACCTGGGAACAACTGGTTGTACCTAATAGTTTAGTAAAAAACATTCTATTTGTTTTCCACGACCCCCACCAGTGGACATTTAAAGGAAAGAGAATGTGGAAAAGCCTAGTTAAGATGTTCTATTGGCCTAGTATGAGAAAGGACAGTCAAAAATATTGCGTGGAGTGTGACAGTTGCCAGCATAGGTCACCTCAGGAGAAACGCCGAGAGCAGCCGTTAATGGATTTTCCGTTGTAAAGCACCCTTTTTACCATATAAGTTTGGACGTTGTGGACCCTTCTTCTTACTAATACTGAAAATATATCCTCATGATTATAGACTATGTTAGTCGTTTCTGTGAAGCTCTTTCAATGGCCGATCAGAAGGCTGAAACAGTGAATTGCTAAAGTGTTGGTAGAGAGCATATTTACACGCTGCTCTATCCCTATTTAAATTCTAAGCAACAGAAGAACCAATTTCACCTCTGAACTTATGAAAGAGATTTGCTCAGATTTGGGCATCAAAAAGTTATTGTCCACCGCCTTTCATCCATCTGGAAACGGAGTGATCGAGCTGATGAATCTGAGGCTTGTTGGAGCACTAAAATATTACACAGATTGTAGGCAATGAGACTGGAACACTCGGGTTCTGTATGTGGTGTTCAGTTACAATTTCGCCCCCCATTCTTCTGTGGGAGAAAGCCCTTCAAAAGACCCATTATGATGCAGATAATTATGGCAGCAAGGTAGAAGCCAAATTGAGGCATGCATTTGATACTGCAGAGAGGGTCAGCACAGAGCAGGTAATTAAGTGAAAGCAGGCCCATGATAACAGACAAGTCATATTCCTTTAAGGTCGATGATCTGGTTTACTTGGCCATCCCTCACATAAAGAAATGGTTGACCAGGAAACTACACGCGAATTTCGATGGTCACTATAGAGTAGTTGGGCAAATGAGCCCAGTAAATTTCGTAATCCAGCATTTGGAGAGTAACAAGTGTAAATTTGTGCATGCCAATAGGCTCAGACCAAAGGTAGGCGATCATGTAGAGGAGACCAAGCAGATCAAGCCAACCATTCGACACCTTGTCGAGAAGCCTGAGCAGGAGGCCCCCCCCCCCCCACCGCTCAGAAAAACTACACCGCAGCCCGCATGCACCGAGTTAATGAGCGAAGATCAAGAGCCAGCACAGCCACCAGGAGAGCTGCCCGCTTGTGCGGAGATGTGAGAGGACATACAGCCCAAAAGCCCACTGTATTTTTTACATAGTAGGGAACCCGTGCCAGACCAGCCCTGCTGTTTACCATCGTCTTGTTATCAGAGGTCAGTGGTAGACTAAGGCCCAAAAATGTGGGAGCTGAAGTGGAAGAGCTGGATGAGCAGCTGGTCTGTGAAGTAGGCACAATTAGCAAGAGCAGAGCCATGAAGAACAAAGCCTACACGAATCGGAATGCCTCTGTGGTGCAGGAACCACTCCTTTAATGTGTAACCGGAGGAAATCAAATATTAGCAGATTTCTTTAGTATCATGCGAGGGCTAATGGTGAATCATAATTAGAGCGTTGGCTTGTTAGTTGTTTGGAGCCTCATCATTTCCCTTATTTTTTTCTCTCATATAGATCACTACATCACTTTATTATGTCAGGAGTCACCACATCGTTTTCTTTTAAGAACTTATATTTAGTAGAGTGCTTTAAAATTTCGAACTTGAATTTATTTTATCATCCATTGTTTTGTGTTGCAACCAAATTTGTTGGGTTACATCTGATATTACATTTTATGCTGTATTAGCCAGTAACAAAGCTGCTAGTTAAATCCATAATCGGACAGCACAGCACATAAATTTCTTACAAGGAGAGGAGAGCCTATCTTACCTGTGTTATTTCGAGTGAACTCAATAATGGTTGCATACAATGCTTAAGAAATTATTTCCTCATTTTTGATGGCATACGGTCCATTATAACTTATAACTATAAAGAAATATTATGAAACCAGAGCGGTATTTAACCACTACGATTATTGTTCTAAGGTGTTTACTTATAATAAAGCTGTCTTCTTTACTGATTTTGGGAACTGCGAGCACATTTAAATTTTTCTGTGTGCTAAGAATAGCAGAACAAATATGGAACAAACAACAATCACATTTATTACATAGATGTATTGGATGGTGGAAGAAGGATTTTTATTGCATTCATTTCCTGCTGATGTTATTTATAAAACTAAGAAATTTTGACTGATTCTGTGTTGTCAAAATGGGGGAACCAATTTTGTCTTTGCTTCTATTTTTTTCTAAGCTGCATTCAAATCTATTTATTTGATTGCTAACTTCGTTATTTAATGGGTGACTACAGGCAAACCCAACATTACCTCGCATTGTGAATTCTATAGACGATTGATTCAAGATACCTGAAATGTATGTAATTACTTGGCTTATGTTTAATTCGGGGTATAGGAGAACCATTTTTGATGCTTTGTTTAAACTGGAGAAAAATTGAGAAACTTCGTCGGCTATCATTATTAAACCAGAACTTATTATAAGCAGCATGCTGAATATTGTTTGACGAAAAGTTTCTACAGGATTTTTAGATTATTTGGCTGTAGATTCATTTTTTGGGGGGGGGAGCACAGCAATAGAAAGTACGTAATTGATTCTAAAAATGATTGTTTCATAGTAACGAACATGGAGGGAAGCAGGAAGGAGAAACGATGTTATAGAGAGGACAGAGGCGAGGACAACTTCCTCCCTTCCTCCTCTCACAGCTCGCTAGAGTAAAGATCTTGAAAGTCTTCCAGCAGAATCTTTTTTTCTAATGAAAGTTTTATTTAGAAATCTAAGTTATTTACTCATAATAAGAAAAGATAAGTCACACTTGAATTTACTTAATTATTGCCGTTCTAATTGGTAGTATATACAATGAGACAATAATCATTAAACTAGAAATATAACATATTGAAGCCATATTATAAGTATTTTATACAAAGTTGTTACAGGTTCACTTAAACCCGTATTCACCACGTCTTAAAACGAGTTTAAACTCTGGTTTAAGCATAACTGGTATTCACCATGCCAGTAAAGTTAACTTAAAAATCATTGGGTTGAAGTTGGCTACTTAAGTTGATATTTAACTTATGTACATGTGCAGTATATCTCCAACAATTCCAGCCAAAGGAAAACAGCATGGAGGATGATATTCCAACATATTCGCACTTTGGAAGACATTTGGTTTCTAAACAAATTCATTCATCGCAAACGGATGAATCAAAAAAAAAAAAAAAGATTATCTACTATGTACAACAAGACGAGGCTGGTTTTCGAAAGTTCTACTGGTTATCACGCAAAACTCGAGAAACTGGTGAAAGAGATTGGCGAGAGCGTTGTTGTTTAGTCGGCATGGCCATGCTTGGAATGAAATGTGACTGTGACGTCAAATCATATAGGCGGTATAGATCAGTAACAGCAGCCTAACCAACAATTAGAAAGAAACCCTGTATGCTGAAGCTTCATACATTTTTACATTGTAACGGCCAATTTGGCATTACAAACTTTCTCTTCTCCCTCTCCCCTCATCTCTCCTCCGTTTCTCTTTTTCCAATAATTTTTCTGGGCTCCCCGGCTCAGCGTGACAAAATCCTTGTAATAAATGATTTATGACGTCATTTGTGAACACTTTATCATCAAGAAAAGGAAGAAGCAATGATTAGAGTAACAATGATCTCACAGAAGAAATATTGTTGTGGTTCTACACGTGGTAGAAAAAAAAAGCTTTGTAATAAAAGAAGAAAGCGGGTCTTAGAACGACGGCAGCCATCGAGAAAACATAATGATGAGGAAGGACATTGCTGAAAAGGAATCCTTATCCCTAAGATGATTCGACATTATAAGTCATCCATCTTTCTTCTGATGAGACCGAAAGGTATCCGGATTGAAAGCAACAATAGACAAACCCGACAGGAATTTGATGCCGTAATCAACGACGACTGATAATCGGCGTTCCTGTAAATGAGACGAATGTTTGACTCAACTTCAGATATGAGAAAAGGACATGAACCAGAAACCTTTCGGTATTGAGAACAGTATTTGGGCCATACTACTGATCATTGGTTTTTATCGATTATGTTGTTTGTTTATTTTATTTCTCAGGTTATTCGACTTTCCATACGAGAGAGGAAGTGGCTTCTCGACGAAGCACTTCACGAATTCACTTCAACGAGGTCATGCACAGTAACGAAACTAGTGTTACCGAGCGTAGAAACGCATTTGGTGTCTTAAGCGTTGATTTTAAGTTTTGCGCAGTAAGATTCCTATTAATACCCTCAAAGTCGTGTGTTTTGCGGCTTTGAGTTCCCACCCTCTCCCCCGTTATTGTTAGTGTAGAAATTAGTTTTCCCCTCCCTCTTGCTGTTGTCTAAAACCGTCACCCTGACCTTCTGAAAGAGCGTCTACATAACAGAGGTTTGCGACTGCAGTTCCGTCGATCCTGGAACACGCCGATGACATTTTAATTGTTGTGAAGTGCAAAAGAGATCGATGAGATAAACGAAAAAGAGCAAAAATATATCCATGACTGTGATTAAATAGGATAATTTTGAATTAGCAGATTCAGAATACTTACCTGGCGATTTTGCGTGACATTCGCGGAGGAACCTAAGATAAAAAGAAAAGACTTTAAGTCGTGAAGAAACACTCTGAAGGTGTCAGATAATAAAAATTACTACTTATGACAATTCTGAGATTACTTACTTAGATGGATCTGAATAGACTTGCATGCTTTGAACTGTTCCTAGAATCTTAAATTAATTGTATCGTTTAAAACTGTTTAATACAAATAATTTTTTTTTCTTTTCTGAACGCCCGGCAGCGAAAGAATGGTATTACTAATTAACATAAAATAATGTTGATGTATGTAGAGTATAAAAAGCAGTGCCCTTTTGATCAGATTCGGTACGATCTTCTCTTACTAAGATTTTTATTATAGAAAGTATTGAAGGAAACTCGTCTGTTATCCACATACCTCGTATTCAAAGAGAAAAAAAATAATTAAAGGCACATTGATATTATGATGCTGAAACTGCGATAAGACATCACAAGAAGAATTTTGTCGTCTGATCGAACCAGTGGAACTTTAAAAATTGTAGTTGATTCGAATACTCTAAATCGCACTGCCGTGATTGTATTAGTACTGTGCTGCTCTGTTGAATTATTTTCAATCTAATTTAAATTTCGATGAGGAAGAATTTTACTACAATAGAGCCCGGGCTATTTTTGTCAAACGTGGTTGTCTAGAGTATACTTAATAATACTTCGGTACAATAAGTAAAAGGAACTTTGTTTTGGTTATTTCGCGCTTGGAACCAAGACTAAAGGAAAGTTTTGTCGTAACGTTTAAGTAAAGTTAAGATTAGCAGTTTGGATCCGAACCTCCTTGTTAATGATCTTGTTGTCTTGCTTGCTTTTCTTTCAGGAAGAACTCTGTACGGAGGAGCGTCGCAGGAATCCAGATGCCCGACCCTACTCATTTTTGACCGTTACAACATCATCATAAACAATGTCGAGGCCAGCGAGATAACAAGACCTGAAAGCGGGAAAGTCATCTGACCATCGGGTGCTAGCAACAACCCAAATTTCATTGTTTCCAACAAACGGAAAAACAGTGATTGTTAAATCCAAGATGGAGACAATGAAGGTAGAATTGTTGCTAGCACCTCGATGGTCGGATGACTTTTTTGCTTCTAAGCCTTGTTATCTCGTTGACCTCGAAACAATGTATGAAGATGTAACAATATGACATTTCATTGCTTAACCAACACCAACTAGACAGAAGCCTGATAACGGAAATGTCATACATTGTTACAGCATCATTTGTCGACCAAATTTTGGGCTTATTATTCATAGAAATAGGATTAACAATGGTTGACTAATGATGATGTAATAATGTATGGCTTTTCCATTATCAGGCCTTATGTCTAGGTGGTGTTCGCTTAACTCGCTCTTTTGCAAGTCAGGATTGAAAGTTCATTTTCGTTTAAACCTGATTGGTATTTATCAACATTTCGCTGCCAAATGCATCATTGATGCACATTGCCAAATACATCATCGACAATTCCACATCTCATGGAACAAAAGGCAAACAAGCGTTCTATGCGTGTGTGGCCCTCAAAATCTTTCATGGCCATGAATTTCACCCAGGTTTGAGTAGGAAGCGGAGAGAAGAAAAAGTCTAGACGACGTGAGAAAGATTTTCAAACTATGGGGATGTCCCAAGAAGCCCCATGACGCCAGGAATACAGCAGCAGCGACTTCTACCGACTGTCCAAAGACCCAGCAGAGAAATGGAACACCCTCCTATCCTATCACATGTATCGAACAGTTGAAGAGATGATGGCTGAAGGAGGATGAAGAAAAGAAAGAGTTCACAAGACCCTCGATGGCTGAGAGACTTCCTTACTGCCTTCCAGTTGGCCTGTGAACTCCGAATCTGGCGAGCCTCTACCTCCCCTCCTCCAGGGAACCACCCCCCCATCCTTTGATTTTCTTACTTGGAGTTGCTTTTGTAATTGTCATTCAGAGAATAAAGACTTATCACCTACTAGATGAATCAATTGAATGTTACTGGAATTTGCATAGTACTACTCTTACTTCTTTTGCATGTTTTGAATTTGCCTTGTTTCTTTTGCTTATTGTGAATTATCTCTATTTCTTTTGCGTTTTGAGAATTGTAACAAGTCGTACTCACCATTTTCTGGAGAGGACACTATGAATCGCAGGAACAAAGGCAGAAATAGTATTTCTTTTGAATAGGAGTAAAGGAAAATAGTAAATCTCCTTTCAAGGAAAAGATCACTCAATGGATGATTGCATCTGAAGAGATTTTAAACCTGATTTAAAGTTGCACTGGCAGTGGGAAAGGCGATTTGTTGAATCTTTGAACTGGGTAGCCTTCTGAACAAGATTTTTTTTTCTTTACAAAAAATATATGTGTCGCAGTTCCAAGGGCACATCGAATTAGCTGAAACACAGACGAAAAAACAACATACAGCACATACTTTAAAAAACCTCTTATACAGAATGCTCCTTTGGAAACAAAAACGCTTGGCCGTTAGAAAAAAAGGGAAGGAATTTTAAAACTCAATTTTCAGTGCCCAAGACCAGATGGAAAGTGACCCATCATAATCGTCAGGGACCCACAGCGTGGACAACATCACTACCCCCACGGACGTGAGCGGAGATTCACCTTGATCCCTGAACTGACGAGAGGAGACCTGTCTTGGCAGTAAACGTTCCACCTCGCAACAAGGTGGTAAGAGTTTTTTATCACATTGTGATAAAAAAAACTTGAAAACACTCATCCAGCAATGTGTCGGGAGTTTTCGATTATTCCATTATTTTGTCTTTAAGAAAATGTTTTTTCTTAAAAACATTAATAACATTCTAAACTTTTTAAAGTTTGCTGCCATAGACATGTGAAGATAATATACATACAGAGTGTTTTTGAATTGAGTATAGATTTTTTGGGGGATGATAGAAGATATCCTTAGAAGTATTTTTTGTCATATGATCATGGGGTCCGCGCAGCTCCGTTTACTTACAATACTGCATTGAACAATCAAATGACACCGGGACGCAGTGTGCGTTGGTAGGCCTAGATTATTTTATTTTTAACAATTAACACAAGCAATCTACTGTATGACTTTTACTGTAATTGTTCGAAATGACCGCCATTTGATTCATAGCACAATTCGCAACGCCTTATGATGGATTGATGTACGCGTGGAAACAGTTGATTAGCACGGTCGCTGATGTCACCTGCTGCCGCGAGAGCACGAGCTGCCAATTATTTTTCGGTATTTACAGGTTCGGAGTACACCATTGATTTTATGCTTCCCCCTAAAAAAAAGTCCATCGGTGTGAGATCTGGCGATCTCCTTGACGAAGTTTGTCCTAAGACTTTTTAACAAACAATCACGTGCACCTTGAAATTTCTTTGCAAACAATTACTTTAAAAGTTATTACAGTAGATTGCTTGTGTTAATTGTTAAAAAAAAATAATCTAAGCCTACCAACGCATACTGCGTCCCGGTGTCATTTGATTGTTCAATGCAGTATTGTAAAATATTGCAAAATTTCATCAAACAAAGCAATATCTGCTAGTAAAATATATAAAATACAAAATTTAAAGAACACACTTTCACCTTAAAAAGTGCAGTAAAAAGTAAAAAAATCTAATTAAAAAAAAGATGTGTGTTGGCGAGTTTAATATTAAATTTTAAAAAGAAAATATGAGATAATAAAATAAACGCGCCACTACACTTTTACCTTTTTTACTTTTACATTTTTTACTTTTTATTGCACGTTTTAAGGCGAAAGTGTATGCTTTAAAATTTTTATTTTCCACATAGTTTACAAGTTTATTTAAGCACTTGCCATTGAGGTCAATGTATAAGGGTCATACAAATGAAAACGAAAATTTGCGTGGGGAAAAAAAGACGTGTAGGATCGTAAGTTTTTGTTCTCAACAATTGCGAAACCCCACGTGCAAATTGAACAATAGGTTGCAAGTGTTGCATCACGTGAGAAAGAACGATTGAACGTGAAATTGAACGATAGCTTGCGCTTCGAAGCTCTGCGAGTGATCGCTTCTTCCAAACAACAAAATAGTCAAAGAAATAGGAACAGAGAGCAGTAATTCGTTTATTGACATATGAAGGATATTCATCGTCGTAGGCAGAACGTTTATGGAAATGACTGCCTAAACTTCACTCGTGTTTGGGCATGGAGCAAGAGGTTTTCGGAGGGACAGTCATCATTGCAAGATGATCAACGACCTGGACAAGCAAACCGCGCCATCACGGATGTTTCCAAAGCCAAAATTGACGTTGTCTTAATGAAAACAGAAGAATGACAATCGATGTCGTGGTGTCTAAAACTGGCTTTAATCCTAGAACTGTTCACTCCATTATCAGGAACCATCTGCAATACAGAAAAATCTGTGCAGTAATGGTTCCCGGATCTCAAGGAAGATCTGAAAGGCCGCAGGTTTCAGTCGGGCGATGAGTGAAGGAAGAGGTTTTGGAATGGTTCCACACGCAAACGAAAGACTTCTTCCATAAAGGAATTGCACGCCTTGTTACACAGTGGGATAAATGCCTTAACGCATTTGGAAAATATTTTTAAAATTATTTGTATAAACTTTTGATAAAATAAATAATTTTCGTTTTCATTTGTACGACCCTTATACTTCCGCATGATCAGTTCATAGAAGCTGCCGCCGGTGAATAAAGTCACGCAGTTTTCACTTGTTCATCGTCGCTGAAATGCAGGCTGACGATGATCTCCGTTTGATCCCAGAACAGGTGGTCGTCACTGGACGCGAGGTCTGGACTGTAAGGTGGGTGGTCAAGTTGTTCCCAACAAATCAGATCTTTTGTTCTAGAAGAACTTGACCACCCACCTTACAGCTCAGACCTCGCGTCCAGTGGCTGCCACCTGTTCTGGGATCTAAAGGAGATCATCGGCAGCCTGCACTTCATCGACGATGAACAAGTGAAAACTGCATGACTTTCTTCACTGGCGGAAGCTTCTATGAACTGAACATGAAGAAGTACACTGACCGCTATGACAAGTGCTTTAATAAACTTGGAAACTATGTGGAAAAAGAGTTAAAGGTACAGTTCATTCTAAAAGCGTTTTCACTTAGATGAACTATGTTCGGCTTCCTTGCATTACATTAAATCAGTGAGATTAATCGCTCCAGGCAAAAAATCGTGTATGAATCACGTTAGACGATACCATTTATTGTTTCTTAGTAACAGGGATAGGTAGGCATAATGAGTGACGTCAACCTGTTTTAATAGAAATGAGTGATTTTGAGCCTTTATTAGGAAAATTTTTCTTTATGATTAATATATCAATGTATGTTATTATTATTTTAGCAGAAATGCTATATAA
Source organism: Rhysida immarginata (assembly GCA_023313115.1). NCBI lineage: Eukaryota > Metazoa > Arthropoda > Chilopoda > Scolopendromorpha > Scolopendridae > Rhysida > Rhysida immarginata. The sequence continues at coordinate 133,601 of JAHWFO010023121.1, read as the reverse complement.
TAACGTGAAAACTACACGAGGAAGTAAGCGAAAGTTGGCAAAGCACGCTCAAAAATATAATGGCGACTACACGAATTAAATCATTAGATGTTTTTCATGATATAATCAGTAGTAGAAAATAACCTTTAAGTTTGCTGCACATTTAACAAAATTATATTTAAAGAATAATAATTGGATGTTTTATGAGGATTTTTATACACGCCATACCTAGATGTTTAAATTATTGATGAAAAATAGAAAAGAAAATTCCACAGCCTGGGATCGAACCAGGAACCTTCTGCTAGCCGTGCAGATGCGCCAGCCAATTGCACCACTGCGGACATGGAAGCATTACGCTATCTACATGCCGTGTATAAAAATCCTCATAGAACATCCAATTATAATTCTTTAACGATTATTACGCCAGTAAGAAAGTCCCAGCCTGCGAACTGGGTACTGCTCCAGCCAGCCCAAACGGCATGTAGATAACGTAATGCTTCCGTGACCGCAGTGGCTGGCGCATCTGCATGGTGAGCAGAAGGTTCCTGGTTCGATCCCAGGCTGTGGAATTTTCTTTCCTATTTTTCATCAGAATTATATTTATTTATTTATTTTTGTGTTAGAAAAATACAGTTCCATTTGTGCCCAAAGAGGCCAGTATGGTAATAAATGAACAAGTTAGGCCAAGTGGTCACGGTTCTGACTAATATAAAGAAACAAAAATTGTTTATTAAATATATTTGTTTGGTTAAGTGTTAAAAGGAAATGAATAACTCAAAAGCATTAGGAAAAACATCAGCCATGCCAATTTATTTCGAACTCTACAACAACAACAATCAAACTTCACTTAGTACTTAATTAGCGTTAAGCAATGTGCAGCATATTGGCATTTACTACAATTAAGTTTTCCTAAATTAAGAAAAATTGAAATTAACAATTTAATCACTTTACATTTCGAACATTCAGGGCCCCCATGATACTTGTATCATAATTAGTGCGGCAACGGACATAGCTTATGGATAGGGCGTTTTATCGTACCTTCTGCAGTTCTTATAGTCACTATAGGTACTTGTTCGTCGTCACCTTTATGTAACGCGATGACTCGGCTAAGGGCCATCTTAAGGAATCACCATCGCCATTTTTCACTAGCACTAAATCGTTTAGCTCATTATTTTGCTTCACCACGGTTCATTTCGGTCTCTGTTGTAATCTATTAATGTACTCAATTTTCCACCTTTTCCAAAAATGTTGAAACATGTTTTGTAACAGTTTCCACCAATCTAATCGGTTTATTGGGATTTGTGAAACATCTGGTTCCGGTGCCACCGTTTTTTCTGATTAAAGAATTCTGCTTGCGACTGTTGAAAATGAAACGTAGACAATAAGCAGTGATTCAAAGAAGAGTCATCAAAGACGAATATCTGTCTACTAATGAGAAATGTTCCGTTGTTGTCAGAACACTAGTTTTTTCTTTTCTCCGCTCTAAGTTTCGAGTTGCGGCATCGATATCTGGTGTACTCTCTAGAGGAAAAGAAAATGTCGAGATCCACTCAGGTCCTTCCCACCACAATTTAAATGTGGATAATTGCTCGAGGTTAAGGCCACGGGAACACAAGTCCACTGGATTGGTTTCTGACATGGTGCCAATGTTGTTGCGGCAACGTATTTTGTAGCTCTGCAACTCTGTTTGCCACGAATGTCTTCCAGTTTCGAGATGAATCACACATCCAGTTTAAAACGATCGTTGAGTCTGTCTAGATGGATAGATTTTTTCATTGTCTAGTTGTAAAGTACTTTTGACCCAATTTCTCAGTCTGGCTGCTATCACTGCTCCCAAAGTTCTAGCCTTGGTAGTGAAACTTGTTTTATTGGCGCAACTCTGGTTTTTGAACACAGAAGTGTTACTCTTGGTGATCCTTGTGAATTCACAACTCGTAAATATACAACTGCTCCATATGCAACTTCAGATGCATCCGAAAATACATGCAATTGCAGTTTCGATTTTTGTATAGCATGAGTATACCCCGAACTGTTCAGGAATGGAGGCGGCGTTTATTCTCATCAAGGACCTCACGACTGGCCAAGTGAAGCTTGTTACGCTTTAATATTCCCCAGGGCATGCGATTGACCCCTGCGAGCTCGACGAGTTGCTCTCTGGTAATTTTCCTGTTGGTTTGGCAGGCGATCTAAACGCGAAACACCCTCACTGGAATTTCAGATGCATTAATCACAATGGTGCTATTTTATATGGTTACATCCAGAACCAACTGGACACTGTCGCTATCGGTCCAATCAAACATACATATTATTGTGATCATTCGCCCACGAGCTATGTCTGGATATTGCTATTCTCAGGGGTCTCTTCAAACCGTTCAATATATACACGGTGGACGATATAACATCAGACCATCTTCCAGTTGCCCTTAACTTCGATGGCTTAAATATGGACATCCTGAATCGGCTTCCTATAAGGCGAGAATTGAAACTCTTTCGTGACCTCCTTAAAATAGTAATAGCCATACAGCGACTGCCTCCAGCAGCAATGAAATCAATGATAGAGTCAAAGACATTTCCAATAACATCAACAATGCGATGTCTGCTAGTGCTTGCCCTATAGACCCTAAATATCCTGACCATCTCGATCTTCCTCCAAGTATTAGGCAAATTATTGCAGAAAGGAATGCCTTCCAAAGACTTTGGCAGCGTGCACGTTATCCCATCTTTAAGAGAAAATATAATAGGCTTTCTAGGAGGGTCCACGAAAACTTCGTTTAGTAATTAATTAGCGTTAAACAATGTGCAGCATATTGGCATTTTACAACAATTAAGTTTTCCTAAATTAAGAAAAATTGAAATTAACAATTTAATCATTTTATATTTCCAACATTCAGGGCCTCCATGATCATATTTAGTGCGGCAACGAACATAGCTTATGGATGGGGCGTTTTATCGTACCTTTTCAGTTCTTATAATCACTATACGTACTTGTTCGTCCTCACCTTTATGTAACGCGATGACTCGGCTAAGGGCCATCTTAAGGAATCACCATCGTCATTTTTCACTAGCACTAAATCATTTAGCTCAATATTTTGCTTCACCACGGTCCATTTCGGTCTCTGTTGTAATCTATTTATGTACTCAATTTTCCACCTTTTCCAAAAATGTTGAAATATGTTTTGTAACAGTTTCCACAGGTCTAATCGGTTTATTGGGATTTGTGAAACATCTGGTTCCGGTGCCACCGTTTTTTCTGATTAAAGAATTCTGCTTGCGACTGTTGAAAATGAAACGTAGACAATAAGCAGTGATTCGAAGAAGAGTCATCAAAGACGAATATCTGTCTACTAATGAGAAATGTTCTGTTGTTGTCAGAACACTAGTTTCTTTTCTCCGCTCTAAGTTTCGAGTTGCGACATCGAGTTCTGGTGTACTCTCTAGAGGAAAAGAATGTTTGCATCGATTTCTGCAACTCTGTTTGCCACGAATGTCTTCCAGTTTCGAGATGAATCACACATCCAGTTTAAAACGATCGTTGAGTCTGTCCATGCATAGATTTTTTCATTGTCTAGTTGTAAAGTACTTTTGACCCAATTTATCAGTCTGGCTGCTATCACTGCTCCGCAATGTTCTTGCGTTGGTAGTGAAACTTGTTTTATTGGCGCAACTCTGGTTTTTAAACACAGAAGTGTTACTCTTGGTGATTCTTGTGAATTCACAACTCGTAAATATACAACTGAAAATGCATCCGAAAATACATATGCAACTTCAGATGCATCCGAAAATACATGCAATTGCTGTTTCGATTTTTGTATATCATGAGTATACCTCGGAATTCGTATTATGTGTGCGCCATTAACTCTTTGTTTGAAGATCTTCCACTCTCGTTCTAGAACAGTTGATAGTTGCGCATCCTACTCGATTCCTGCTAACCACAACTTCTGTATGAATAATTTCCCTAGTATGGTTATTGGTGCTAACCATCCTAATGGATAGAAGATTTTTGCAATGGAAGACAGAACATTACGTTTAGTTAGCACTTCGGTTTCTATAATCTCAACTCGAACTCCAAATTGGTCTTCTTTCGGATACCATAAGATTCCTAGCGTTCTAGATGAATCTTCCGGAGTAAATTCTGTAGCGAACTCAATAGCTTTATCTTTAGCGAACTCAATACCAGTTCTTGAATGACTTCTTCGCTTTTTGACAGCCACTTTCGTAGGTTAAAACCACCAGCTTTTAAGAGGTTTGTCAGTTCGATATGTAATTGCGTGGCTTCCTCTTCAGTGTCGGCTCCAGATAATAAATCATCCATATAAAAGTCTCGTTGTAAGACTTTCGCTGCATGTGGAAAGTTGATCTCTTCATCTATTGCTAATTGTTTTAGTACTCTTGTGGCCAAAAATGGTGCTGAAAAAGTACCGTACGTAACAGTACGGCAAAATGAGGGATGTAGTATTCCTGAGAGCATGTAGACTGAGTTCGACTGTTGCGTATGGCCAAGTTGCTCGTATTCTGTTAATAACTCCGTATACTTCTTGTATTTGGTTGGATTGTTGGCGAATTTTCTCTCTTGTCTCAACAAATGCTGCATTGCTCGTTCCCTAGATCTACCCAACTCTACGTTGCTTCGAATCGGAAGATTAACTATAAATCTTCCTTGGTTATCTCGACTATAGGTTTGTTGTAAAACATTGTTCACAATACTTGCTATCTGCTGACTCAGGTAATGGAGCTGGAACCTCCTCCATTTCCCAAAACCGCTTCAACACCTCGTCAGAAATCTGCACGAAACAGGCATGATGTGTTGAACTCAGTGTTTAGTTTTGCAAGCACCCGTCATTACCCAACCAAATTCTGTTAAGAGTGCGATTGGACCTACTTCTGTTTGTTGTTTTTCTTGTAAGATTGCATTAGCAAAAACTTCTGCTCCAAGAAGAATTTGCACGTCGCCAGCTTCCATGAAAGATGGGTCTGCTAATGGCGTTGGTATTTGCTTCCATGCTTCGGGAGCCAGTTGACAGCTGTGATGTGATATGTTTCAGTACTACAGCTTCAGTGTTCACATTAAAGTTGGTCACGCAAGACTTCACTGTAAGATTTACTGTTTGATTCATGAAACTTACGTTTATTGCTCCTATTGCTTGAATAGATCTAGAATATGCCTGCCCTTTCAGTCGTAATTTTTGTGCTAACTCTTCCGTTATGAAATTCAGTTGCGATCCACAATCCAACAATGCGCGGCATTTTATGACTTCACCTTTTGAGCTTATAACCTTCACTAAGCGCTGTCGACAAGAGGACCTGTGATGGAATGTTTTCTGTCATGTAGGTGTTGAACGAACTCACCGTAGTGCTTTGTTTTTCTTCTTGATTTGCTTTAGTAGGCGTCACTGGAGTTAAATTGCTTGGTGTACTCGAGAAGTGCAGTAAGGTATGATGTTTCTTGCCACAGCTCTTGCAAGTTCCACTTCGGCATCGCAAAACTTTATGGTTTGCTCTTAAGCAATTAAAGCATAAACGACTTGAATTTACGGTAGTGACTCTTTCTTCTACGGACATACGATGGAACTGATCACAAGCATACAGTCCATGAGAGCCTTTACACAAAATGCACGATGTTTTCACCGCAGCAACAGCAGCAATTTTCACGTGTTTGTTCAGTTTCTTCACTGCGCTTTCTCTAGATGACGACTTTTCGATAGTAGCAGTTGTGGCTTCTAAAGCGCGACAGCGAATCTGCAAAAACTCTCGAAGTTGCTTAAATGTAGGAGGATCGGTTGTAGCCAATGTAAATTTCCACTGGTGTCTTGAGTCGACATCCAGTTTTGAGCATAGTAGATACACCAACACCGAATCCCATTTTTCCACTGGCTCACCAAGCACTTTTAACGCATTCAGATTCTCACATATAATATCGAGGAACCCACGAAGATTAGATGAAGAATTGTTATGTACACAAGGAGCTTCAAAAATTGCACTGATGTGTGACTGGATGATTATTCGGATGAAACGGTTAACAAATAAATGAATAAATTTTTGCTCAGGATTTTTATTGTTCTACTTGCCTTAAGACAAATACTCCGTACATAGCATTCTCTAAGACCAAACTTTTTATTTACATTTTTAATAATTACAGAAACATTATTATTTAGTTTATCAAAAAAAAATATAATATACGAATATGAGCATATTTGAATGAAAGAATGAATGAATGAATAAACTAAGTTATTGGACGCATTCAATATAAGTCTGAAATGAGAAATATTGCTGAGGCTGGCGTTATAGTTTAACGGTTCACCACCTTGAAAACTGTGTTCGAGAGGAGTTCCACAGTTGATTTTAATCGAGAGGGTTCACTGCGCCACGTTTAGTAACTTCACTTCTGCCTCTTGGTTACGTTTCCTCTTCTTATCCCCCTTGAATAAATCAGATTAAATGTCAAGTTTGTATATTTATCGTTTAATCATTACCAAAAACATACCAATAATTGCCCCACCAAAAGGAGTTAAAACATTGTATGCCGATCAAGGTTTCTTGCCTTTATATAAAAAAGCCAGCTTTTATCACTAGTGAAAATCTAGTAGTATAACATTATAATTTCCATGGCTTAACTAGTAATAAAGGGACCAAGAGTCATGCGGTAAAACTAATTTATTACCCTGACGCGTTTCGGTTTTACGCCATCATCGGAGGCAATAATCGTCTACAAGGGGAAAATTGGCAAGACATCGAAATATACAGGGTAGGGACACATTAATATGACCACCTCTACTAAAACGTGTAGGAACGTCGCATGGTATGCAGATGAAAAATCACTGCATGTCATTAAAAGCTGACAACAGCAGACGTATAGTAGCATCCGTTAACACAGCAGTTGTCGCCGTCACGGGCAGAGCAAGTGACCTGTCGGACCTCTAAAATGGGTTGCCTTTGTGAAGATGTACCGCGACTGGACGAATCCGACAATTTTGAGCAATCGAAGAGGTAACTGTCGGGCCCCACGGGCATCGATCCTAGACACCATATTTGGCAGACGACAGGCTGGTGGAAGAGGTGTGACTATTTGGGGGATATTATGGTCTGTGTCCACTGATACCGCTGAAGGGTACAATGAATGCTGTTCGTTACCCGATGTTCGTTGCAGACCAGGTACACCCCTTCATGTTGACAGTGTTTCCTCAGGATGATGGCACCTTTCAACAGGACAATGCTCCCTGCCATACAATAGTTAGAGACTCTCACAACCCAAAACGATCAAATAATGACACGGATCAGTACAAATGCTTCGGTGTCTATAAACTCGCATGCTCGGATTGAGGGGCTCATTACCTTGGGTCCACAATTCGCTCATTTTACGAACACCGACGTTCCTGGATCAACAATGACGAGAAATCCGCCGTCGCCCAACATTAGTTAGGAACAAACACAGTTTACTCGATATTGATATATGCATGGTCATCCTATGGGAAGGAAAAGGGAAGGAGAGGATTCTGGTCAATGAAGAATTTGAAATCAAGAAGTATCTCCGAGCGAACCATGATAAAGTATTAAACAACCAGATCTATTTAGAGACGATATCATTAATTTCATAAGCAAATTCGACTGTTCTACCCAACCGGATGACATCACGACCGTTTTCTAATATGTCTGCCATTTCCGGACTCATCTACCAATCTGTGTTGAAATATCTTTCTCACATGACTGGTGATAGTGTATCATGCTGACTATATATTTTTCCCTTTGTTTTATTTCGTTTGTATTTTGTTTCTGATAATCGTCAATCTTATTTTCTTTTTTGTATAATATGGAAGACCGCTTGGGTTGGTTAGGCTTCTTGACTACCTCAGTGTATTTCGTTTGGAATTTCTTCTGGTTCGATGAGCTTTGTGAAAGCGCTGCCTTCGTCCCATCTGAAAAAATGTACACTTCACTGTTCGATTGTCGATTGTATTTTCCCTTTGTAGACTGTTGTCTCCGATGATGGCGTATAGCCGAAACGCGTCAGGCTAATAAATTATACTTGCATACTCTCCCCATGAACTTACCTAAGGACCCACTGCATTTCAAAGATGCTCGCTTCGATTCTATTCTATGATGTTATGGTATTGCATAGATTTTACAGCACAGTCGATAACGACTTGTGAATCCAAGTCAAGCCATGCAGACCAACTGAGTATCATAGATGGAATCGTTAATCGAGGCATTCGCGATGGTAGAGGGCGAACATCAACCCCTCTGTCCGATGTGACCACGAATATGATAATCTATAACCAAGGCAGCATGTTACACAATGTACGGAGGAGCCTCCAAATATTGTTGTAATAATTGCAACTCCTTTGTTAGTGGGGCAATTATCTGAGAAAATGAAAACCAGATCATCCACAAAACCAGGCATAAAGATAACGTTTAAGCATTTTAAAGCCGAAAAGTAGGAGAGCAAGAGAGATGTGGCTGAAGCATGTGGCACAATATGGAGACAAAATTACAAAATTATGGATAAAGAAAATGAAATTAAATACAAATTGTATGCTACAAGTCCAACAACAAGGATGAAGAAAAAAATTATTAAGACGAAAAACAAGGATTCATATTTCTATGTTAAAACTGAACGATTTCACTATGCAAATACAGGAAGCACGTGAACATAATATTGTGACATTACATGTCAGTTTGTTTTAACGCGCCCGGCAGAGGCAAAACTTTGAGTGTGGTGTCACATGTGGGATGTGTCTGTTTCTTGTGGAAAAATGTCTTGTGGTTGTTTTTGTTTGTCGTTTTCACGTATTGTTTTTGTGACATATGAATATGTCCCTGCGGATATAAATAACTCTATATCCG